>CANJKZ010000796.1:302500-667500 GCA_947471745.1 Closterium sp. Naga37s-1 | reverse complement strand
TAGACTGACGCGCTAAGTAGTCTGCCTGCTCAGACAACTAAAGGAATGTCTCCTGGTTGACCAGGGAATTCCGAAAGATAATGGCACAATAATTTATGGAAATACCCTCCATAAGCATGTTTCCGAAATACGTAACACGCGTCCAAATGCAGTTAGCTTAAGTCCAACTAGAGCCATTTTTTTGTCATTTTAGATTTCGTTGATATCTTCCCAGTTATATAGGGACGGGTGACGTCAGCACATGCCGCCCCGCCCACCCTGGCACAAAGGGATTTCGGGGCAAATGCGAAAACCCTCCAAATCCCTCCGGTCCCCCCGAAAATCCCCCCTGACCAGGCAAAAAAACCCTCCAAATCCCTCCGTTTCAATGTCGGATTCTTATGCGCATATATATGTCAGCCGCACTGTTGCAATTTCGGGGACATTTATCGAGCACTGCTCGACGGACATTGGCCAATCGTCGTCGAGCACCGTGCACACCCAACAAGATGGGTTACAGCGCCTCACGTCGCCATCGACGTCGCCTGACAGGCCTCGCTGACGGTCGACGTGAGTGGTAACGGGTTTCGCAACCGGCCGTCCGTCACAATCGACGGCGCCGTCAATTGCGGTCGACCGATCACTTTGACGGTCGAGCGAGACGTCGCTGTCGGACGGGCGACGGGTTACGTGTGTCGCCATCAAATGGGTCACGACACCAGATGACGGCCACGTCAAGGGACAAGGCCCAGATGTCATCCGTAAGCAAAGGGTTATCACCCCAACCACGGAATAAATGAAATCCTAAACTGGTTTAATCAGTAAGGTCGTCTTTGTCTGTTAGGCCAACGGTTTAGGGTGCTGAGAGCTTTCTGTTAGGCACTTATGGAGAACGATCCGTTAAGGACAACGCCTTTCCGGCAGGCAGAGGAGAGACCGCTACCTGTCGACGTTGAAACCATCTCGACACAACCCCCTAGGACGACACAAGCCATACCGGGCTCGTCACAAGCCATGCCCGAGCCTTTGAACGGAGCTATGGCGCCCCTCACCTTGCCCTCGTCGTCGGGCGGACCAGGTGCGGCGTAGCGGAGCACCCTGGCCTTTTTCGCCTTCTCATGGCGACCAGCAACGACGGTAGACGCCGCTTCGACAGGAGCTTGGCCAGGGAGGCTGACCAGTTCCACCACGTCACCGCTCTCTGTCGCCCCTGCACCGCGCTTTGGCAACTTCCTCGACGCCTGCCTTTTCCTCGACGCAGAAGGGGAGCCGCGTGGAGCATGAGGAGGGGACGCCGGTTTGCTAAGGTGGACGTCGCCTAGGGCGGGAGCAATGACAGGAGCAACGGGAGGGGTAGAGGAAAACGCCCTCTTTCCCACTGGCTCGACAGGATGGCCAACAACACCGAGCTGCAAAGCAGTATCGGCCGTTGTCTTCGACAGCAACCCACCAGCGATGACGACCTGGCTGGGAGCACCCCGTGTCTCCCCCGCTCCTTTCCCTGCAGCGCTGCCTGACGGGGTAGGGGCACCTCGATTTCCCATGGCTCCTTTCCCGGCTGAGGCGACGGACTCGATAGGGGCACCACTTTGCTCCCCCGCAACCAATCCTTTCCCACCCTTTTTCCCGAGGCCCGAAAGCATGTCCCGCAGCGGAGCAAAAGCATCAGTCGGAGGCTTCGGTGCTGCTTCGGTGGTCTTCTGAGGGGGCGACTGCTCGAGTACGATGACCTCGTTGTCCTCGACGGACTTGCCGACGTGATGACGGGCACGCGACGGTGGGGATGCTACCGGGCTGCCAACATGTCCTCCCACCGAAGAAGGAGGAACCGAGCGCTCATGAACTCGACGCTCACCCCCGCTGCGAACACCAGCCACACCTCCGAGCGACCTGACGCGACCTCGTCGACGGGCCCGCCGAGCGCTGAAACCCTCTCGCCATCGCTTCGGTGAGGACTTCCAATCTCCCAGCTTCAGCTTCTTGGTAGCCTTCTCTCACAACGTCCTTCAGCACCTTCATGCTCTCGGGCGGGATGGCGGAGTAGAACAAGTCCTCCTTGACGGCTTTCTTGATACCCTGCGCGACCGAAGCAACCAGCCGCTCCTCGACAAGCTTAAGCTGCTTCTCGACGGCGTCCTCGCTCGCTTTTGCGTTAGCGGCTGCCACACCCTCGATGATGTTCCTGCTCATCTCGTCGAGCTTCGTGCGGGCCCCTTCCAACATTTTCCTCTCCTCCGTGACACCGTTAACGGCGTCGCTGCACTGCTTCATCGTGCTCCTCGACGACTCCGAAATCGTATTCCAGGCCGTCCGGAAATCCCCGGCAAGCTTATTGAAAACAGCGGCTTGCTCACTGTGCTTCGCAAATATGTCAGCGACGAGCTTCTTCTGCGACGCCTCAACCTCCGCGACCCTCTGCAGTAGCTCGACGACCTGGCCTCCGGATGCAATGGTCGTCGTCGATTGGCCTGCCGTCGAATGGCGCTTGGTCGAAGGGCCCGCCTGTCCGCTGCCACTGGCCGTGCGGTGTCTCCTCCTTACTGTGACCTGTCCTCGACGACACTCCTGCGCAGCCTCCCCGCCCTCCTGCTCCTATCCTCCCGCCCCACCCTCCTGCGCAGCCGCGACGCCCTCCTGCTGCTGCCCACCGACCCCACCCGCCTGCGCAGCCGCCACGCCCTCCTGCTGCTGCCCTCCTGCCCCACCCACCTGCACAGCCGCCCCGCCCACCTGCTGCTGCAATCCCGCCCCACCCTCCTGCGCAGCCGCTCCGCCCTCCTGCTCCTCGACAGCCCCATGGTCCCCCGTCGCCTCCTGCTCGATATGCTTCACCCGCTCGTCCACCCGCTCCCCGAGCACCACTCCGTGCTCCTCCGTACGCTCCGTCCCACCTGGATGTTCTCATGCGCCCTCGCCGTCGTGCTCGTCCGACTCATCGCTCGAGCTCGAGTCGGAGCTCAATTCCGAGCTCGAGCCCTCGTTCTCGTTCGAATGGCCGCCTGCTCCGCTCACCCCGTGCTGAGCTTGCCTCGATGTATCCTCCTCGATCTCCTCCTCCTCCTCTAAGGTGTACTCAACCACGACGCGTGGTGCCCCGTCGCCTTCTCCCTCGTGTTCGGCACCCACTCCCACTCCCACTCCTACTCCCTCCGCCACATCGTCCATCTTGTCCCACAACAGTTTGACCATGAACAACGGAAGCATACCCGGGCCAGGGCTCGTTCTCCCGAGCATCACGAGGTCGCCCTGTCGAGGCTGCAGGATGAAATCATCCCACTTCGTCAGAATCCGGCGCACACCATGCACGACACGAGTTGCCGCGCCGGGTTCATTGGGGCTCGTCAGGGGCGTCGTCGTCTGCGACGGGTATAAAACACATGTAAGCGACAGAACAACATGCTCGACAAAAACATGCACGAGTAAGGGTGGGGGTTGGCTTACCAGATGATCGAAACTCTTGATCATTTACAGACGCATGTCGAGGAGGCTAAGCACCCCCTGCTCGTGCTCGGTGACAACCCGCCGGTCGTCGCGTACTCGGCGCGAAGCTGCCGCTTCATCCAACTGCAAATCAACGGACAGGAGAGTAAGAAATTGTCGAGAACGGCAAGTCGACAGCAGGGTGGCAAATCGGTGACTCACTCGAGAACTTCGTTCGCCAGCGAAGATTGGTGGTTCACCGCGTCGAACCTGTCTTTCGAATCAAAGTGCATCATTCGACAGCCATGGTGCCTCGGAGCCAGCAGATCGTCGGGGCGCGATACCACAAACAGGCTCGAATGGGAGAACGGCGCCACTGTGAGGATCTAGGATCGAGCTCAGAAAAGAGAATGTGAATTGAATGATCACCTGGGTACAACACGAGGCTATATATAGGCTCGACACAAGGCCCAGTAACCAGGTGTTACGCGAAGGTTCCGTGGGTCGCGAAGCGTCCCGAACAGATCCTTCCCGAATTCGGTAGAAGGTAATTCGGTGGCAACCAAAAAGCCAGAATTCGGTGCACGCAACCTAGCTCGGTGCTATAACTATAATAAAATATAGGAAAGCACCTAGCCTAGGAAATCAAGCAATTCATGCATGCATATAATTATCCTATGCTAGAAATAGCATAATAAAGTAAAGGCAAGCAAGCATAGCTAGCATAAGCCGTCGTACTCTCACACGTCCCCCCCTCAAAGCTGGGTGGCGTGAGAAACACCCTGCTTGACAAGATCGTCCTTGAGAGCACGGCGTGCGTTGCCCATATCAGCTTCTGCAACCCAACTGTCCTCGTTGGGGTCGTATCCCTTCCAGCGTATCAGGAACTCGAGGGTCTTGCCACCGCAGCGCCGATGAGTGAGAACGCGCTCCACTTCGTACTCTGGTTCATCCTGTACGAGAACAGGTGGTGGTGGCGGTAGCTGCCGTCCCTGGAATTGTTGGTTGGGGTCCTTGTAGGGCTTCAGTAGCTGAACATGGAAAGCGTTGTGAAGCTTCCATGCATCTGGTAAGCGCAAGCGGAATGTAACTGGTGTCACCTGTGCCTCAACGAGAAAAGGACCACAGAAGCAAGGCCGGAGTTTGGATGGGAGGTGAGACAGTTTCAAGTTGCGCGTGTCAAGAAGCACCTGATCTCCGACTGCTACTGAGTGATCACGTCGCTGACGATCGGCATACTGCTTCTGGGAGGTCTGCATCGTGGTGAGTCGTCACTGAGTCTTCTCCCATAGCTGCTGCATGGTGGTGACGAAGTCATGTGCGGCTTGGACGTGTGCCGGTGTGGTTGGCTGCTGTGGTGTGAGTGGTTCCCGTCCGTAACACAGGAAGAAAGGAGTTTTCCCTGTGGCCGCATGTGATGCGTTGTTGTAAGCAAACTCTAGGGTCGGTAACTGTGTGTCCCACTGGCTGACGTCGTCCTTGCAAGCTGTGCGCAGTAACTGTTCAACCACTTGATTGAGTCGCTCTGTCTGTCCGTCAGTCTGGGGGTGGTATGCTGAAGACAATGCAAGCTTTGTCCCCAACAGTCCCATGAGCTCCTTCCAGAACTTACTGGTGAATTTTGGGTCTCTGTCTGAGATGAGTGTAGCGGGGATGCCGTGGATGGTGATGATGCGGTCGAAGAAGAGGCGAGCGGTTGCTTCAGCTGTAGCTGTGGCGTTGGTCGGTATGAAGTGACCCATTTTGGAGAACTTATCGATTATTACGAGGATGGAATCGTGCCCCCGTGAGGTCGAAGGAAGTCCTGTGATAAAGTCGAGGCTAACGACCTGCCATGGCTGCTCCGGTACGGGTAGAGGCTGAAGTAACCCTGCTTTTTTCTGCTTGCTGCTCTTCATCCGCTGGCACGTGTCGCATGAGGTGACGAACTGCTGCACGTCTGCTGCCATCCCGGGCCAGTAGTAATACTTCGCTATCCCTGCTAACGTCTTGTTGCTCCCGAAATGTCCCGCGTAAGGTACGTCGTGAAACTCCTCCAATAGGATCTGCCGTAGCGGGGCGTAATTCGGTACCCAAATCTTTCCTGAACCCTTCCTTACAGCTAAGTCTTTCTCCCACTGTAACAGCTTCTTGGTCTGTGCTGTAGCAATCTCTGCGTCCACGGAGTACCCATGTTGGAATAGACCCTTGAGCAGAGGGTTCATCCCGTCGAGCTGGATGTCTGCTACATGTCCGGGGCGGCTCAATGCGTCTGCTTTGTTGTGTAGCCCGGGCTTGTAGACGATGTCGTAGTGGAAGTGAGGTTCCAGGAAGTCCACCCACCGCACCTGTCGCCGTGAGAGTGTCGGCTGCGACTTCAGGTATTTGAGACTGCAGTGGTCAGTGTATACTGTAGTCTTGGCTCCCTCTAGGTAACACCTCCACGCCTTGAAGGCTATGACTATCGCTAAGGCTTCCTTGTCATGGATGGGGTAGTTCAGTTCTGCTCCGTGTAGCTTCTTACTGAGGTAGGCGATGGGCTGCAAACCGCGTCCGTGATCCTGCATCAGTACTGCTCCGACTGCTTGGTCACTAGCGTCTGCTTCCACCACGTAGTCCCTGTCTGGATCCGGTAAGATGAGTACCGGCGCTGTAGTCAGTGCTGTCTGTAGCTGTTCCATGGCTTGCTGATGAGGAGTATCCCATTTGAAGGGCGTATCCTTTTTCAGTAGGTCGGTCACGGGCGCTGTTATCTTTGCGTACTGCGGCACGAACCTGTTGTAGTAGTTGGCGAAGCCTAGGAACTGCTGCAACTCCTTCACGTTCTCCGGTACTTTCCACTTCTTGACGCTTCGATCTTCCGCGGGTCCACGTGTACGCCGTCGGCACTCACCATGTGCCCGAGAAACTGCACCTTCTTCAGGGCGAAGTCGCTCTTCGAAAGCTTTACGTAGAACTTGTTTTTCCGCAGGATCTCGAACACCTTCCGCAGATGCTCCACGTGCTCCTTCATGTTCTTGGAGTAGATGAGAATGTCGTCCAGGTACACCACCACGCACTCGTCCAGCAGAAACGTAAGATGTGATTCATCTCCGCCTGAAACGTTGCTGGTGCGTTGCAGAGTCCGAACGGCATCACCAAGTATTCGTAGGAGCCGTATCTGGTACGGAACGCCATCTTGTGGATCGAGTTGTCCGCCATCTTGATCTGCTAGTAACCCGACCGTAGGTCCAACTTCGAAAAGATTGTTGCATTGGTCGAGTAGGTCGTCTATGCGCGGTATGGGGTATTTGTTTTTAACTGTCTGTTTGTTCAATGCACGGTAGTCGATGCACATCCGTAGACTGCCGTCTGGTTTTGGAGTGAAGAAGACTGGTGCACCGTAGGGAGAGGTGGATGGGCGAATCAGTTGTCGGTCCAGTAGATATTCTATATGTTTCTTCATGTCTGTCAGTTCGGTCGGACTCAGACGATATGGTGCACGTGAGACGGGTTTCGCACCTGGTTCCTCCACGATCTCGTGCTCGTGGGTGCGTGCTGGAGGTACTCCTGCGGGTAGGTCGTCGGGCATTATATCTTTGTACTGCTCCAACACCTCCTTTACTGCTGCAGGTAGCTCCGAACTCGGCTTCTCCTCCTCTGCTGCTGCCATAACCAGTGCTAAGTATCCCGTGTTACTCTCGTTCACAGTCCGTTCGAACCGTGCCAGTGTCGTTTCAGCAACGCTCCCTGTATCCGTCCAGCTTCGCAGCTCCACTCGTTTCCCGTTGTTGTAGATGCACGCCTTCCTGTTGACCCAGTCGATCTCGGGGTTGAATCGCTTCAAGAAATCTCGCCCCAAGATGAAATCTAAGCCCTTGATGTTCGTGATCGGCAACGTCGGCTTCCACCTCAGCGCCCCTATGTGCAGCTGCAATGATGCTTCGCCGTGGATGGGAAGTTTCGTACCGTCCACCATCGTTGCTGTGAACTTGGTCTCCTCCGAAGATTCTCCAATTTTCTCCAATGTCCCGCGGTCGCACACCGAGTGAGATGCACCGCTGTCCACCAGTGCCTGGAGGCGTCGCCCGTTGCAGATCACCTCGAGTAGTAGTGGTTGCTGCTGCTCCGAGTAACCGTAGATGGTATCGCTTATAGGATCGTAGGGTACGTCGAATAGATCATCCCTCGGTCCTGCGCTCGAAGCTGCTGACTCCATATCAGTTTTTTACTGAGTTGGGTTAGAAGGATTTGTCCGAGGCCGATTCAGCTTCGTCTTGGCCTGGAACCTTCCCTTAAGCCTTTGCAGCTGTGTAGGCTTCTCCTGTGGGCAATGGGGAGCCTTGTCAGAATTTTATGTTTGTCTAGCCTGCAGTGGGGTACTCAATAGTGAGTACAGCCCAATTTAGGGTTTGCTATATGTACTCAACTGCTTGCTAGTGAACCTCCACTCTTCTTCATTCCTCATTATTTCACATGCTATCAGAGCATCTACGCTCCTGGCCTGTGGGCCCACCTAACTGCTTCCGCTGCTACTCTGTCTGCTGCACGCCCCGTGGCGTGCGACCGCATTTTCCTTCTCGGCCCCTCTCGGCCCCTTCGCGGCCCCGTTGCCGCCCTTTCAGGCCCCTCGTGCGGCCCCTTCGCGGCCCCGTTGCCGCCCTTCTAGGCCCCTCGCGGCCCCTTCGCGGCCCCGTCGCCGCCCCTAACGGCCCCGTCGCCGCCCTTCTCGGCCCCTCGCGGCCCCATCGCGGCCCGTCGCTGCCCTTCCAGGCCCCTCGCGGCCCCTTCGCGGCCCCTTCGCGGCCCCGTCGCCGCCCCTAGCGGTCCCGTCGCCGCCCCTAGCGGTCCCGTCGCCGCCCCTAGCGGCCCCGTCGCCGCCCTTCGCGGCCACGTCGCCGCCCTTCGCGGCCCCGTCACCGCCCCTAGCGGCCCCGTCGCCGCTCTTCGCGGCCCCGTCGCCGCCTCTAGCGGCCCCGTCGCCGCCTCTACCGGCCCCGTCGCCGCCCCTATCGACCCTGTCGCGGCCCTGTCGCGGCCCTGCCCCGGCCCTGCCCCGACCCTGTCGCGGCCCTGCCCCGGCCCTGCCCCGGCCCCGCCCCGGCCATGCTCCGTCGCCTGGCGCGGCGCACCGGGGACCCGTGCACCGCCCCCCCCCCCACTTTTCCCGTCGCCTGTCGAGGCGACCTGAGGGGGCCGGGGGGGGGGGGGGGGGGGGGGGGCGAGCGTCGCCCCCTCTGCCGCCTGCTTTGGCGCCCTGGGAGGCCGCGCGTCGGCCTCCCCCTTCCCCCCCACCCCCCCCCCGTAACCTCCCTACCCGCCATCCCGCCCTGCCCTGTGTTAGGGTTTGGGGGTGGCGAGTAGGGGGTGGCGGGTGTGTGGTCTCCCCTGCTCCTCCTCCTCCTCTGTCTCCCACTGCTGCAGCTGCCGCTGAGGGGGGTGGGTGTGTGGGAGTCGACGGAGTGGTGCTAGGGGGTGGGGTGTGAGTGAACCTAGGGTGCAGCAGGGGGTGTGTGAAAGGGGGGTGGGATATTTTGGGGAGGTTGAAGGGGGGTGGCCGCCGAGAAGCCCGCAGCTCCAGTCGCCCGTGAGACCGTTGCGCCAGTCGCCCGTGAGCCCGTTGCGCCAGTCGCCCGTGAGCCAGTTGCTCCAGTCGCCCGTGAGTCCGTTGCTCCTGCCGCTCAGAGTTAGCCGCGGAGCCAGTTACTCCAGTAGCCCGTGTGCCAGTTGCTCCAGTTGCCAGTGTGCCAGTTGCTCCAGTTGCCCGTGTGCCAGTTGCTCCAGTTGCGCCGTGTGCCAGCAGCTTCAGCTGCCGCCCACTACCTCCTCTCCTCTCATAGTCCCTCCTCCTCCACACTTGCCCTTGGTGATAGCCTCTAGCTTTGCTTACATTTGTGAACTTTAAACTGTTGCTTCTTGTACTTGTGCTCAGATTGTGTGGTGACATTGTGATCCACCCTGAGCTTGTTGTGCTGATTACACCCCACTTTGGCTATGGGGGTGTGTCAGAATGTTATGTTTGTCTAGCCTGCAGTGGGGTACTCAATAGTGAGTACAGCCCAATTTAGGGTTTGCTATATGTACTCAACTGCTTGCTAGTGAACCTCCACTCTTCTTCATTCCTCATTATTTCACAAGCCTTAACACTATGCTGCGGGGAGAGAATATGAACTCCTTGGAACGCACGACCCTTTTCAACTCTCCAGAGTGGTTTGCCCAACTTCTCAGGTACCTGAATAATGTCTGAAGGCTTTTTCTTGGCCTCGAAATCTCCCCTGGATTTTTTAAAGGCTTGAAAACCTCGAGAGGGAATATTCTTACTCTCGGGGGTGTTCGGCTGGAGTTTCCCGGTCGGTGCAGAGTCTTGTTTCGCGGAGCCTCCATTTGTCTCGGCGATTTCCCCTATTGCCGGCCGGTCGTGGCGTTTTAAATTCGCGCCATCATGTCCTCCTTTTTTCGCCATCGAGGATGTCGCACTGTTGTTGCCCTGCAGCTCCGCTAGTACCTTCTTCAACTTCCAACACGCCAAGAGTCGATGTCCTGCTGCGCCGCAAAATTCGCACTTCTCATATTTTGTCGGCCGCTGCTTCGCGTCGATCTTGTCCATATCCATCGGGTCGGCGGTCGTGGGTGGTGCCGATCGCTTCGTGCCAAATGATCGGTTCGGCACGTGGCGTCGTGTCTCGGGTTCACATCGCATCAGCGCATCGAATCTCTCTGCGGCACGCACCATATCGCGGTAGCTGGTGTAGTTCGCGGCAATCACCTGTTGGCGGATTTCCATCTTTAGCCCCTCAGTATACGCTTGGACTTTTTCCCCTTCGGTCAGGTTGGTAATTCGGTTGAAGAGGATCTCCATCTGCTACGTGTACTGTGTTACACTTCCGAACTGTTTATGCCGATGAATCTGCTGCCGCGCCATGTAGCTGGAGTTGATTGGTTCGAAACGTTGAATTAAAGCTTCCCGAAACTGCGTCCATGACCCCTCGCCTCGGATCTTAATGCTGTTGTAAATCCACTCGAGCGCCAGGCCTCGTAACAGTGTCGCTGCGAGCCGAATCCGCATTGCATCGTGTGTCGGGGTCGTACAGCCAACGGCCTCGAAGTAAATTTCGAGAGTCGCAATGAATCGACGAACGTCAGTGTCTCTCGCATTCGGATTGAACGTCTCCGGTAGCCTCGGACGTGCCGCCTCAAGATTCACTGTTGCTGCTGCCGCTGCTGCTGGGTGAAGTGTCGGTGTCGCCGCTGCTGCTGCTGACGTCGCTGCTGCATTCGCCGCTGCGCTCGCTGCTGCCGACTGGTTCGCGAGAAGCTCCTCTATTCGCTGGAGTGCCGCTCGCGTCTGTTCCAGGCCGGTGTGTAACTCCGTAATTTTCCGTACGGAATTATCGCCGTTTTCCTCCATTTGGCGATTTATAGGAAGATTTGCGACGAAAATATATGAATTTCAGGCGCTGGTCATCTTACTGTGAGTCGAGTTGACTGCAGAAATGACGAGGGCTTATTCTGTAGGTCGCGTAGTTCTCCCTTAATCGAAATTCGCGTCTGATCTCGGCCGTTGAGAAGAAATTCGATCCGACGCTCCAAATTCCAACGTTTTTGGGCGAAATTCTCGAGGCCGTTGAGATTCGAATCGATCCGACGGTCGAAATTCCAACTTTTTCGCCACTGGACCTGAGGAGTGTTCGAAAACCGGTTCGAGGGGGACGTTAGAAAATAGCGCGGAACTGGTTTACGTACCCGAAATCGGCGCTTCCCGTCGTCGCCCCCGCGGTTTTAAAAGCCAGGTTTTAGCGGTCGAAAAACTTCGCGTCTAAACAGGCTCTGATTACCGAGTGTGAGGATCTAGGATCGAGCTCAGAAAAGAGAATTTGAATTGAATTGAATTGAATGTAACCTGGGTACAACACGAGGCTATATATAGGCTCGACACAAGGCCCAGTAACCAGGTGTTACGCGAAGGTTCCGCGGGTCGCGAAGCGTCCCGAACAGATCCTTCCCGAATTCGGTAGAAGGTAATTCGGTGGCAACCGAAAAGCCAGAATTCGGTGCACGCAACCTAGCTCGGTGCTATAACTATAATAAAATATAGGAAAGCACCTAGCCTAGGAAATCAAGCAATTCATGCATGCAAAAATTATCCTATGCTAGAAATAGCATAATAAAGTAAAGGCAAGCAAGCATAGCTAGCATAAGCCGTCGTACTCTCACAGCCACAGTCAGGCTGCATGCAGAGCGAATGCACGTGAGCACGGGTTTAGTACTAAACATGGAGGACGCAAGGCGACGGGATAGTGTCGAACTCACGTGGTCCGCAGCAGAACGAAAATCACTTGCTTGCCGAGCAAGCCGTCGAGGTGGTGGTTCGCAAAAGCGATCGGCGTGGGACGCGCCATCTCTTCACGCGCACGCGTCGAAGTCTCGATCGACATCTTGGCCAGCTGCTCGGCGGACAGCAGCTCCCTTGAAAACAGGCTGCACGGAAAGCTAATGCACACTCAGCGACAGGTAAACCGAAACATGGCAAACACAAAACGATCGACAGGAAACGTACACAACGCCCGCGTTCATCATCCTCTCATCGAGCTCCGCTTTCGGCGCCTCGCTAACCGCATTCAACTGGTCTTCGAACACCTCCACCTCGATCCCGCTTGCGATTAGCATGAGGCCGCGTCGAACCGTCGGCTCGTTCATGACGGGTACGGAGGCGGGGCCCGTAGCCATGGCGCAGCAACAAAACTAGGAAAAATAAGGAACTAGGGAATAGGGAAGAAAAACTCAGAGACAGCAACAAAATGAGAACGCACTCAGGGTATTAGCTGTTTGCCATCCCCCCCATCGAGACAGACTCGGGTGTAAGGGCGACGAGGCAGGGCGCGTTCTGCGACGGCGGGAGGAGGAGCTTTTCGTAGAGGGCGGCGGAGCCCTATTGGCCTCGACGTGAAAATTGGTGGTTGGTTGCATGAGGTGGGGCGCCTTGCATGCAGCTGAAAGGCCCCTTCCGTGGAGCGGTAGGGGGCGTTCGACACGTCACAAGGGTCGAGCGCCAAACGAAACGGGCCCGTCGAGGGCGAGAGCGGTGGAGCGCGACGCAGATGGGCGTCACTTCCGTTAGCTCACGGAAACTTTCGCGGACGGGTTCCGTCGGCGAGGCGATGCCCGGCGAGGGTTCCGTGGGTTAACGGACGGAACCCGTCAACGAACTGAGAGTGGGGTTTGGTTCGGTTGGGGGGGACCACTGCCAGCCCGAGGGCGCGGATCGCTGGCGTCATCGGCAGCTGGCGCCAGCTGGGGTTGCCCGTTTTCGGGCGGGGCGGGGGGGGGGGGGGGGGGGGGGGGGGGGGGGTCGGCTCCCGCCCCTCGCGTGCGCCGCTAGGCGACTGCGGGAAAAGCGAAATCCCTCCAGGGAAAACCCGCAGGGGCAAAAGCGGGTTCCCGGAGGGATGTGACTGATACACCTAGTCCGCGGTATTTTAACCACCCGAACTTTTTTGTTTCAAACATCCTGAGTGCATTTTAGTTCAATGGAATGGGCACCCAGAGACTTCAAGGCTATTAGAATACACCCAAGAAGTTTTCCGTTTGACAAAACCCACACTTAGTGCTCCGAGATAGGGGGCGCATTGGCATTAACAGAGTTGCAACTTCCGTGATCTCGCGAAGGGTACGCTTAACTATACCCTTATAAAATTTTTAAACTACCCTTGTATTCAATATTGACCATGGAGTAGTACCCCTGCGTGGTTAAGATAGCGGCGGTTAAAATAACGCGGACTAGGTGTATCTTCCCTGAAATAAGAATACGCCCGACATTAACGGTTTCCGATATTGCATTCTTCGAATGAAGGTTTTACTTTCCAGTAGAAGCAGTTGGGTTCACACCACGTGTATGGTGATCGATCACACCCAAAACCCAGTTCCCCATGCCCCGCCATACATACCCATCACTTGTCAGAACAGCTATAGATAGCTGCTAAATTTCTCAGGTTACCGCAAAGCTTTCACAATGCGACTTCTAGCGGGCATGGGCCGTATTCTGCCGAGTGTTAGAGCGGACCTTGAATAGGCGTAATCTAGGAGCGGCAAATGGGGAGTGCATGAAAGCCGCGAACGTAGCGAAAGTCGCGAACGTAGTCGCGAACTTAGGGAGAGTCGCGAGCGTGACGAGAGTAGCGGACGTAGTAGCGAGTGTGCGAGGCTATTCCATCCCACGCACTCTCAAGCCGACCCTGAACCCTGCGAGACTCATTCAAACCCCGCAAAAACCCGTTTGAACCGCACAGACTATACTGAGATAGCAGTCATGGTGGTTTGTAGCTGACCCTGAACCCTGGCCTACACCCCGAGCACTTTGGGCACGTGATCAAGGCCGTTCCCTAACCCTTATTGTTGAGTGAGCAAACCGTGTGTGCACGGTTAAGGTGGGGCAAGCGCGGCATCAGACGGCATGTTTTGAGACGCCTCAAAACTCGCTAGTTCCTAACCCTGATTGTTGAGTGAGCAAACCGTGTGTGTAAGGTTAAGGTGAGGCAACCGCGGCATCAGGCGGCATGGCGGCCGGGCGGGTTGTGAAGGATGAACCTGAGGAGGATGATTGGAGAGCTGGGGAGGGGGGGAGTGAGGAGGAGAGTGAGGAGGGGAGTGAGGAGGAGAGTGAGGGGGAAAGTGAGGAGGAAAATGAGAAGGAGCGTGAGGAGGAAATTGATGAGGAGAATGCGGAGGAGAGCGAGGAGGTGGAGAGGGAGGAGGAGGAGGAGGAAAGTGACGAGGAGACCGAGGAAGAAAATGAGGAGAAGAATGTGGAGGAGAAGAAGATTGTAGAGGAGAAAACTGAGGAAATAATTGAGAAGGATGAAGTGAACGAGGACGAGGAAGGTGAGGAAGAGGGAGAGGAGAAGGAGGGAGAGGAGGAGGAGGAGGAGGGAGAGGGGGAGGAGGGAGAGAGGGAGGAGGGAGAGGAGGAGGAGGGAGACGGGGAGGAGGGAGAGGAGGAGGAGGGAGAGGAGGAGGAGAAGGAAGAGGAGGAGGAGGAAGGGGAGGAGGATAATGAAGAGGAGGAAGATGATGAGGAGAAGGAGGAGGAGGAGAAGGGGGAGGAGAAGGGGGAGGAGAAGGAAGGGGAAGAGGAGGAGGAGGAGGAGGAGGAGGAGGAGGAGGAGGAGGAGGAGGAGGAGGAGGAGGAGGAGGAGGAGGAGGAGGAGGAGGAGGAGGAGGGAGTGGAAGGAGGGCGAGTGGAGGAACAGCAGAAGGATTCACCTCCGTCACAGAAAGGTGTGGCACGGCGAGCGAATTGCTGGGCAAATTCCCTGTTTGAAGGTTCAGGGTTCCGGGTTTCTGGGATTAGGTTCAAATTTCGAAGTTCAAGGTTCTGGGATCAGGCTCAGATTACAAGGTTCAGGGTTTAAAGGCCCTGGTTGCAGGTTCGGGTTCAAGGTTCACAAGCCAGGGCTTGCTACTGTGGGGTTTGGGAGGTGATTTCAGAGTCGACTAAAAACTCACCTGTTATCAGGCTCAGGGTTAAAGATTCACTGTCCCCACCGATTCGTTTCTTTTTTCCTTCCCCGTGTCCCCTTTGTGCAGATCCGAGAAAGAAGAAAGTCCAGCCCCCCGTTTCCAACATGCAGAACTCTCGCACCCTCCTCGCCCTGCGCACTGTTGCGGGGCAGCAGGCGTGGGGAGAGAGGGTGCAGAAAAGAGGGGGAACGGCGCACGAGACGGACGGTTCCAGTCTTCAGCATCCAAAAAGGCTGCTTCTGCTTCAGGAGTTGCAGGCGATGCTGCAGGTGTTGATGGTGGTGATGGTGATGGGCTAGCGGAGGGGAGAGGCAAGAGCGGTGGGGCTAAGATCGCCCGTCGCTCTGACCGTCCCTCTTCTGCTGGTGCTGCTGCTGTTGCTGTTGGTGATACTGTCGCTCCTTCTCCCAGTCCCTTGAAACAGCAGGAGGAGCTGGGGGCAGCAGTTGCAGCAGCTGGAAGGGGAGGGAGAGAAAGAGGGGCAACAGAATCGCAGGAAGAATGCAACCCCAAAAAGAGGAGTCGCCACAGCTTCTGGTAATGCTTCTGGTGTTGCTGCTGGTGGTTCTGGTGCTGGTTCTGCTCGTCGTCGCTCCGCTCCTGCTGCTGCTGCTGATGCAGCAGCAGCAGCAGCAGCTGCATCAACTGCACCCAACACGACTCTCCCGCCCTTCCGGTTCACATCCAATCAAGAGTGGCGGCATTTGGATTACGGCAACGATCTCACCGCCCTCATCGCAGACGGGCGGCGCGGCCGGAGTGCCGCCCGCACGCTGGGCTTCCGGGGCGGCTGCATTCGTCTGCCAGCGGTGCACCGGCAGATGCTGAGGCGGCTTTTAAGGAGGATGATGTTCCGAGGGGAGGTGGAGCAGGCAGCAGGCGTGCTGGCGGCTCTGATGGATGCGGATAAGGACGCTGAAGTCACAAGACGGGCTGTGGATGAACCGATATGGCTCGAGTCTCAGGTAAGGAGAAACCCCTTGCATTGATCACAGGACGGTAGGGCGTGGAGCAGGCAGCAGGGGTGCTGGCCACGTTGATGGATGCGGATAAGGATGCTGAGGTGACCAGGAGGGCTGTTGACGAACCCATTTGGCTGGATGGAATCCCAGGTAAGGGAAAACCAGAGTCCCAAGCCCCAAACCAGAGGCTTGAGTCCAGGTCACTAGCACCAGGTGAGGGAAAGGCAGGAGGTGCAGCAGGCGGCAGGCGTGCTGGCGGCTCTGATGGATGCGGGTAAGGATGCTGAGGTGACTCGGAGCGCTGTACATGAACAGATATGGCTGGAATCCCAGGTAAGGAGGAGCCATCCTGAGCTGGAAACTCTGGTTTGAAGTATGCACCTTGAATCATGTTCGAAGGGCTGCAGTGGTTGACTGGACGCTTAAGCAAAGGAACAACAGTGAAAAAATCAAGTGAAAAAAACGCAGATCTGAAAACCCTTCGCTTCCGAAAAGCCTCCTGAGCTGGAAACACTGGTATGAAGTATGCATGCACATAGACGACTTTTGAGGCGCCTCAAAAGTAAACTCTGGTATGAAGTATGCATGCACATAGACGACTTTTGAGGCGCCTCAAAAGTAAACTCTGGTATTAAGTATGCATGCACATAGCAGGCGTGCTGGCAGCACTGGTGCTGCTGCGATAGTTCTGGCGCAAGGGCTTCAGCAGCTGCAGGGACAGTGCTGCATGTGGGAGGGCAGTCCTGATACTTTTGCCTGTCTGCCTTCCTCTTTTCTTTGATTCCCTCCCCCAGCAAGCGCTCGTTCTGCTGCGAGAGCTGTGGCGCAAGGGCTTCAGCAGCAGAGGCAGTGGGAGCGTTGGTGGTGGTGCTGCTGCTGGTGGTGGTGGTGGTGGTGGTGGCAGCAGCAGCAGCAGCAGTGAGCGGCGGAGGGCAGAGAGGAGGCGACTGGTGGTGTTCATGCGAGCGATAGCTCTCAAGCAAGAGGACGATGTGAGTGGTGATGGGGGGAATATGGCTGCTGGTGCGTATGGGTAGTGTATTATTATGATGATCACGGCTCGGAGAGGAGGCGACTGGTGGTGTTCATGCGGGCGGGATATAGCTCTGAAGCAAGAGGATGACGTGAGTGAAAGAAGCACTGAGCAGGGCTGTGGTGTGTGGGATGGTGTCAGAGGGAAGGGGGAGTAGGCGTGGTGTGCGCGGGTCCTGCAGTGAGAGGAGGCGACTGGTGGTGTTCATGCGGGCGGGCGATAGCTCTCAAGCAAGAGGATGACGTGAGTGCACGGGGCAGGGGCAGTGGAGAGAGTGTGAGTGGTGGAGATTTGTGGTTTCTTCTGTGAAGGGATAGATGGTTTGTGTTCATGCAAGCGATAGCTCTCAAGCAAGAGTATGACGTGAGTGGTGACAGGGGGAGGGTTGGTGCGGTGTGCGTGGGTGGAAGTTATAGGATGAATATTGCTTTGAGAGGAGAAGATGGGTGGTGTTCATGCAAGCGAAAGCTCTCAAGAAGGAGGTGTAGAAGAAGGAGGGGAGTAGGTGGTGTGTGTGGGTGGTGTAAGAGAGGTGATGCATGCAATTATGAGGAGCTGGGTTGTGGTTTGAAGGGGGAAAGCTTGGTTCTGATATAAGGTCCAGGTAGGTACCACTCTCTCAACCTCCCTCTCAATTCACCTTCGTCAACCTCCCTATCACATGCCATTTCCAACGCTCCCCCTTGCCCTCTCAACCTCCCTCAGAGGCGCAAGTGCCAGATGAAGGAGACAAACGAATTCGCTTTCATGCTACCTTGCTGTCAACCTTCCTCAACCTCCTTGCACCTCCCTCAACTTCCCTCAACTTCCCTCGACTTTCCTCAACTTCCCTCAACTTCCCTCGACTTCCCTCAACTTCCCTCAACTTCCCTCAACTTCCCTCAACTTCCCTCAACTTCCCTCAACTTCCCTCAACTTCCCTCAACTTCCCTCAACTTCCCTCAACTTCCCTCAACTTCCCTCGACTTCCCTCAACTTCCCTCAACTTCCCTCAACTTCCCTCGACTTCCCTCGACTTCCCTCAACTTCCCTCAACTTCCCTCAACTTCCCTCGACTTCCCTCAACTTCCCTCGACTTCCCTCAACTTCCCTCAACTTCCCTCAACTTCCCTCGACTTCCCTCGACTTCCCTCAACTTCCCTCAACTTCCCTCAACTTCCCTCGACTTCCCTCAACTTCCCTCGACTTCCCTCGACTTCCCTCAACTTCCCTCAACTTCCCTCAACTTCCCTCCACTTCCCTCGACTTCCCTCAACTTCCCTCCACTTCCCTCGACTTCCCTCAACTTCCCTCAACTTCCCTCAACTTCCCTCAACTTCCCTCCACTTCCCTCGACTTCCCTCAACTTCCCTCCACTTCCCTCAACTTCCCTCAACTTCCCTCAACTTCCCTCAACTTCCCTCGACTTCCCTCGACTTCCCTCGACTTCCCTCAACTTCCCTCCACTTCCCTCGACTTCCCTCAACTTCCCTCGACTTCCCTCAACTTCCCTCAACTTCCCTCGACTTCCCTCAACTTCCCTCGACTTCCCTCAACTTCCCTCGACTTCCCTCAACTTCCCTCAACCTTCCTTACCTCCCTACCACATGCCGTACCGTTTTCCCCGATCAAACGCGCAAGGGGCAGGTGCTGCTGGACCTAGCCAAGTGTCAGATGGAGACTAACGAGTTCGTGCCCATGCTGGCCTCCCCTCGAACCTCCCTCCACCTTACTCAACCACTCCACAACCCCTCCCTGTTCTCGCACATCTCAAACGCGCAAGCGGCAGGTGCTGCTGGACCTAGCCAAGTGTCACAAGGAGACCAACGAGTTTGTGTCGGTGCTGCCTTACCCTCAACCTCTCTCAACCTCCGTTCCTACCATTCGTCACACAAAGAAGACGAACTCCCTTTCCCTCCAACCTCGCTCAACCTCACTCCACCACTCCACAACCCCTTTCTGCTCCGGGCAGATGCTGTAGAGTGCCACATGGAGACCAATGTGTTTGTTTCAGTGCTCCCTCAACCTCCCTCAACCTCCCTCAACCTCCCTCAACCTCGCTCAACCTCGCTCGCTACCACGTGTCATGCCTTTCCCTCTCCCACACCTCAGAGGCGCAAGGGGCAGATGCTGCTAGATCCAGCCAAGTGCCACATGGGCACCAGCGAGTTCGATGCTGCCTTCTCTTCGAACCTCCCTCAACCTCACTCAACCACTCCATAACCCGTCCATGTTCCCCGTATCAGATGCGCAAGGAGCACATGCTGCTGGATCTAGCCAAGTGCCAGATGGAGACCAGCGAGTTCGATGCTGCCTTTTCCTCAAACCACTCTCAATCACTCCACAACCCCCCCCTCCCTTCCTTATCAGAGGCGCAAGGAGCAGATGCTGCTGGACCTCGCCAAGTGCCAGATGGAGACCAGCGAGTTCGATGCTGCGTTCCAATCAACCTCTCTCAACCTCCCTCAACCTCTCTCCTTACCACGTGCCATACTCCTTGTTCCCCCCCTATCAGAGGCGCAAGGGGCAGATGCTACTAGACCTAGCCAAGTGCCAAATGGAGACCAACGAGTTCGACGCTGCCTTCCAAACGCTGCAAACGTGAGCTCCCTTCCATTTCCAAGGTGCTTATACAAATCCTCGAAAACCCTGCGTTAGGAGATGATTCGGCATTTGGTTAGGGGAATATGGATGCTATGCTGGTGGGACCGGAGGCCCTGGTCTGGTCAGTCAGTCAGTCCTCTCGATCTTCAGACATAATTCTGAGGGAGCAGCAGTCTGGTGCTAGGGGAATAGTACTCGCTGTGTCTTACAACCTCTGGGCCTCGCTGTGTTACGGGAATATGGATGCTATGCTGGGACCGGAGGCCCTGGTCTGGTCAGTCCTTCCCTTTAATAGTGCTCCCCCGTCCCCCACTCATCTGTGCTCATGAAGAAGGGCAGCAGTAGGCAAGGTCGCCTTTAGCAAAGGGATGATAGTCAACCAGTGAAAAAGGTAACCCTCGAAAAAATTGATTAAGATCCGAACGTACAACTCAGTTCAAACTCTAGACGAAAGCAAACATGTTTCGGCTTTGCACGGGGATCATACCCGCTAGGCCTTCATCAGTGCAAGAGTTCAAAGTGAAAGAGCGAACAAGCAAGGGGTCTTAAAGAACACCCAAGCCTCGAGATCTACACAGGGAAATCCTACCCCGGGCGCGTAACTAGATAAGAAATGCGCCAACTAGACACAAAAGAAAATTCCTAGGTGTCCAGTCACTCTTCGGGTTTGTCTTCGGCAGTCTTGGAATTGGGTGGTGGTAACCTCGCGCGAACCAGGCACTGTTGCACGTTACGTGCACACTTCCAAGCAACAAGAATTCGATCAATATAAAAATTGCGGGTAGAGAGACGACTTTTGAGGCGCCTCAAAAGTACCCCTAATTTGAGACGGGCAGTCACAGGTGTGAAAACCGTCTTCAAAACTAGGGGCCCGCGTGATGAAGTTGAATCCTGTTGCTTGAGTAAGTGTCGCGCCGAGGTCTGCTCGAGAAGATCACCGCGTTGTAGAAAGACGACGCTCCCGAAGATGGGGCGAAGGAAATCCGGAGGGTAACCACGTGCACGAAGCCTGTGGAAGAAATCATGCTTCGTTGCGAGGAAGGCCGAGGCTGATGACGAGCGGAGTAGATACCGCTTCAATTCGGCCTGGATGAACCCAACCTTGCAGTGACGTGGGTGGTATGATGAGAATGGGAGGTAGAGATACCGGTTCATAGGTTTCTGGAAGGTCCGGAAATCCAAGGTACCGCAGGCAGCGAACCGGTCCCCCTTGTAGAGGACCATGTCGAGGAAATCCACTGACTGTTCCGAGACATGCCACGTAAGCTTGATATTCGGGTCGAGGCTGTTGAACGTGTTGAAGTACCGTTCCAGCTCATCTCTGGTTCCAGGCCAGACAATGAACCCATCGTCGATGTATCTGACGTGTCGAAGCGGCTGCGTCCCGGTCCACCTCTGCTTCAGCACCTCGTCCAGTCGGCTCATGAAAAGTACCGCAAAGCAGACCGCCACGGGAGTTCCCATGGCGGTCCCTTGAATCTGGCGGTAGATGTTGCCATTGAACTCCACGTAGGAATTCAACATGACCCACTCCAGCAGGGCCATGACCGGGAAGGCCTGACACGAGTTCTCCCTCTGCAGAAAGTCGCTGACCGTATCAAGACCGCGCCGAAGTGGAATACTGGGGTACAGCGCGGTGACATCATACGTCGCCAGAAGCACATTTCGGGGAAGAGTAGTGCGTTCCAGCTCAAGTAGCAGCGAGAGGGAGTCGCGAAGGTAGGAAGGTTGTTTAAGAACCAGCGGCCGCAGTTCAGCATCCAACCAAGTGCTGACGTTAGTAGTGACCCACGAATGCGAAGCAGCGATCGGACGCCCCGCCAGGGTTTTTTTATGCAGCTTCGGTAGGATGTAAAATGCCGCTGGTTTCCAGCCCCCGCTAGGTTGATGTAAGAAATACCTCCATAGACTATCTGGAAGAGCAGGGCCCCATGCCACCTGAAGTGTGCGCAGTTGCTGGAAGACAGAATCTGTGGGATTGGAGAAGACTGGTTCGCAGGTGCTCCGGTCGTCGAGATGATCCAGACACAGCCTGACGTAGTGCTCCCTGTCTAACACCGTCACCCCCAAGTTCTTATCCGCCGGTTTAATCACCACGCTGCGGTCGGCTGCAATGGAACGCAGAGCCTGGGCGACGCCGAACGAGATGTTCCGAACACGCCTCGGTCTGTTAGCTTTCAACAGGACAGAAAGGTCAGAAACCGTTTCTTTGAAAACCTGCTCTGGAATCGGATTCACATCAGGGACCCAACCGGGATTCCGTACACGAAAACGCGAACCCGCCGCTGAACCACCTGACTCATTGAAGAAAAGTGAAGGGAAACCTGTCGGAGTAGCTGATCGAGTTCCACTCCGGAGGAAAGGGATCTGGCGGGCGTTGGTATGAACTTCAGACCCAACCCAAGCGCCGTCTTCTCGTCAGGAGACAAGATTCTGGTGCTCAGGTTGTGTACTCCCTGGTTCAGTATGCGCTACGTCGCCTGCCGATACGTCATGCGACCGAACCAGCGGAGAGCCAAATCATGGCTCGTTACTTGTTGCGCGGCCCTTTTCCGGGGCCGCCTCCGCCGTTTTTTGGACCCTTGGCGCTGGATTTGTCGTTGTTGTTGGCGCCTTTCCCCTGCTGTCCGTCGTCACCGTTGGAGTTCTGCGTTTTCGGCTTCTTAGCTCCGCGCTTCCTTCTCGGCTTCGAAGGCGCATCGTTCTTCTCCTTCTTAGCCTTGGAGTCCGCGTTGGAGGCTGTCGTAGGTTCCTGTTCACCCAGAGAGAGCTCCTTCTCGAACTTCTTCGATAGCTTGGCTTCAACACTCGCTGTGATCTCCCTGCGAAGCTGATCCGCCATCTTCTTAGTGTGGTTCTTCAGGATCTCCTCCATCGACAGCTCTGTATCCATCTCCTTCAGTTCCTCCGCGGCAGCGGCTTTCTTCAAGTCCTCAGCGGCCTGCTTTCGCTGTCGATCCAGTTCTCGGATGACGATCTCATCCTTAGCAGCAGCAATCTCAGAGTTAACCTTTTCGATGCAGCGTCCCTTCAAGCGACGAAATCGCTCCTTGGCGGCGTCAGACACCACCAGCTCTGGGTCGGCGGAAAGGCTTTGTATGTACTCCTCGAGCTTTGTTGCCAAAACCGTGACATGCGAGTTGCTCGCTGCCAGAATTTCCTCGACCTCCGCTTCTTTAGACGAAATGAAATCCGCCTGGAGACGTTTCTGGTTCTCCAGATGCGTTGCTGCGACGAGCCCTGCAGATTTCTCCTTGATGGTGGCGTACTTTGTCTGGAACTCCACCGCCTTCGTGCGGATACTGTGAAGTATCTCGCCCTTGTCGTTGAGCTCCTTCATCTTTTTCAGTTTCGCCTTCGCCTTCAGATATGACTTGTAGTCGTCCCGAAAGCCCTTAACTGCAGACAGCGACCATCCCTTGAACGGCTCAGGGATTGGAGTAACGTCAGCAGTAGCTTCCGTCGCGAACGCGCACGAACGACCCGCCGAGCCAGCAGCGGGAAGAATTTCTGGTTGCTTCTCAATGAAACGATCATCGCGGACCAGTGGCAAGGGAGGGAACGTAGAACCCGCAACGCGATACTGCTTCTCAGCAGAAAAACCCAGGCGGCCAGACGAACCCCCTCCGCGAGATGAATTCTTAGAGTGACGTCCCTTCATACCGGCCTCTTCTTCCGAAAGAAACTTTTCAAAGTCCCACGGATCTGTGCTCATGAAGAAGGGCAGCAGTAGGCAAGGTCGCCTTTAGCAAAGGGATGATAGTCAACCAGTGAAAAAAGTAACCCTCGAAAAAATTGATTAAGATCCGAACGTACAACTCAGTTCAAACTCTAGACGAAAGCAAACATGTTTCGGCTTTGCACGGGGATCATACCCGCTAGGCCTTCATCAGTGCAAGAGTTCAAAGTGAAAGAGCGAACAAGCAAGGGGTCTTAAAGAACACCCAAGCCTCGAGATCTACACAGGGAAATCCTACCCCGGGCGCGTAACTAGATAAGAAATGCGCCAACTAGACACAAAAGAAAATTCCTAGGTGTCCAGTCACTCTTCGGGTTTGTCTTCGGCAGTCTTGGAATTGGGTGGTGGTAACCTCGCGCGAACCAGGCACTGTTGCACGTTACGTGCACACTTCCAAGCAACAAGAATTCGATCAATATAAAAATTGCGGGTAGAGAGACGACTTTTGAGGCGCCTCAAAAGTCCCCCACTCCCTCTGTCTGTGCAGTGTGGTGAACCTAGAGGTAACCCTCAACTTTAACATTTTTAGTGTAGTTTGCAGTTTGTGCGGGTTGGGTATTACCAACATCCCAACCAACCTCACCCAAATGTGATCAACCGAAATCTCCAACCCACCAATTGGAGATTTCACCCGGTCTCATTGGGGTTGGAATTGCCCCCGATTCGCCACCCATCCATCTCTTGTCCATTTCCGATGTACTTAAGTTAAGGGACTTGATCTCATGAGTCATGACCTGCACTCCCACTGGCTCTCCCGTTCTTGCTTCCCTGCCACTCCCCCTGTCCGTGCAGGGTGGTCAACCTCCCCCCCTATCGCTCCGACCCCTCTCCTCTCCTCTTCTGCGCGCTCATCCAGTACTCCCACTGGCTCTCTGCCGCCCAGAAGGACCTCCTGCAGCTGCCCTCCACCTCGCATACCCACCACGGCTTCAATATAGACATGGATGGAATGGATGATGGGGAGATGGACGATCATGGGCGGATGGATGGAGCGACGGATGGGGGCATGCATGGGGATATGGATGTGGATATGGGTGATGGGGATTGTGATGGTGATGGTGATCGTGGCGCTGACGTGGAGGTTCCTGAGCTGGCGCTGCTGGACCAATGGGAGAGGAGGAAGAGGAGGAGGGAGCAACAGGAGGGTGGGTCAAAGGGGAGTAGTTTCGGAGGGGGAAGGGGCAAGAGGCGAGGGTACATTAGGGGAATAGGAGGAAGGGAGGAGGACGAAGAAGAAGAAGAGGAGGAGGAGGGGGATGGGTGGATCGAGCAGGAGTTGATGCGTTTTGGTGGTTACGACGATAACGACGGCGGTTGTTACGCCGTTACAGGCTCGAATATCACTGAAATGGCATCGGAAGGAGAGGCATACACTGCTGGTTTCTGGAATCTTTCTAGTGGAGAACCCTTTTCCCCCCAACTTCCCCCCCATCCTCCTCCAAGGCCTCTGCCCCTCAACCCTCCCTTCGTGCTAGACTGTACTTTAGAGGAAGCGTGGGAAGCAAGCAGAGAGGAGGCAAGCAGTGGGGTTCTGGCTGCGAGCCTGTGTAAGGCGTTTGGGAAGGGGGTGAAGGTGATGGCAGGGGGGAGAGAGCGAGGCAGGGGGGATGGGGAGGAGGATGGGGAGGAGGAGGAGGAAGAGGGGGAGGAGGAGGTGGAAGGGGAGGGAGAAGAGGAGGAGGATGGGGGAGGAGGGGGGAGAGGAGGAAGGAGGGTGGTGGAGGAGACGTTTGCTTGGAGAGTGTGGAAGAAGGGAGGGGGGGAGGGCGGAAGAATGGGTGGAGTGAGGGAGGCAATGGAGGGGAGTGGTGGCTGGATGGGAGGAGGAGGGGGAAGGAGAGAAGCAGGAGGGGGAGGAAAGGCTCCAAGATACGTTGTGCCATGGAAATATGGTGCGTGTCGGGACTTTTTCTCGAGTCATGTCTCTTGCCGTTTTGTGTGGCCCACTTGTTTCCGTCCCTCCCCTCTTGCTGTCCGTCCCTCTCCTTCCACCCACTCCCTCGCTTTGTTGCACCCTCTATTTTCTCCCTTCACACAGTTATGATTCGTGTCTCTGTCACCGTTTCTATCTCTCTGCATCCACCACCGTTTTCTATCTGCTCGTCCTCGATACCTCTCACCCCCCTTCCTTTCCCCTTTTCCCCCATCCCCCTGCACTTCTCTTTCTCCCTCATTTTTTTCCGTTCTCACACCGTCTCGTCTTTTTCTCTTATCCTCTCCATCCCTCCTTCCCTCCACTTCCCCCCACCCCCACAAAGCAGATCTTGACCCGCTCATCTGCCCCCTCATCCTCCCACCTCCTCCCTCCCCCTCCACCCCATTCCGCCTGCCTCCTCTCTCCCGTCGCTCCCTCGAGCTATCCCGGGAAGCGGCTTCTTTCCTCCTGCGCACACTGCAAGCCGACCCCCTCTGCATCCCGGCCTTAGTGCCACTAGTGCAGGTGAGCTTCTTCCTACCTCCCCCGCCACCCCATTCCGCCTGCCTCCTCTCTCTCGCCGCTCCCTTGCTCTCTCGCAAGGTAGCATCCTTCCTCCTGCACACACTGCAAGCCGACCCCCTCTGCATCCCAGCCTTAGTGCCTCTAGTGCAGGTAAGCTCCTCCTATGTCCCATTCTCCCCACCTACCCTACCACGCCGCACTCCGCCTCCCTCAAGCTCTCGGGGGACGTGTTTTGAGTCGA
This sequence comes from Closterium sp. Naga37s-1, assembly GCA_947471745.1. Taxonomy (NCBI): domain Eukaryota; kingdom Viridiplantae; phylum Streptophyta; class Zygnematophyceae; order Desmidiales; family Closteriaceae; genus Closterium; species Closterium sp. Naga37s-1. The sequence goes on along the minus strand of CANJKZ010000796.1, from coordinate 641,628 downwards.
GTCTCCGGGGAAGCAGCATCCGCACACTGCAAGCCGATCCCCTTTGCATCCCATCCCTCGTGCCTCTAGTTCAGGTAAGCTTCTCCCTGAACCCCATCCCTCTTCTCCTCCACCCCACCCCATTCCGCCTGCCTCCTCTCTCCCGTTGCTCCCTCGAGCTCTTCCAAGAGTCTGCCTCCTTCCTCCTGCGCACACTGCAAGCCGATCCCCTCTGCATCCCGGCTCTAGTGCCCCTCGTTCACCTGCATGCCTCTAGAGCAGATATGCCCCAACTGTACCCCATTTCCTGCCTTGCACTTATCCCTTCTTCTCCGTTTTTCCTTCCAACCCCATTTCCTGCCTTGCAGATTCGCGTACCTCAGGGTTACAGAGGAGTGAGAGCGGCTCTTGACATCCTTCTCCTCTCCTGCATCCTCCTGATCTCACTTATCTTTCCCCTCCCCTCCTCTCTCCTCGCCCTCTTCTCTCACTCCCTCTCTGCAGATTCTCGTGGCCCAGGGCCCCAGAGGAGTGGGAGTGGCCCTTGACATTCTTCACCGCTCGTGCCTGCCTGCCCTGTCACTGATATCTCACTGTCTCTCGCCCCACTCCCTTGCTGCTGATTCTCGTATCCGTCCCTTTCTTTCTGACACAGATTCTTGCGGCCCAGGGCACCAGAGGAGTGAGAGTGGCTCTGGACATTCTGCACCGCTCGTGCCTGCCTGCTGTTGCACGCTCCATCCATCCATTCAGGTACTACTCAGGGCTTAGTCCTGCACTCAGGGCATGGTTTAGTGCGGAACTTATGGCTAAGTTGGTAACTTCAGTAACCTTTTTCAGTATTTCAAATGCCTAAATGACCACTTGTATTATTTTACCTTCCACATTAAAAATGAAAATAAAAAAGGGTCGTATAGTATTTCTCACTCTTCTTCCTCCGTCCTCTCCCCCTGTCATGTAATTTTCTTCCCATATGCCTCTTTCCCTTCCCTCTGCCTTGCTGCTTTCCTTCCTGTGCGCTTATCCATCTTCCCCCTTCCTCCCTGCTCTCCGGATCCGCGCCTTGCTGCTTGAGTGCGTGCAGCTTCAGGACTCTCGAACTTCCACATGTGCATTCCACCCACTCCCTTCCCTTCCCCTGCGCATGTGTTTTTTTCCCTCCCATGTGCGTCGTCCCTTTCCTCTTACTGTCTCTCTCTCCCTCCCTGCTCTCCGGATCCGCGCCTTGCTGCTACAGTGCGTCCAACTTCAGGAATCCCCCCTACCCCCATCCTCCTCTCACTCCCTCACTCACTCTCTCACTCACTCCCTCACTCTACTGCAATGTCATTTGGAGGTCCTTCGGCTGATGCCCTCCTGTGCCCATGCCATGCGAGGCGTGCTGTCTCTGGGTCTACAAGGTGAGAAGCAGGTGGAGGGAGTGAGGGAGGGAGTGAGAGAGAGAGTGAGGGAGGGAGTGGAGGGAGCGAGGGAGGGAGTGAAGGAGAGAGTGGGAGGGTAAGGTCCTTCGGCTGATGCCCTCCTGTGCCCATGCCATGCGAGGCGCGCTGTCTCTGGGGCTAGCAGGTGAGAAGCAGAAGTGGATGAGGGGGAAAGAGAGGGAGGAAGTGGGAGTGGGTGGGAGTGACGGATGCTTTGTAGCAGTTGTTTTCATCCTGTTCCCATGCCATGCGAGGCGTGCTGCCTCTGGGTCTAGCAGGTGATAAGAAGAGGAGTGAGAAGGAGAGTGGGAGAATGGTAGTGAGGGAGTGACAGAAATTAAAGGAGGGAGGGAGGGATGGAGTGAGGGAGGAAGTGGAAGGAGGAGGTGCTTTGGCTGATGCCCTCCTGTGTCCATGCCATGCCTCTCAGTCCATCCCCCTCCCACACCCATCCAACTCCCCTGTGCAGGCACATGTGGCCCGTCTCTCCGCATGGCCATTCTAGCACTGCATCTGAACGCGCTTGCTACCACCAGAGAGTCCCTGCCTGCTTGCCTGGTGGGGTGGGCTGGCTGGGAGGGATGGAGGGAGTCATTGCCACGCTCACATTCGTTCTCTCACCCCCGCCCCCGTCCCATTCCCCTGTGTGCAGGCACGTGCGGCCGTCTCTCTCCTCATGGCCATTCTAGCACTGCATGTGGACGCGCTTGCTGCCACCAGCAGCACCAGAGTCCTTGTTCTCGCCTGCCTGATGGGGGCTGTTACAATCACACCCGTTCACTCACACCCCTTCCCCCTCCACCCTATACAGGCACGTGCGGCCCCTCTCTCCTCATGAGCACGCTGGCAGTGCATCTGGACGCCCTCGGTGCCACCAGCAGCAGTGCACTGGCTGCTTGGTGGGGGCTGGCAGGGAGCATGAAGGCTGTGTGGCTCTCAGCCTTTGCTGGTGCGGCTGGGAGAGGGGCAGCAGTAGGGGCAGCTGTAGTAGGGGAGAGAGATGGGGGAAGGAGAGGGGAAGGTGCAGCGAGAAAAGAAGCAGCAGCGAAGGAAGCGAGGGCCAGGAAAGTGGTGCTGCAGGTGTGGTGGGAGAGGAGGGAGTGGTGGAAAGCGGTGCAGTTCGGCATCGGGCATGTGAAGAGGCAGTTGAGGCTCATTGATCGGCTGCAAGGTGGGTGATGGATGTGTGCAGTGTGAAGGGGATGGGCTCGGTATTGTGAGATGTAACATATGCACACTTGAATCAAGCAGTACGAATGGGAATTCTCTTATACTCTTGGAAAATAATCATTTTTCTTGCACACCTCCCTTTGACACCCGTGCAGAAAGTAGAAGCCACAGCCCTGCAAAGGAGCAGCTTCTAAAGAGGATGAAGGCACTGCTGACGTGGAAAGCCTCAGTTTCACTTCTTCTGTACAGCTCTCACAACAAGAACAGAAGCAATAACAACAGTCATGAAAGCAACAGCAACACTGTCCATAACAGCAATAACTGTAACCCATATGCGGCCACCGTAGAACAGGGCATGCGGAGCTGGCCAGCCTCGTGGCACGAGGAAGTCTATAAGGAGTACAAAGAGATTGCGATGGCCTTGCCTCCCATGCCTCTGTGGCAACCATTGGCAGCAGCTGGGTGGCAGAGGGTGGAACTGGGAGACACATTGCTTCTGGACATGTGAGGGAAAGTGTAATGGATGTACTGGTACCAGTACCGTAATACCCCGGATATAAGCGCACCTGCGCTTATAATAAAACAGTGTTTTTTGGGGGGGTGCGCTTATAATTGAGTCAGATTTATAAGCGCATGCGCTTATATAATAACAAATACAAATTTATAATTCATTGGCACCAAACTGTACATCTCCTTGCGATTTCAATCGAATCAAAGTGGTAGCGAGTTACAATTCAGATTCGAGCGTGAGCGATTTTCTGCCGGCGCACAGGGGCAAATTTACACGTCACTATCAGAAATGCCAGCTCATACTGACTGGACGCGCAGTATGTGAGGTCCTCGAAAGTCAATCGAAGCGAAAATGGTTGTATCCTCACTGCAAAATTTGAAATCGCTACCGTTTTAATCTGGTTTAAATTTTAAAATTATACATGCGCTTATAATAAATCAAGGTTTTACAGGGGGTGCGCTTATAAATGAGGATCGGCCATAAGCGCATTGCTCCAGATACAAGCGCATGCGCTTATAATAGGCCTGCGCTTATATCCGGGGCCATACGGTAATACGGTAAGTGTTACCATTAATTAAGCGTACAGTTGTTGCAAAGAAATCGCCATGGCCTTGCCTCGTCCGTGTGGCAACCATTGAAAGCAGACATCGGGACTGGGTTTTAGGTGTGATCACAATATCACACCTTGTAATGTGACCAAAATGGTTTTAGGCAACTTAAATTCTTCACTCGAAGAATGCAACATCGGGAACAGCTGCATTCGATGTGCAACCATCGTCTGTACTCCTCTTCTGACGCCCGAGCTTTGGTTGTGGTACAAAGCGTCTACGTCGCATTGGATATCGAAACTGGCCTCGTGAAACTGAATTTCAAATGCTGAATAATCCCTGCCTCGTTCAATTCTTCATGAATTGTGCTGTGCTCAAGAGTTTCATCATGTTATGCCAGATTTGACAATAAATGCTGGATAAGTCGAAAAACTCCTACGCGGGTGTGCTTCACACATAGACTACTCTTTCATATGTCGTATTTGCCCTGTGGGGAGCGGAGTCGCTAGTAGCTTAAGGGTCACCAGCCATATTGAAATCATTTCAGCGGTATTCCGGAATGTACTGTGAACATCAGTTTTACACAATGGTGTAGGATACGATGTGGGGTGTACGCTGGTAGCTTGAGGACTAAACGAGCCGCGAACTTCTCGGATCGTGCAGGACCAGCCGTTAGCCTCATTGCCTAATTCGCCCGTTTGAATCTCTGTGCCGGTTTCCGCCGATCGGTGTCGGAGAATGCTTTTCAGAATTCTCATGAGGGTTTTTTAGCATTCCCAAAGGTCCGTGCGTACGTTCTCAGATTGATGGGACCCGCTGGTTGCAATATTGTTGGTGTGTCTTCTCAAAATCGCTCTGAAATTTGTAGAAATACATTCTCCCACTAAAGCAGACCTCCGACTCCTTTTGCTTTCCCTCGTGAGAAGAGAAGATCGATGGCGACTCAAAGCCAAAGAGGGGTTGGCGACGCTGATGCTGGTGCTCCTGCACACGCTAGGGGTACGGGAGAGATGGGAGAAGAGGATTTCTTGAATGCCTCGATAGAGAGTGACTCGGTACTGCTGAGGAGGATGTGGCAGAACGAGAAAGCGGCGCCGGATATTCTTCCGTACGAAACCGAGCTGGTGGAGCGGACTAAAGCGAGGCTAGAAGAGCTGGTAAGTGTGGATATCCATGGATATTCTTGGAAACCATGGAGAGAAAGAGAGAGAGAGAGAGAGAGAGAGAGAGAGAGAGAGAGAGAGAGAGAGAGAGAGAGAGAGAGAGAGAGAGAGAGAGAGAGAGAGAGAGAGAGAGAGAGAGAGAGAGAGAGAGCTGCACATGATGGCAGGGACGTGGATAGGACTGAGCAAGTACCACCTCAGACATTGCGATACCATGTGTGTGTGCAATCGTGCATCGTGCAGGAGGAGATGGTTGACGCGTTGAAGGGGGATGGACGCAAAGCCATGGAGAGGGAGCTTCACATGATGGACGTCGACAGAACCAAGTACCTGCTCAGAGCGTACCTTAGGTGCAGAATACAGAAGGTGAGTGTTGGGGGCGTAGTGGTGGTGAGCTGGTACCTTCATTGGTGCTACTGTGGGAAAGGGAGGTGCATATGATATGATGCACGTCCACAGGACCAAGTATCTCCTCCGAGCATACCTGCGATGCCGGATACCGAAGGCGAGTGGTTGAGTGGGTGCTAGCGTAGCGGTGGCGAGTTGGTATCTTCATTGGTGGTGAGGATAAAGCCTACCACAGCCGGCTGTCAGATGGGGAGCAGCTGCATTTCCCACCTCGTTCATTTACCTCGTTCGTTTGTGCTTCTCTCTCCCTCCTCTCTCCCACCTCCCATGCAGATCGACCGCTTCTTTTTGCACTTTGCTGGTGAGGAGAGCTACCACCGCTGGCTGTCAGATGGAGAGCAGCTGTATTTCACACCTCATTCAACTTTGTTGTTTCTGCTTCTCTCTCCCTCCTCCCTCCCACCTCCCATGCAGATCGACCGATGTTTTCTGCACTTTGCTGGTGAGGAGAGCTACCACCGCTGGCTGTCAGATGGAGAGCAGCTGCATTTCCCACCTCATTCAAGTCTGTTGTTTCTACTACTCTCTCCCTCCTCTCTCCCACCCCAAATGCAGATCGACCGCTTCTTTCTGCACTTTGCTGGCGAGGAGAGCTACCACAGCCGGCTGTCAGATGGAGAGCAGCGTTACTGCGACAGGTACGTGTGCTTGAGTGTGTGTGCTTGCTTGATCTAGTTCTCTTCAACTTTTCGAGAATGCCTCAGCCGGGGCTAACGTGGGGAACAGCGGCAATGTGACAGGTATGCGTGGTTGCTGCTGTGTGCTTTCTCTAGTGCTCTTTTCGAGAATGCCACGGCCGGGGCTAACGTGGGGAATAGCGGTACTGTGACAGGTACGCGCGCTTGCTTGCTTGTGTGTGCCCCATCTATTGCTCTGAGAAGCTGTGAGAGGCGGTCTCCATTGCTCTCACAAGAAACGAGTTTTTGAGACGATTTGAGAAGTCCTCTGATGATCACTTGAGAGCGAAACAGGTGAAGGTGGACAGATGGGCTGTGAAGGCCCTATTTCCATTCCATTAACTCAATAGGTAAGTACTCCTGGGCATTGAAACGAACCCCTTGATTCACATGGGAAGGCTGGTCTGGTCTGGTTGGATGAGGGCGCGTGCGTTTTTTCAACAGCCAGCTTGAGAATCAATGAACTAGTTTCTGTTCGTACATGTCTGTAAATTTGTGACGAGTACGTGTGTGGTTATTAGCGTAGCAAGAGTGTGCGCTTGCTCTTGTGCTCTGGTATACAAAACTGTCAGTGTTGTCGTGCTTTCCCTGTTCTTTTTTTTTTTTTTTTTTTTTTTTTTTTTTCATAGATGCATTGCAACCCATTATCACCCACCCCTCCTGCTCCGCCTCCCCTTCCTGTTTCCTGCAGGCAGGTAGATCTGATTCAGGCGCACCTGGTCAGGGCCGTGCTTGCTCTTGAGGTTCCTCAAACGTCCTCCCCCTCTTCTTCCCCTTAATGATCTGGTGCTTTTAGAATGACCAATTTTTTAACCACCCCCTGCCCGTCCTTCCCCCCTTTCCTTCTTGCTCCAGGAAGGTAGATGTGGTGTAGGCGCATCTGGACAGGACTCCGCTCTCAAATCTACCACTTTTCCCCCCCCCCCCCCTCTTCCCGGCTCACCTGGTTCCTGTCAGGCAGGTAGACCTGGTGCAGGCGCATCTGGACAGGACTGCGCTCCCCGATCAACCCTCTCTACCATCTTCCCTCTCTACCATCTTCCCTCTCTACCATCTTCCCTCTCTACCATCTTCCCTCTCTACCATCTTCCCTCTCTACCATCTTCCCTCTCTACCATCTTTCCTCTCTACCATCTTCCCTCTCTACCATCTTCCCTCTCTACCATCTTCCCTCTCTACCATCTTCTTTCTTCTCTTCTCCAGGCAGGTAGATCTGGTGCAGGCGTGCCTGGACAAGACCGTGTTTCTCGCTTAACTCTCGATCGCCATCTTCTCCCTGTGTCCTCCAGGCAGGTAGATCTGGTGCAGGCGCATCTGGACAGGACTGCACTCACGCGCCTGCCACGCCGCTACCAGTCCATCCTGAAGCAGGCGGACTCGAGCGAAACACCAGATATGAGTGAGTGCTACAATCACAGATGAAGGGTTGATGGATGAAGGGTTTCAGAGTTTGTGAGTGAGCGCTGGATGCAAGGGTTCCTCTGTACTCCCTTGCCTGCCCTGCTACCAGTCCATTCTCAAGCAGGCGTACTGCAGTGAAGCCCCTGAGATGAGTGAGTGGTAGAATCACAGGGCTGTGATTAGGGGCTCATGGACGGAGGGTTAAGAGCTTGTGTGTGAGAGAGCTGGACTTAGGGGTTCTGCTGCGCTCTTGCGCTTGCCACGCTGCTGAAGCAAGCTGTCTCCCGTGAAGCCCCTGATATGAGTGAGTACTAGAATCACAAATTAAGGGTTCATGGATGGAGGGTTAAGAGCTTGTGTGTGAGTGAGCTGGACTTTGGGCCTCTGCTGTGCTCTCGTGCTTGCCACGGCGCTACAGGTCAAATTTCAAGCAGGCAGATCTCGTGTTGTAGAGTTTGAGGGTTTGAGAATTCATGAATGAATGCTGGACTCAGGGTTTCATGGTCTGCACGCTGAAACAGGCGGATTTCAGCTATGCCATGAGTATGAGTAAGTGTTGTTTTGAGTCGACTCAAAACAAGACTCAGGGTTTCATGGTCTGCTTGGTGAAACAGGCACATTTCTGCTATGCCATGAGTATGAGTAAGTTGAGGTTCAGGATTCACCCATCCGTACCAGTCACCTAGAATGTGAATGAGTTATGCAGTTTTCACTTATATGAAAGCTCATTTCCTAGCTTCCAGATTACAAGTGCCTTTGGACTACCCCTGTTTTTCATATTGATAGACCCGGATCTTTTAAGCCAACTTACCCATGTCATTTCCACTGAATACCCCTTATTTGGCAGTCCCCACTCCCGACCTCGACACATCTGTGTTCTGTGTGGCCACTCGTCCTCTGCCGTCTGTTCAGCTGGCCGAGCTACCCTTGATTTCCAAACCACACTACCGTCTCTTCCCAACCGATTAATCCCTCTTTGGCAGTTCCCACTCCCGACCTTGACACTTTCGTGTTCTGTGTGGCCACTCACTCGCCCCCTGCCGTCTGTCAGCTGTCCAAACCCTTGATTTCCAAACCACATTACCCATCTCTTTCTAACTGGATGACCCCCTCCTCTGCAGTCCCCACTCCCGACCTTGACACTTTTGTGTTCTGTGTGGCCACTCGCCCTCTGCCGTCTGTCCAGCTGTCCAAACCACCCTTGATATCCAAACCACATTACCCATCTCTTTCTAACTGGATGGCCCCCTCCTCTGCAGTCCCCACTCCCGACCTCGACACTTTTGTGTTCTGTGTGGCCACTCGCCCTCTGCCGTCTGTCCAGCTGGACCCCGAGTGAGTAATACAGAGGTTTAACAGGTTGTGACTTATTACGGCTGTGTTTGGTTCACATCTTGTGTTCTGTGTGGCCACTCGCCCTCTGCTGTCTGTTCAGCTGGACCCAGAGTGAGTGCAACCAGGGGTAACAGGTTGTGACTTATTACCGCTGGGACATTAGTGTTCTGTTCACGTCTTGTGTTCTGAGTGGCCACCAGTCCCCTACCATCTGTTGAGCTGGACCCAGTGAGTATTACTGAGGAGTAACTGGTTCAAGAGATCAAACAGCTTTTGAGAATTTTCGGAATCGAATAACAGGGAAGGCAGGCAAAACATCACGCATTTGAGCCGTTGATATGTTTGCATGTTCTGTGCCTCCACACGCCTTCTTCTGTCTGTAGAGATTGATCCCCAGTGAGTTATATAGGTTGAAAAAATGGATTCTAGGATGCAAGGTGGAGTATTCGGGTTCTCAGAGAAGAGAGGAAAATAAGCTGAACTTCTCATATCCCGAGTTCCTTTTGAGGTGTGACATCTATTTCATGTTCCGTTTGAACAAGAGGCTTTCGTATTCATGTATCTTTCAACCCTGTTATCTGTTCTTCCCTCTGCCCCCCCCCCCCTAGCTTTTCTTTCCTGAAACTCACACTCTGTTCTTCCAAACCTCTTCCAAACCTCCAGGCTTGATGATGTCATCGGCATGGCGCCTGGAGAGCTCCACATTCTGCGATATAGGCCGATCCAAACACTTGTACAGTCGGGTGATATTATTCTTCTGTGAGAGACGGTATATCATTTCTTTGAAATGGTTGAGCCTAATGATTGCACATGCGTGAAGTTCTGAATGTATTCCTGATTTACAGATAACGATTCACTTGATGGTTCGGTGGCGAAAGCTACTGAGCGACACATGCCGTCATCGCCCGGATATAAGTCAGTGTTGAATAGTAGACAGGGGTTGTCTATTATACGGGTGTCTCATATAAACAGGCTAGCCTTTTTATACGACACCTATTTGTGTGTACGAGATAAGACATATATGTCTTATAATCGAAACTGCAATATATTATAGTGAAAATTGAAATACCGCGTACATTTTTAACCTTGCGACACGCGAATTCTGCCACGTGCTGACTCATGTACAACCAAATTTGCCTCTGCAAGTATTCTCCATGACGTGGCGTCCCGAACAATGGTTGCCGAAGTGGCATCTTCGCAACATCCACTCTCATAATGAGAAACTCTTTTCCAGATGTGTGAAAATATTTCTAAGTAGTTTAAAAAAGTTTCCATTTATAAGACTTATAAGACACCCAAAACCTTCCCAAATACAAGATAACCCAAGCATTTTTTTTAGTGTATGAGATAAGACATATATGTCTTATATCCGGGCGATGACGGTGCGTGTCGAAATAAAGGTTTTGTTACGGGTGCAATGAATCGAGGTAGCGAGGATTGCACTAAGGTGTCAAACGAGTACAAAATGTGAGCGAAGGCATGAGCGAACATTTATACGCGAAACATGCAAACGGAAACGCGGTGCGTGCGAGCTAGCTGGTGCTACGCTGGCAGCGAGGCTCGGGCTAGTCCCGAAGCGTAGGCCGACACGGCCGGGCCAGCAGTGCGAGGTTTGGTGAAACAGTGCGCGCGAAGTCGGTGAAGCCCCGTTAGCAGTAACGGGCGAACAATGGCTGCGGCTGTACGCGATGTTGCAGGGCGCGCTAAGGAATGTCGAGAAAATTCCTTACAGGTTTTTAGAAGTGCAGGATTTTAGTGTTAGAAATCGCATCCAATGGTTGACAACAGTTTGACTGCTCTTACGAGTTCAACTCTTCTTCAACTGAAAGCCACAAACGAGATCCCGGATCTTCCTCAACTGAACAAGTGCTTGATTACTCTCTTCCCGCCACACAATTCTGACACTTCTGACACATTTGGGACTGTTGGCCGACCATGGACGCTCTACAGTGGTATTCGAATTTGACTAGTGGGTTGGAACGGAACTTGCTGTATCATGGAGCTCCTATCGACGTAGTTTATAATTACCGGAGGAGGTGCTTTCCACTCTTCATTGCGCTTCCTGCGCTCGGGCAGCATCCCTTCAGGCCTAACCATTATAGGAGGTACTCCTGTCTAGCTTCCTTCGTTAGACATGTGTACCCTTCGTTATCGCTATGGAAGCATATGTCTGTTGTAGATCAAGCCTCGTCGTAAGGAGTTCCTGTTGTTGCGATAGGCTTCGTTCTTCGTTTCGTGGAGCCTTACTCCTGCCCTTCGATGCGAAACACCTCGGCAGATCGGCGGCTCAGTTGATCTGATGTGTTACCTCATTCGCACAACTGAACTTGTAATGTCGCATCTTCGTTCGCGCATGTGGTAACACCAGAAGGTGTTTATTCGCCACATTGGCGACCATGACTTTTTCAGAATCATGGGGATCTCTCGTCGCTGACGCACGTGCGAACGTCAAACCACTGACGAAGTCCAAACGGATCCCGTTAACGTTCCGGTTTAAGTCAACGTTGGCTCTATTTCAGCGGATTCTCCTCCCAGTAGCCCTTCTCCTTCAGCTCTTAGCAGGTATATTTTTCCTCCATCACTACCAATCCTCCACTTTCCTCCCTTCCACGTCGGATGTTTCATCTGCCCGAGGAAAAACTTTTCTAGCTGCCCTAGATGCGACTGCTTTCTCCAGTGTAGCCGATACTTCTCTTGCTATAGCAGGCTACAGTAACATCGGCCGCACTGTATCTGATTCGGCGCGCAGCGGGTTCCAAAGCGAGAAGCTGGTTACCAGCAGTCCTGCACGAGCGAAGATCAACAATGCAAGCAGCACTGTTACAGGAGCAACTGATGATGTAACCAGCAGTGTTACAGTAGCATCTGAGTATGTAACCGGTCTGGATCCACCAGTTATGCACACGTCTCGCATCTCATTGGGCCTTGATGACGTCACGATCACGTCACTCAACAGACTGCAGCAGTCAACCGGCTTGAAAGCGGCTCCGTTAGTGGTCAGTAACGGAAGGGGGAGAGGAGGAGGGTGGATGGGAGGGGGGAGCGGAAGGGGGAGAGGAGAGGTAAGCAGAGGGGCAAATGGAGGCGTGACAGCAGGGCTGAGGGGAGAGACCAGCGGAACAGGTTGGGGCGGAGGGGGGGAAACGGCGGAGGGGCGGAAAAGCGCAGGCAGGGGATGGTGGGGCTGGCTGGTAGGGGGAAGGGGAATGAAGGAAGGTGAGGGGATGGGAGAAAGGGGAGAAGAGGAAGGAGGAGGGGAGGGGGAGGAGTTAGGAGAGAATGAATCTTCGTCTCCTCATAAGCCGCTGTGGCTACGAAAGCTAGAGGAGAGAGACGCACAGGCATTGGCATTGCAGCAGCAGAAGGGGGAGGACGGAGGGGTTGAGGGGAAAAGAAGGGCGAGCGGGAAAGGAGGGAGGAGAGGTGGGGGTGGAGGTGGGAAGGGAGGAGGAAAGGGAGGAGGGAAGGGAGGAGGGAAAGGAGGGAAGGGAGGGGGGGAGGGAGGGGAGCTTCGAATAGTTGCAGGGAGGCTGGTGAGGAAGATTTCAAAATACGATATGCTGCTAAAGATGCTGGCGGAAGTTGCGAGGAAGGAGCAGCAGGCGAAGCGGGCGGTGGCTGAATGGAAGAGGCTCGGCAATCCGTGGCCTCCCGTCGTGGCTCGGCCGGACCTCCTGGCAAGGAACGAGCTCCCGGTTCGGAATGCGGATAAATTTCCCGAGGCAGGGGGAGGGGGAAGAGCGCAAACGGGAAGGGCGGAAGCGGAGAGAAAAGGAGGAGGAAGGCACGGGGGAGGCGGAGGGATAGGGCAGGAGGAGCAGGTGATCGTGGTGCTGTACGTGCACCAGCGGGCAGAGTACCTGAAGGTGGCTCTGAATGCTCTCTCTAAAGTCCAAGGCATCAACGAGACCCTCCTCATTGTCAGGTGCGTGCTTGTTGGTGAGCAGGTACCTCAGGCATAGAGGAGCAGTCAGTGGGGGTGATAGTGGTGCTGTATGTGCACAGGCGGGCAGAGTACCTGAAGGTGGCTCTGGATGCTCTTTCTAAAGTGCAAAGCATCAATGAGACCCTGCTCATCGTCAGGTGCGTGTCTGCTGGTAACCACGTGCTGCAGGGGGACAGTCAGTGGAGGTGGTAGTGGTGATTTTTAAGACGTCTCAAAGGTGGTGGTGGTGCTGCATGTGCACAGGCGAGAGGAGCACCTGAATGTGGCTCTAGATGCTCTCGAGGTGACTTTTGAGTACATCGAGGTGACTCAAAAGATGTACTACCTTCAGGTAGTGGCTCTGGCACAGGAGGGCAGAGTACCTGAAAGTGGCTCTGGCACAGGAGGGCAGAGTACCTGAAAGTGGCTCTGGCACAGGAGGGCAGAGTACCTGAAAGTGGCTCTGGCACAGGAGGGCAGAGTACCTGAAAGTGGCTCTGGCACAGGAGGGCAGAGTACCTGAAAGTGGCTCTGGCACAGGAGGGCAGAGTACCTGAAAGTGGCTCTGGCACAGGAGGGCAGAGTACCTGAAAGTGGTTCTGGATGCTCTCTCTAAAGTCCAAGGCATCAACGAGACCCTCCTCATCATCAGGTGCGAACCTGCAGACGGTCAAGTGCTGGTAGCGTAGAGATGGGAGCATGAGTAGCGGGTGACAGTGGCACAGGCGGGAAGAGTACCTAAGAGTGGCTCTGGATGCTCTCTCTAAAGTCCAAGGCATTAATGAGACGCTCCTCATTGTCAGGTGCGCTGTGAGTGTGTGTGAGCGCGAAGGGTACTGCAAGGTGCAATGCAAGGGGTGCTGCTAGGAGCAGGTGATAGTGGCGCGAATGCCTGAAGGTGCTTTAGATGCTCTGTCTGAAGTCCAAGGCATCAACGAGACCCTCCTCATTGTCAGGTGCGTGCTTGTTGGTGAGCAGGTACCTCAGGCTTGTTGTTGGTGCGTGCCTGCTGATAACCGAGAGCCTCAGGGGAGCAGGCAGTGGTGATAGTGGTGCTGTATGTGCACAGGAGGGAAGAGTACCTATGAGTGGCGTTAAATGCTCTGTCTGAAGTCCAAGGAATCAACGAAACCCTCCTCATTGTCAGGTGCGTGCCTGCTGGTTATTAGGTGCCATAGACATAGCGGCCGGGGTCTTCCCTTCCTGCAGTCGACGCCCTCGTCCGCTCAATCACCTTCTGCCCTGTCAAGCAGATCTACTCCCCACTCTCCCACATCTCCACGTCTCTACCTTCCCCTCTCCCTGCACTGCACCTCCTGATTGTCTCCTTCCCTCCCTCTCCCCCCTTTGTGCACGCATCTTCCCCCCTCCCTCTCCGCCCCTTGTGCACGCATCTTCCCCCCTCCCTCTCTGCCCCTTGTGCACGCATCTTCCCCCCTCCCTCTCCGCCCCTTGTGCACGCATCTTCCCCCCTCCCTCTCACCAGCCACGATGGGTTCTTCCCAGCAGTTGACTCGCTCATCCGTGCAATCACATTCTGCCACGTCTCTTTCCCTTCCTCTCCGCCCCTTTTGCTCCCGTTTCCCTTCTTCTCAACAGTCACCCTCTGTGTCCCCCCATTGCCCCCATTTCCCACCTCTTACTCAACAGCCACGACGGTCTTCCCTCCCTGCTGCAGTCGACGCCCTCGTCCGCTCAATCACCTTCTGCCCTGTCAAGCAGATCTACTTCCCCCTCTCCCACCTCTCCACGTCGCTACCTTCCCCTCTCCCTGCACCTCCTAATGGTCTCCTTCCCTCCCTCTCCGCCCCTTCTGCACTCATCTCCCCCCACCCCCTCTCAACAGTCATGACGGGTTCTTCCCTGCAGTCGACGCCCTCGTCCGCGCAATCACCTTCTGCCCTGTCAAACAGCTCCACTTCCCCAGCGCCCCATTAATCATCTGTTCTTCGCCCATATATTGTGCCTACTCCCCCCTCTCACCAGCCATGACGGGTTCTTCCCTGCAGTCGACGCCCTCATCCGCTCAATCACCTTCTGCCCTGTCAAGCAGATCTACTTCCCCCTCTCGCTGCACCTCCAAAACGGCTCCTTCCCCAACCGCTCCCCCTTAGACTGCCCTTCTAGCAGCAGCTTTAAAGGCCGCAGGGATGGGCAGCAAGAGGAGGGGCAGAGAAAAGGGCAGAAAAACGGGCAGGGAAATGGGCAGAAGGAGGGGCTGGAAAACGGGCAGGAGGAGGGGCAGAAGGAGGAGAGGAAAGAGGAGGGAGCGTGTTTTGGAGACGTGGACCAGAATGGGCGGTACAGGGATCCACACTTCGTGGCGTTAAAGGTACATGCTGTGGGACTAGTCATTCAGTAAGGTCAGGTGTCGCGTTATTAACGCCTAGCCAGCAGGCTAAGGCGTGAATTACACAGCAGCCAGGTAATTGTGCATTTCTGGACTTGTACTCTAATTTCTTTTGTGTGCGTGGTATGTACTGTACATACGCTTTACAGAGCCGAGTGCAGGGAAATTCGAGGAGGTTGGTACAGAAGAGGGAATTCGATTCCAGCTGGGAATTCGATTCCAGGTTGGGAATGCAATTCCAGCTGGGAATGCGATTCCAGGCTAGGAACTCGATTCCAGCTGGATTGCAGTGCATGCCTAGTGGGCCCAGTGGGAGCCAGCTAGCACCTAGGAGCCATCACGAGCAGTGCAGCTGACTCGCGTCTGGCACTAGAGTTAGCGTGCTGCAGAAGGAACCTAGGCAGGAGGAGGAGGGAATGTAGTCGAGGGTAGCACTCAGGTTTCTCGCTTTTTGCTTGTATGTTTCTCTTCTTACTGTAATCTTGTTTTCCTAAGCCAAAGGAAGCTAGCAGTAGGGAGAAGCAGGAGCAATCTGACGGAGCCCTTGCGAGGGGGTTTAGACTTGTTCATACAAGCAAAAAGTTGCAGTGCTGAAATTTCAGCAGAACAGGTACGAACGCCTGGAGGACCTGCGGTGATGCACCGTAAGGGATGAGCGGCCTGGATCAAGAACTACATACTCATCAGCTGCGTTCAGGTCACAGATTTCCTGCGCACAGGATGGAGGGGCAAGACCTGCCGACTAAGACGCCTGGGTTCCGAGCAGAAGAAGGAACAGCGAACGCGAGTGGTAATAGCAGTGCGGATCAAGGAAAGGAGGGCGACCGACGGGGAGAGCCTCCACTGGGCTCTAACTGCAATTCGCCAGTGCCAGGGATGGGATCCCGATCAGCCGGGGTTGGAGGATCTCAGCGTGGAACCCCAGAACCGAGAGTGGGAGACCATCAGGAAGATCAGCGGAGCCAGCGAGAAGGAGAGGCGTTTCACGGATTCTCTGCTGGAAGATACGAATCCAGGGAGGCCGGAAGAGGAGATCAGCATGTGGGGATTGGCGAGAGGGGAACGGCGAGCTGGGGAACGGGCAGAACGATAAGTGCAGCTCCACCTAAGATTGAGGTGCCGGATCGCTTCTCAGGAGCGCCTGGAGAGGAGCCCACGTTGAAGAATTACCTTATGATGGTGGATGACATCCGATACTGCTGGAAGAGGGAGGGGCATGATCCCATTGAATTCTTCAGAGGATTGGGGAGAACGCTCAAGGGGGAAGCGCTGACGCACTACCGGGTGGAGAGACAAGGGTTGTTGCTGCAGAGTAAACGGGGAGACTTCGCGTCGGCGGAAATCACCGACCGATTCCTGGAAGGCCCGCGAGAACAATTCCCGGGACATTCAGCAGATCGGATGACAGAGTTCCAAGATTTTAAGAGAGCGAGAGGAGAATCTCTGCTAGCGTACTATAATCGACTGATGGAGCTGGCCGAAGACATGGGCTGCCTGGAAGAACGGACCTTGGTGTCGAAGTTTGTGGGTGGATTGGATGAAGACCTGGTGCAAGATATGCGGAGCCGACTGTACGCGCTGGGGATGAAGGCGAAATTGCGACAAGTGTATCAGGTGGCGAAAGAGGTAGAGGAGGGAAGAAGGTTCTTCGATGGGTTACGCGGAGCGAGCTCAGGAAGATCAGGCGAACGCAGGAGGCCGGCGTGGGCTGCGGTGGAAGGAAAGCGGATGGAAGAAGAACGGAGAGAAAAACCATTTGAAGACAAGCGACGGTGTCACAAGTGCGGGGAACACGGGCATCTGCGAAAGGATTGCGCCATCGACATCATATGCGACATCTGCAAGGAGAAAGGGCATTTCAGGCGGAATTGTCCCAAGGCGCCGATCTGCACCTTCTGTAGGAAACGGGGACATACGGAAGAAAGGTGCTACAGCAAGAAGGAGAAGGGGGGAGAAAAATCCGCTAGAGAACAGCAGTTGGAGAGGGAGTTAGCAAAGCTGAAGGCGCAGATGGGTAAGGTGGAGATCAGCGAAGACCCGGAGAAAGCGCTACTAGCTTGGGAAGACGAGGAAGAGGAAGATTACGGGGAGGGAGAAGCTGAGTATGGGACAATGGCCATGTCACCCAGGGACCGAGAAAGTTTGGGGTTGAGGAGTGGAGGGAAGGACGGTAGAGCGGAGCTGAAGCAGCCAATGAGAAGAACTTCAAAGGTACCTGAGGGGACTAACAAGCCGAAGACAGCTCGGCGGCACCCTGAAGAGCGACTGGTCTGCCAGCCCACGGCTCTGGTGGTGGAACCGAAGGCTATAGCGGTACGAGGGATTCTGGTAGAAAATGCCGTGGTGGATACAGGCGCGCAAAGTGTCTTGCTGGGAAGAAAGCTGACCGAACAGCTAAAGGCGCAAGGAGGTTGGGAAACAGTGAGACGGGGAACACTGATCATGACCGCAGAGGGAGGGGCTCCTAAGTGGATGCCATGCACTAAGGATCTGATTGAGATTACGCTGCAGCCGGGAGGGGAGGGAGAGACAACGATAAGGGTGCAGTGCGGACTGACAGAATCAGACGACTACGACATTTTACTGGGAATGGAGTTGCTCTACAAGATAGGGACTACGATATGCACCTGGCAGGAGCAAGTGCTATACCGCTCGGATTTCTGGGAGGAAGGGAAGGAGCTGAGTGAGCTGCCGGTGCGTTTCATCAAGACCGAACCAAAGAAAGCCTGGAGGGCAGGAGGCATGGGGAGAGGAGGAAGTAAAAGCGGTGGGAAGATCATGGAAATCCAGCCGGGGGCAAGCATAGACCAGTACAGTGTCACACTAGTGGAGCTGTTCGGGGGGCTGGGAGCCGGTTTAGCAGCAGCGCTAGAGGCCGGCCTGAGGGTGAAGAAGTGGATCTATGTGGAGGTGGATCCCGAAGTCCGGAGGATGGCCTGGAAACACGCACAGGTACTGCAGCTGCGGTACCCCGCCCAGCTGAGGAAAGATGTGGTGAAGGAGGCCATGCAGAACAAGAAATGGGATGTGAAGCAGATTACCCAAGAAGACGTAAAGAATTGGGGAAAAAGGGACCTGCTAGTAGCCGGCTGGGAGTGCCAGGGTACCTCGAGGGCAGGGAAGGGGAAGGGATTGCAAGATGAGCGCACGGGGTTAGTAATCACGCTACTGGAAATCATGAGGTGGACGAAGGAGGTAGGAGGAGAGTACGCTTACATTCTAGAGCACGTGGATATGAATGGTGACGCTAGGGAGCCGGTTCGAGAAGTGCGTGAGCTGGTGGAAGCAGAATTGGGAAAGGGAGTTAGATGTGACGGGGCGCAGCTGGGGGCACTAACGCATCGGGTGCGGCGCTTCTGGCAAAATGTCCTGCCTGAAGGGGAGCTGCGGGCTCAGTTGGCAAAAGTAGAAAGAGATGGGACTAGGATTGTGGAGGACATCCTCGAACCAGGGAGGGTAGCTGCACCAGTGGTCAAACCAGATCACCCCCTACAGTACCAATGCAACCGGGTAGGGGAAGCGCGAAGAGCCTGGCCGACGTTAGTGGCTTACGCGAAAGCACAAGGCTTTATTGAGCAGGATGGGAACCCTGGCCCAGGGATGGTGTATGATCACCGTAAAGGGAAGTGGGAAGAGCCAACCGCCTTGGAACGCGAGCTAGCTATGGGGTACTTTCCAGGAGCCACTGCAGCAGAGGGAGTGGGGGAAGAGACTCGTCGGGCAGCTTTGGGCAGGGCGATTGATCAACATTCTCTGAGATGGTTGGTAACAGAGATGCGGAAGGGTCCAGGGCAGCAGGGAGGGAAGCAGGAAAGGCAAGGGGGTCAGTGCTATAAGCAAGCAGCATACGCAGCAGTCGAGAAGATAACCGCTAAGGGGGGCACTACAGATACGCAGGCAGGGGTCAGAGACATGGAAGCAGGCAAGGAATGGGAGATGGGAGCTGACATAAAGAAGGAGGTGGCAGAAGCAATTAGACAGGTACTACAGCAGCACAGAGGTACTTTCGCATACAACTTACAGGAGCTGGGAAGATACAAAGGGAGAGAGTTGGAGTTAAACTTAACCACGGAGCTGCCCACTTATCAGCGCAGGAGGCGGATGAATGCAGAAGATGCGGCGATCTGCAAGGAGAAATGCGCGGAGCTGCTGGCAGCAGGGATAATACGCCCGTCAGAGTCGAGTTATGCAGCAGCCACGGTAGTAGCTGTCAGAAAAGACATCACGGGGAAGGTGTTAGCAAAGCGGATGTGTGGGGACTTTAGGGACCTGAACAAGATCACCAGCCCAGACCGATATCCCATGCCGACTGCGGATGATATCTTCGATAAACTAGATGGAGCAACGATCTTCTCCACCCTGGACTTACGACAAGGATTTAACAAAATCGCTATCAAGGAAGGGGACAAGCGAAAAACAGCCTTTCACGGAGTGGATGGGCTGTACGAATACAATGTGATGCCATTCGGGATATGCAATGCGCCAGCGGTGTTTCAACGGGCTATGGATCAGGTGCTGAAGGGAATCCCAGCAGCAGCCTGTTACATTGATGATGTGCTCATCTTCAGTGGAAGCGACGAACAGCATGTACAGGACTTGAAGCAGACTCTGGAGGCGATAGCAGCTGCAGGACTAACATGCCACCCGGACAAGTGCAAGATAGCCCGCCGTACAGTGGCGTACCTGGGGTTTGAGGTGAGGGGGGGGCGGCTGGCGATACAGGAAGTTAAAGTCAAGGTGCTGGACGATTTGGCTGCACCGAAGGACAAATCTGGGCTAAGGGCACTTCTTGGCTTCCTGAACTATTACAGGAAGTTCGTGCCGAATTTCAGTCGCCGAGCGCACGCCTTGAACCAGCTGCTCAGAGAGGGGAAGAGTTGGCAGTGGGGAGATACGGAGGAAGCAGCCAGGCAAGATTTGCTGGAAGCAGTGAAGACGGGTACCCTGCTGCAGATACCTCGGGCAGATGCGCCATTTGTTCTTTACACCAACTGGAGCAGTATGGGGATGGGGGCAGTGCTTTGCCAGGACATAGATGGGGAAGAGAGAGTCGTAGCATTCGCCAGTCGCAGCTGTAGCCCTAGGGAAGCTAACTACAGCTCGTACGAAGGGGACTGACCGCTGTGTGGGGGTATCACCCACTTCAAAGTGTACCTGCAAGGCCGGCACTTCACGCTAGTGACCGACCACCAGCCCTTGCTATGGTTGATGAAAAACCAAGAACTGACGGGCAGGAACGCCAGGTGGGCAATCAAACTGTTGGGATTCGATTTCGATATCCGTCACCAACCGGGTAAGACGCTGCAACACGCGGATGGGTTATCCAGGAACCCGCCTCCGATTCAGCCAGTTGCACAGCTGATAGCATTAGCACAGGTGGCAGAGGTGACCTGGGGGCAAGAGAAGGGAGAGCAGCGGCAGGTGGATGTGTGGGAAGATCAGGAGACCATGGGGTGGATACAAGGAGAGCCGTTAGAGGACTCAGGAGTAAGCGAACGGGCCAGGGCCAGGGGGCAGCATTACCGATGGTTTCAGGATCAGTTACAGCTGCGCACTAGCGAAGGATGGCGCGTCGTGCCACAGCCGCAAGACAGGGAGAGGATCATGCTAAAGGTCCATGGGAAGTTGGGGCATTACGGGATAGCCAGGACTCGACAGCTGCTGAGCACTATGTACTGGTGGGCAAGCATGAGGAAGGACGTAGCTGCAATGGTAGCAGCCTGCGAAGCTTGTCAGCGAAACAAGGCGGCTTTGGAGAGAGAAAGAGACGAGCTGCAATCCCTACCAATCCGAGGCTTGGGGTACCGATGGTCGCTGGATTTGGCAGGAGAGCTGCCGCTGTCTACCAAAGGAAAGCAGTATATCCTGGTAATGATAGGGCATACCAGCAAGTGGGTGGAGGCCAGGGCCTTGTCCAGCAAAAACAGCAGCTTGATCGCTGAGGCTTTCGTGCAAGAGGTGCTCACCAGGTACGGAGCGTGCGGGGAGGTATTGACTGACCAGGGGACCGAATTCCAAGGCAGCTTCGAGGAGATGCTGAAAGAGAACCGAATTACTCATCGTGTGACTTCAAGGTACCACCCGCAGTCGGATGGATTGACCGAACGAATGATACATACCTTGAAGAAGGGACTGAGGGCATACGGGGAGAACAACAAGAGGAATTGGGACAAGGAGCTCCCCTGGATTCTGGCGGGATACAGGTTTGCTAAGCAGTCTGCTCTGAAGAATCTGTCACCCTACCATCTGCTGTACGGTCGGGACCCAGTCTTACCTGTGGATGCACCGAAGCTGTTGTCGGTTGCCGTGGAGGCAGACGAGCCTGGTTTATGGGCCGAAGTAGCACAGAAGAGGGCACGGTACCTGAGGGAGCTGACACCAGCAGCCTTGGACAATTTACACGTCGCGCAGCTGAGGGATGCACGCCGATATCAGCAACGCAAGGAGGAGGGTAAAGGAAAGCAGAGGGAGGCTATAGCGGCAGGACAGGAGGTATACCTGAGAAAGGCGAAGAGGGACACACTGGACCTAGCCGTGGGTCCTGAACGGTGGAAGGTGAAGGAAGTGCGGGAGTCGGGAGTCCTAGTGTTGGAGGATCAGCGAGGAAAGAAAGTCAAGGAGCATGTGACGAATGTGGCTCGAGCGAAGGGAGTGCAGATTCAGGCTAAGGATCCCGTGACCAGAGCTGCTGGAGCTGCTGCTCAGGCACGGGAGGGGGCAGGGTCGCCTGATACACGTGGAGGGAAGGAGAGTAAGCTCATTACATATCCCAGGAGGAACAAGGGTTAGGGGGTGTCACCTGCTGGAAGAAAGGGGACAGAAAAGTGAGAAGGGTGGAGGAGAGAAAAGGGAGGGAAGGCTTCAATGAGAAGGGAGGCTCAGCCGGACTTGCATCACGACACAGGGAGTAGGTAGTGCATGCAAAAGTGATGGGAGCGTGTCTCTAAAAGTATGACCAGGCCCGTGATACAATCAGAAGAGCAGGAAAGAGGAGGGAGCGTGTTTTGGAGACGTGGACCAGAATGGGCGGTACAGAGACCCACACTTGGTTGCTCTAAAGGTACTGGTTGTTCATGCAGGACCACCTGCTCTTTTGAGGCGCCTCTAAAGGTACTGGTTGTTCATGCAGGACCACCTGCTCTTTTGAGGCGCCTCTAAAGGTACTGGTTGTTCATGCAGGACCACCTGCTCTTTTGAGGCGCCTCTAAAGGTACTGCTTGTTCATGCAGGACCACCTGCTCTTTTGAGGCGCCTCTAAAGGTACTGGTTGTTCATGCAGGACCACCTGCTCTTCCCCATTGCACTCCCTTGTTCCAGTCAATACCTTCTTCACCCTTCCCCCTCCTTTCTCCCTTGTCCCACACGCAGCACCACTGGTGGTGGATGCAGAACACGGTGTGGGACAGCCTTCCAGAAACCAAGTCCTTCACCGGACACATGCTCTTCATTGAAGAGGATCACCTGCTCTTCAATGTCCCTTACCCTCCTGCGTGTACCGCCCCCCCTTCCTTGTCTTCACCACCCAACTTCCCTCTCAGAAACCACCTCATTTACCGCCCACATGCTCTTCATAGAGGAGGGGACCACCTGCTCTTCCCCAACGTGCTCGCCCATTTGCACGCGCTCATACGTGTGAAGAACACACTGTGACCCGTCCTCTTTTCCCTCCTTCCGTCTCCTACCCTCCCTGCTCCCTTTCCTTTCCCCCCAACCCCAGCACCACTGGTGGTGGATGCAGAACACAGTGTGGGACGGTCTATCAGAGACCAAGTCTTTCACCGGCCACATGCTCTTTATCGAAGAGGACCACCTGCTCTTCCCCAACGCGCTCGCCCATCTGAAGGCCCTCATACATGTGAAGAACACGCGGTGCCCCGAGTGTGTGGCGGTCACGCTCACCCTCTTCCCCTTCCCTTTCTCCCCACCTCCCTCCCCCCATCTCCCTCCCCCCACACGCAGCACCACTGGTGGTGGATGCAGAACACGGTGTGGGACAGCCTTTCCGAAACCAATACCTTTACCGGCCACATGCTCTTTATCGAAGAGGACCACCTGCTCTTCCCCAACGCTCTTGCCCATCTGACCGCCCTCATACATGTGAAGAACACGCGGTGCCCCGAGTGTGTGGCGGTCACGCTCGCGCCGTCGAACGTGAAATCCCGAGGGGAGAATGGGCTGAGGGCGTTTGTGCGCGAGAGGATGGGGAACGTGGGGTATGCTTTCAATCGAAGTGTGTGGGAGCAGATTCAGAAGTCCCACAAGGTGAGTCGAGACCAAAGAGTGGGGCTGCCTAGGCTTCTGCTGCTGCTTCTGCTTCTGCTTCTGCACGCTCCACTCCCAATGCAAGCTTGCCAATCTGGCCGCCCTCATTCGTGTGAAGAACGCGCGGTGCCCCGAGTGCGTGGCGGTCACGCTCGCCCCTTCGAACGTGCTGTCGAGATGGGAGAGCGGTCTGTGGGCGTTTGTGCGCGAGAGGATGGGGAATGTGGGGTATGCGTTCAATA
Organism: Closterium sp. Naga37s-1; assembly: GCA_947471745.1. Classification (NCBI taxonomy): domain Eukaryota; kingdom Viridiplantae; phylum Streptophyta; class Zygnematophyceae; order Desmidiales; family Closteriaceae; genus Closterium; species Closterium sp. Naga37s-1. The sequence goes on along the minus strand of CANJKZ010000796.1, from coordinate 618,236 downwards.
AGAGCGTGTGGGAACAGATTCAGAAATCCCACAAGGTGAGATGAAACAACGCACAGTTCTAAGATCTGTCTGGAGAGTGGGGTTAGCACGTTTGTGCATGAGAGGATGGGGAATGTGGGATATGTGTTTAATCGGAATGTGTGGGAGAAGATTCGCAAGTCCCACAAGCTGAGTTGAAACCACGAGTCTGGAGTGTCGGGTTAGCACGTTCATGCACGACTGGGTGGGGAACATGGGATACGCTTTCAATAGAAGTGTGTGAGAGCAGATTCAGAGGTCCCACAAGGTGAGACCAAGACAAGTGCGGTTCTGCGTTCTCTGTCTGGCTGGAGAGTGAAGTGAGCTATGTGCGAGGGGTTTGGGATCGTGGGGTATGCGTCCAACCGAAGCGTGTGAGAGAAATTTCGCAGGTCCCACAAGGTGTGTCAAAACCAAAGAGTGTGTCTGCGTTTCGCTTTCTGCTTCAGGGTATGTTTCTTTCCTGTAACATTCTTGTCCATATCACTCTCTGCATCCCTCTCCGATCATTTTTCCTGGATCCATTCCCGGTCCACAAAGTATCACTTCTGCTACTTTGACAACTTTTATTGGGACATGTCGGCTCTCCAACTGTATGACCACCTCTGACACCACTCCGCCGCACTTTCCATCACCTTTCCTGTATATCCCCCCATTTCTCCCCACCTCCCGGGTTCATGAGCAGTACTTTTGCTACTTTGACGATTACAACTGGGACGTGTCGCTCTGCTAATCCATCTTCCACTACTGACGGCACTCAGCCCAAACCACATTACCCTTGTCACTCTTCCTGTATCCATCTCCCCTCCCCCCTCCCCCAATCCCCCGTGTTTGAGCAGTACTTCTGCTACTTTGACGACTACAATTGGGACGTATCACTTTCCGAATCCATCTTCCACTATTGGCGTCACTCCTCCTCACTCCGCTGGTCGGCTGCTTCTGCGCATCACTTTGGCCGCTGCGGCCTGCACTCAGAAAAGCCGGAGGCACCGGCTCACTACCTCGTTCGAAAGAACAGGACCGAGCCTGAGCTTGGAGAGCAGCATGCCTCAGATGCTCGTGTGAACCCGAGGGGCCGACTTGACAGTGCAGATGGGGGAACAGAGCGGTACAGAACGATGGAGGGCGATTTTGTTGTTGTGAATGCAACAGGGAATGTGTCTTCGGCTGTGGATCAGTGTTCCAAAGAAGGTTTGCAGCTGCCGAGACTGTTGCCGCATGATTTGCGGCCAGATATTGACATGGGTGCACCTATTAGAGCGTTCGATTTCAAGGGACCGGTTTTTGAACGGTTTACTGGGTTTGGAGGGTGGGGGGATGGGAGAGACCATATGCTCTGCATGCACATTGGTGCACTGTTTGGAAAGCGTAGCAGAACGCCTCTAACCTGATTCATTCTGCGGTTCTTCATTCGATGCTTACCATAGAGGTTTCTCGCCAAAAAGCTTATGCACCAAGCACCACAAAAAATATAGATCCTAGTAGACACAACAACAATGAATGCATGCGTACACTAAAGTTCCTTCACCCTACTGCACCCATCGAAAGCAAGGAGGCGTTTGCAGACTGAAATGATATGAAAATACCATACATATGGCTTGCAGCTGTGGGCTTCAATAAATTATTGGATATGGTTCCGAAAGCTTGGAGGTCCATCAATGGAGCAATGATCCATGATAAATAAATACATGCCCACTTCTCATTTCCGCCTGCTGGAACTTTTCACATGTGCCCAGCAACCTGATGGACCGCTTCAAAGCAGCTAGTGAAGATATCAACTTGTCCGGAGCTTGTTAGCGCTTCTTTGAGGGCCTACGTGAATGCCAGAACATAAGCAGATAACCCAATATAAGCTTCAATAACTGGACCTTGATATAGTAGTGCTTACATCAACCAGTGCTGTCTTAGCATTCAAGGCTTCTGCAAGTTCATGTGTCTTTGTACTAACAACCATTAATGACTCCTGCACAAGCGGCCAGCACATTCAGCAACAGGACAGGTGGCATGACCCACCAATACAATGCTTACCTTGAGCTGTGCCATCTCAGTCTGCATTTGTGCTTTCTCAGATTTGAGCTGAGAGACCTGTTGTAGTGCAGGCCAGACATGAATGGGCTGCTGTAACGCAATTGAAAGGATAGCTGCAGGACAACCATTGGGGTGTCACCTCTTCTGATAACGTTGAGATGGCATTGAGCCTTCGTAAGCGAGATCTTTCCGCTGATTGTCGATTTGCCAATATTCGTTGTGCCTTCTTGGGGTTTTCAGCTCGTGCGCTCTGCATTAAGGTGGTTATTTCGATTCTGTACACAAACTTTCAAGTAAATCATTACGGTGATTTATGTTGTCAAGCTTATGCTTACTTCAAGCCTCTCCATGTCCCGCTCTCTGCGACTGGATCCTGGCATGTAGACACAGCTCACAGTGCGATATGACAATGCTGAACGAATATTGGCAACCGGCGCTGCGTTACATTGACTATCCACATGTCAGCCATGTAATGCATACACTTACCAGCAGAGGCCGATGTAAGCTCACCACTCCATCTGCAGAATAAGTCATTTTGTTTAGGAGGTATTATCCTTATTGAATTCGTGAAGCACTCACCTGCTTCGCTTTGTGCGATTCTGGCGCTTCTTTCCGCGGTCAGTGTCGTTTAATGAGAGCTCAACATGTCGTTCGTTTTTTCCGCGGGGGTCACTTGAACGGTCACGACGTATCAGAGTAAGAGGCTGACAATTTTCCTGGCCGCTCGGTTGCTTGCGTTTACGTTCGTTGTCCACGCTCGTCGCAGGTTGAGTCAGCGACATATTGCTGCACCTTTGGAGCGTAATGCCACTGGAATACACCTCCGAAGCCTTAAGAGGCTTCAGAAATGCACGATGTCTATCTCCTCTGCATTCGCTGAAAAGCACAATGCAGCGTTTAAGGACAAGTTGCATTGAAAGACATCGTTTTCGACATCGTACCTTTTTTCCGATAACCCGTCTGGATGTACTTCCTCGAATCCCGGGGGTGAATGGTTTCCCATCCATGGCACTAGCGCCATCATTCCACGCTCAAGTTCAGTGGAAACTTTATCTGAATGAAAACATGACCATTAGGCTGCACACACATCGATTATATCCTCAATGTTTGACGACTAACCTGAGAAGTCCCCCATTTCGTCAGTGAATGGTGGCAAGGATGTTTTCCAATGAAGCAGAAAGAAAACGCATATGATTCTTTGAAGAGGATAGAAGTAGGGTAATTGATGATGGAAATCGAGGGCGTGTTCTCGAACGGTGTGTATGGTGGTTTGAGCCAGACCGCAGTGAGTGCCGTGAGCCTCACCCCAACCAATCATTCCGAACGAACTTCGTTACTTCTGCACACCGAACTTTGCCAATGTCCTTCAACAAAATCGTGTCCGTAGTCACATTCCGTAACCTGAACCGTGAACCCTGCGTGTATGGCGCTTCATGTTCTTCATATCCTGAACCTTTCGTGCGAACCGTTCGGGTTTCATGTGTATTTTTCACCGACTGCAGATTGACAACTGGTCACAGGTGTCTTGACGAAACAATATCAAGGACAATGGAAACACGCCCTAAACAAAACCTAAAGTTGATGGACGTGATGGATAACGACACAAGTCCGTTTCAACACCTAGCCATTGAGCGCTGGCCGAGTTTCTCATGAGGCTCCTACTACAAATCTTTTAGGCGTACTTCGAATCACTCGTCCGCGCCAATGAGTCTGGTGCAAGTGGAGGTGTACGAAAAATTGTGACGCCTTTATCCTGAAGAGTGCCTCAGCATCTTGTGATCACCTAGACTCAGTGACGTCCTTCAGACGAGCTTACTGGGAAGTTCCGGTGCTCATTATTTCTGGAAATTGTTTGCTGGCCGTTTCTAAATCAAAATCATGGCGGTTTCCAGCTCTAGTGAAGAGGAGGACCGTCGGGAAGATAAGCGAGACCGGAAGAGAAGGAGCTTGAGCAAGGAGGATAAGCCTCGGAGCGAAAAGAAGGACAGGAAGGATCGCGAGCAGAAGCGTCGTAAGAGACGACGACGCGAATCCAGCGACTCCAGCGACTCCAGCGACGGCAGCGATGACAGCGGATTAGAAGCTTCAAGCAGTGGATACAGCAGCGACGAGAGCGAGATCAGCAGGAGGAAGAAACGGCGAGATAAAGAGGGGAAGAGTCGAAATAGGTGAGTGTCCGTTTTTGTCAAAGCTTCTTATTCCCATGGTGTCCCGAAATCCCACTCTTATGATGTTTCCGAGTTATTCCTTCCGCCCAGTCGTCCTTTTTTACCTTTTGTCTCTATATTTTCTCCTTTCAGGAGTCGTTCGAACAGCAGCAGCGATAGCGATGGATCGGAGGACAGATATTCCAGTGAAGACGACAGGAGTAAACGGAAGTCAAGATCGTCTAAGACATCCGGCAGCAAGGTATATTATCTTAATTGCTCTTGGGATGTCTTAATGTACCTTAATTCGCCCAGTATAAGTTTAGGTTAATGTAATTTGTCAATTGCCTCTGTGTGTCGTTAAGGGCTTACAACCTCGAGAAACTAGTATTTTCGTGATTTTCTTTGTTTCTTTGTTTGTTTGTTTTTTTACCAAGGATATCTTACACAGTACCTTTCCGTTGTACCATTTCTTGCTTCCTAATATAGTATCCCAATGTTCTGCTATTCTAAAGCTGCTTATACTGGTTCTTTTATTTTACGGGGTGACTGGACTGGATGGGGTTTGGGATGGGTGCGGTGTGGATGCAATGGAGTCGCTGGGATGCGTACGCGTGCACGGGAAGGATGAACGAGGAGGAACAGAAGAAGAGTAGCAGCCGTCGTGACCGTCGCCGATCCAGCAGGGACAGGCGGTCGGACAAGAAGGGCAAAAGCAAAAGGCGATCATCAGACAAGGTACTTAGTTGTGTTGAAGCTGTGTGAATACATGCCTATGTATCATGTATGTAGTTATGCCTTGCAAGCACGTCTTTTTGCCAAATGCTGCTAACCAATTTCTGTATTCAATTGAAGAACGGTTGTGTCAACTTGCTAACCTATCCCTGTTCTTTTCCCTTCTGTTCTGCATGCTGACCGTTTTCCTGTCCGTGTGTGTGTATGTGTGCTTGCATGTGCTTTTTTTGCATGCCCGTCTGGTGGGTGTTGGACGTGCATGCATGTCACATCCCCTGATCGTCTCTATACCATCTATAAATCTCTCCTCACTGGAGCTCCCATTGTGGCGCCATGTCACGTGGACCGTGTCACGTGCCATCATCCTGTCTACTTCTCGAGTGCAACTCCTTACGTCGACTGCTTTCGGCCCCGGAATTCGTCAACACAATCCTGCTAACTCTTGCTTGAGCTTCTACCCGGTTCACCGACCTGCTTCACCGCTGCAAATGTGTTCTTATTCTCCGTTCCTGTGTGGATTATCTTCATCTGAATGCACCCTTGCCCGTGTCGTTTTTGTTTCGTTGATGCACTAAATTGTTGTGTTCGTCTTCTCATTATTCAGAAGGGATCCAAATCTTCTGGTGAAGCAACACCGGGCCCAGTGCAGCTCTCACAGGTCAGTTTCTCTTGGAAATCATTTTTTTTGCTGGTTTGGGTGCGGCTATGATTTCCAGCAATACAAATATTAAACCTCCTGTTTTGGATATTGATTTTTTTTTTTTTTTCCCTGGTCCCACTGTTATCTTTTTCCTATCCCGCATTTTGTGTTCGTGACATCTTCTCCAAGTCATCTGAGGTTGAGCACTCATCGCTTTGCAATGTTCCTTTCCCTTCACTTCCTTTTTGCCGATTCTCCCCAGTTCCTTGGTCGTGACGATGGCTCCACACGCTACAGTGTCATATCTGGCAAGAAGGTACGTTAGTAACTGGACACATGAAGTTAACAGCTGAGCCGAGTGAATTAAGTTCTGAATTCATTAAGTAAAGCCAGTGGAGGCCAGTGGTTCCTTCCTTCTCAGCTTCACTTACATACATCATGACAAGCTTCGATCTGCTTGTTTGGTTTTCTTCAATTTGCCTCTTGTTCAGATTCGCATGAAGGTGGATAAGACAAAGGACGACAAGGTAGCTGAAGCCAATCGTTCTGAGCTGCTGCGCTTCCTGAATTCAAGCTACGACTAGGTAGAGGCTGAGTGCTGGTGTTCGCTTCTAAGTCTCTTGAAGTAAAGCCAGCCAATCTGAGCTGCTGTGCTTTTTGGACCACACTAGTAGCACCTTATGCTGTAAAATGGATCAAAATCACTTGACAGGTAGTCAACGAAAAAAAGTGTTATGGTAACCGTATCATAAAATACTCTAAGAAGGGGCAGAACCAGGGTAATGCAGGCTTAGGTTCCCATGTGGTAGTGTTGTTGGATGGTCTATGATTGCAGTAAGTGCTATAGTTTAGTTCCTACTTGCTTGTATGTTGTGGAAGTGTACCAAGTTCACCACCATCTGGAAAGGTAGTTTGTGGTACCTAAAAACACTGGCTCTTTCTAATCATAGCCAATACAACATTCCCACAGAACGACACTCTACCGTAGATGAGGCTAGCGACAACTGGCAACAGTGCCACGAAGCAAGCTGCTACTTGGATGAATCCAAGCACTATTTTGGAACATTCTTGCATCTCTGCTTGCTGCAGCAGTAGATGCATGCATCTGTACTTGCAGCTTCGCTCAAAAGGTAGGGAGATCTACTTGAAGCACTTGGCCTCCTGCAGCTTGAGCCCATCAACCTCATCGGGCTCCTCAAAGTAAGCATTCACACGCTCCTTCTGTGCCTCGTCACTCAGGTCTACCTGGAAAGCAACAAAGCAACGCACATCAGTGGGGAGCAGTGGAGAGGGGTGGAGTGCAATACAGCAGACACAAGTGTAAGTATGCATTCACACGCTCCTTCTGTGCCTCATTGCTCAGGTCCACCTGGAAAGCAACAAAGCAACGCACACAAGTGAAGTGTGGTGCGATACAGCAGGCATAAGGGAAACAGACCAGAGCAGAGAGGAGGAAGGTGCAGAAGAGAAGCGAAGGATGCATGGAATCACGGTATGAGAATTCTCGAAGGGGGATTGATTGGCCCTTGTGAAAGAACTTATGTTAGCAAGGGGAATGAGAGTAGCACGAAGGGATGAAAGTCAACAGGGTGCCTCAGCAGGTACCTAAAACAATCAGCTCTCTTCTCACATTGCTCCACTCATACAGCTCGCAGTCGTAGCACTCCTCCATGACAAACGGCGGCACCTCGCTCCCCTCTTCCTGCATCCCTCTCTCCCTCTCATTCTCCCACTATTCCGCTTCTCACCTTGCTCCACTCGTACAACTCGCAGTCGTAGCACTCCTCCATGACAAACGGCGGCACCTCGCTCCCGCGGAACAGCCACACGCCCTTGATGACAAACGGGCCCTCGTCCGGTCCCAGAATGCACATCTTGGCAAACGCGTACTTGCGCGCGAGGTCCATGCGCTGTAGGAACCCCGACACTTTGTTAAGCGTCACGAACTTGACCGTGTTCTCGTCGTTAAACTTGTAGTCGCAGAACCAGAGAGAATAGCCTTCCGCGTCAAACATTTCCCAGAAGCCTGAAAAAGCAGTGATAGAGCGTGGTACGGATGGATACAATGAGATGCAAAGAGTAACGAACTTGAACGGTGTTCTCGTCGTTAAACTTGTAATCGCAGAACCAGAAGGAATAGCCCTCTGCGTCGAACATCTCCCAGAAGCCTGAAAAAGCAGTGATAGAGCGTGGTACGGATGGATACGATGAGATGCAGAGGCGGGAAATGAGGGTGCTGGGTGGGAGTAGCCCTCCGCATCAAACATGTCTCAGAAGCCTGGTGTGAGGGGAAGGGGGAGGGAAGAATGGAGGGGGAAGGGGTGGGGGAAGAGTGGTGGCGGGGAGGCAGTGGATCCTGGGCAGGGATACTCTGCCTCGCACTGCCTCACGCCTCACCTTTAATAGCCACCTCTCTAAAGTCTTTTGCCTTGGTGTTGGAGTAAAGCCTCTTCCACGCATCCAGCACCATGGGGCTGGGCGGAAGCAGGTCAAGAGGGTTCTTTGCCTTGGGCTTCGGCGCCCCCTCCTCCCCCTCATGCACTGCCCGTGCTGCCTCAAACTGCCTCACATCTCACCTTTGATCGCCACTTCTCTAAAATTATTCGCCTTGGTGTTGGAATAGAGTCGCTTCCACGCATCCAGCACCATGGGGCTGGGCGGAAGCAGGTCCAGAGGGTTCTTCGCCTTGGGCTTGGGTGCCCCCTCCTCCCCTTCACCCCCTCCCGCTGCTGCCGCCGGTGCTGCTGCTGCTGCTGTGGGTGCTGCTGCTTTGTCGTCCTGTTTGGGCTTCATGAGCTTGAAGAGAGGCGAGTCCTCCCACTTGACGATTTCCGTGGGCACCTTGGCGATCTGAATGATGGGGGAGACAAAGAAGAAGGGGGGAAGGTTGGGAAGGACAGGAAGGGATAACGTTGGGTGCTGCTGTGTCGTCCTGCTTTGGCTTCGTGAGTTTGAAGAGGGGCGAGTCCTCCCACTTGACGATCTCTGTGGGTACCTTGGCGATCTGAGTGGGATGAGAGGAAAACGAAGGGGATGGGCAGAAAGGATGAGGGGAAGGAAGGAAAATATGGGAGAGTGAGTGCTCGTGCCTCTTGTCCTGTTTGGGCTTCATGAGCTTCAAGAGGGGAGAGTCCTTCCACTTGACGATCCCTGGGCACCTGGGCTTGGCAATCTCTGTGACAAGGGGGGAGAAAAAAGCATTGAACTGCTTCTGGTGAACCAGAGCGCTGCACGTGGGGGTAATACCTCTTCATACCTGCCAGCTAACCATGTTACCTCCTCCCTCCCCCCTCTTCCTCTCACCTGCTCCACTCCACGTCCCCAATGACTGCTTTGAACTACTTCTGGTGCACGAGAGCGAAGAAGTATTGCTGCACGTGGGGGTAATCCCTCCTCCTAGCACTTACCTACCTACCTAATTGCCCAGCCAGCTAACCATGTTAACCCCCAAACCCTCTCACCTGCTCCACGTCCCCGATCACAGCCTTGAACTGCTTCTGGTGAACCAGAGTGAAGAAGTATCGCTGCACGTGGGGGTAATCCCGCATGAACTACTCACAACCTGCCTACCTGCCAGCTAACCATGTTAACCCCCAAACCCTCTCACCTGCTCCACGTCCCCGATCACAGCCTTGAACTGCTTCTGGTGAACCAGAGTGAAGAAGTATCGCTGCACGTGGGGGTAATACCTCTTCATACCTGCCAGCTAACCATGTTACCTCCTCCCTCCCCCCTCTTCCTCTCACCTGCTCCACGTCCCCAATGACTGCTTTGAACTACTTCTGGTGCACGAGAGCGAAGAAGTATTGCTGCACGTGGGGGTAATCCCTCCTCCTAGCACTTACCTACCTACCTAACTGCCCAGCCAGCTAACCATGTTAACCCCCAAACCCTCTCACCTGCTCCACGTCCCCAATCACAGCCTTGAACTGCTTCTGGTGAACCAGAGTGAAGAAGTATCGCTGCACGTGGGGGTAATACCTCTTCATACCTGCCAGCTAACCATGTTACCTCCTCCCTCCCCTCTCTTCCTCTCACCTGCTCCACGTCCCCAATGACTGCTTTGAACTACTTCTGGTGCACGAGAGCGAAGAAGTATTGCTGCACGTGGGGGTAATCCCTCCTCCTAGCACTTACCTACCTACCTAATTGCCCAGCCAGCTAACCATGTTAACCCCCAAACCCTCTCACCTGCTCCACGTCCCCGATCACAGCCTTGAACTGCTTCTGGTGAACCAGAGTGAAGAAGTAGCGCTGCACGTGGGGGTAATCCCGCATGAACTCCTCGCTCCACAGGCCCCGGATGGGTGACGTCAGCACCGACACTGTGATGATGTCAGCGAGCGTCACCCGCTCCCCCACCAGGTACGTGTGGTCGGCGAGGTGCGAATTCAGTGCTGCGAGTCCTCGCTTGGCGTTCACAATCGCCTTCTCCTCCACCTGGCAGGGAGGTTTGGGGAAAGGGGAGTGGGAATGTTAGAAGGACGTGGGAGGAGCACCAGGTAGGTGTGGTCGGCGAGGTGGGAGTTCAGTGCTGCGAGTCCCCTCTTGGCGTTCACAATCACCTTCTCCTCCACCTGACAACAAGGAAAAGAAGGGTTGAAGGGGATATCAGAGGGACATGACACGAGTTGCTCCCCCACCCCACCAGGAAGGTGTGGTTGGCGACGTGGGAGTTGAGTGCTGCGAGTCCCCTCTTGGCGTTCACTATCGCCTTCTCCTCCACCTGGCAACAAGGAAAAGAAGGGTTGAAGGGGATATCAGAGGGACATGACACGAGTTGCTCCCCCACCCCACCAGGAAGGTGTGGTTGGCGACGTGGGAGTTGAGTGCTGCGAGTCCCCTCTTGGCGTTCACTATCGCCTTCTCCTCCACCTGGCAAGGGAGCAACAAGGGTTGGTTGGAGGGAAGAATGGTAGGAGGGGATCAGAATGACATGATGTCACCCGCTCCCCCACCAGGTAGGTGTGTGGTCGGCGAAGTGCGAGTTCAGAGCCGCCAGGCCTCTCTTGGCGTTCACTATCGCCTTCTCCTCCACCTGGCAAGGCCCACGGGGTAACAAAGGTTGGTCGGAGGGATCAGACGGACATGACACGAGCTGCTCCCCCACCAGGTAGGTGTGTGGTCGGCGAGATGCGAGTTCAGAGCCGCCAGGCCCCTCTTGGCGTTCACAATCGCCTTCTCCTCCACCTGACAAGGGGGAAAAAGAGTTGGAGGGAATGGGAAGGACAAGGGGTAACAAAGGGTTGGTTGAAGGAGGTATCAGAAGGTGTGGTCACCCGCTCGCCCACCAGGTAGGGGTGGTTGGCGAGATGACTTTTGAGTCGACTCAAAAGTCACGTCTGTCGTGGCGTATCCAATATCAATGAATTTTGAGCAAAAGGTACATCTGTCGTGGCATATCCAATATCGCTTCCATTCCATCCCAACATTACCCTTCCTTAATCTGAAATGCACATTTGGTGTCTCAAAAGGGACAACACCCTCTTGCGACACGAAATCAAAAGTAATCTACCAAACTACGTACTATCCTCCCTGCCTGCCTTACTCCTTCATTCTGTATTCATACTGCTTCGCTTATCTCTGTTCCAATCCTTCCTTACCTCCTCAATCCTGTGGCCATACTGGTAGAGTGGCCCTATCCACTGGGTGACAGGGGTGTCAATTTCACAAGGGATGGACAGCGGGCACAGCGGCCCTCCTTGATTTGGAGATGTCTCAAAACTAGATTACTGTCACGCGGGTTTTGAGACGTCTCAACACTGGGTGACTGGCATGACAGGGGTGACTGGCATGACAGGGGTGACTGGCATGACAGGGGTGACTGGCATGACAGGGGTGACTGGCATGACAGGGGTGACTGGCATGACAGGGGTGACTGGCATGACAGGGGTGACTGGCATGACAGGGGTGACTGGCATGACAGGGGTGACTGGCATGACAGGGGTGACTGGCATGACAGGGGTGACTGGCATGACAGGGGTGACTGGCATGACAGGGGTGACTGGCATGACAGGGGTGACTGGCATGACAGGGGTGACTGGCATGACAGGGGTGTCAATTTCACAAGGGAAGGACAGTGGGCACAGCGGCCCTCTTCGACCCTTGATGCTCACTCCATCCATCCATCCATCCATAGAAGCTAATCAATCGGCCCTCATCTTATACTGTAAACTCTCCCGTACCTCTTGAATCCTGTTGCCATACTGGTAAAATCACGCTTGAGAAGTATCAAAAGTGATTTCAACATAACTGATAAAATGGCCTTCATCTTACACTGTAAACTCTCCCGTACCTCTTGAATCCTGGTGCCATACTGGTAGAGAGGCCCGATCCACTGGGTAACAGGGGTGTCGACCTCATTGGTGGCGAAGTCAATCCATTGCTCCACCTGAGCCTGATGAAGGGAGAGAGGAGCAATAGAGAGAAGGCAACAGAGAGGAGAGCAGAGAGGGCATGTGAGGCGTCGTCACATAAGGTACAACAGTGGCTCGATCCACTGGGTAACAGGGGTGTCGACCTCATTGGTTGCGAAGTCAATCCACTGCTCCACCTGGGCCTGTTGGGGGTAATAAAATAGGGTGGAGAGGGAAACAGAGAGGGCAGCAGAAAGGGCATTTGAGGCATGACATAAGGCTCTATACTGGTAGAGTGGGCCGATCCACTGGCAGACAGGGGTGTCGATCTCATTGGTTGCGAAATCAATCCACTGCTCCACCTGCGCCTGATGAGGGTAACCAAAGAGGGTGTAGAGGGCAGCAGAGAGAGCAGCAGAAAGGGCAGCAGAGAGGGCATGTGAGGCATGACATAAGGCTCTATACTGGTAGAGCAGGCCGATTCACTGGCAGACAGGGGTGTCGATCCCATTGGTGGCAAAGTCAATCCGCTACTCCACGTGCGCCTGATGGGCGGAGAGAAGGGAGAGGGCAGCAGAAAGCAGCAGAGAGGGCATGTGAAGTGTAGCATAAGGATAAATACTATATTGATAGAGAGGCCCGATCCACTGGCGGACATGTGTGTCAATCTCATTGGTTGCGAAGTCAATCCACTGTTCCACCTGTGCCTGATCGGGGTAACAAAAGAGGGTGGAGAGGGCAGCAGAGAGGGCAGCAGAAAGGGCATGTGATGCATCGGGCAAGGCATTATATTACTACGCGCCGGAATGTCAATCCCATTCGTGGCGATGTCAATCCACTGCTCCACCTGCGCCTGATCGACGTAAAATGGAAAGGGAAGCACAGAGGGCAGCATTGAGAGCAGAAAGAGGGCACGGGGCAAGGCTAGAATAGGCAGCTGAAGCGGACAAGCGGTAGAAATAAGAAGATTGTATGTTACTACTTTAATTAAACCGTACTGGACATGCTATTTATATAACAAATCGAACATACGGATAACAACACGAGAAGCGAGGCTGGACGAGCGTCAGAGTACGGACACATACTTCTCGGATCAAACTGCCCATAGCTCATGTTTCATCACACGAAAACAGTCTTTGACGATTGCCGATAGGCACATACCACTAGACATGTCCGCGGCAGCCGTGGTTGACGCACTGTCACAGGAGTAGTGCACACAATGCCGCATCCCCGTAACATGCTGTTTGTTCAACCACGGCGGTCGCGAACAAGTCTGGTACCATGTGCATGTTGACCATGTGCATGAGCAACGGGCAGCCTTGTCCGAGAATGACGTGTCAGTACTCTAACGCCCTTCCAGTCTCGCTCCCCGTGTTGTAATAATCACATGTTCGACTCATTTCATCCCAGCTTTCGTTACTTCCCAGCTGGCTTGGTCTTGGGGGGAGGAAGCGAAGGAAGCGATAGAATGGCTACTCCAGACTAAAATCTTGCCCTGCATTGCCTACCGTTTGCCATGCCTTTCCTACCGTTTGACATGCCTTGACTACCGTTTGCTATGCCTTGCCTACCGATTGCCATGCTTTGCCTACCGTTTGCCATGCCTTGCCTAGCTTTTGCCATGCCTTGCCTACCGTTTTCCATGCCTTGCCTACCGTTTGCCATGCCTTGCCTGCCATTCTCCATGCCTTGCCTACCGTTTGCCATGCCTTGCCTAGCTTTTGCCATGCCTTGCCTAGCCTTTGCCATGCCTTGCATACCGTTTTCCATGCCTTGCCTACCGTTTGCCATGCCTTGCCTAGCTTTTGCCATGCCTTGCCTGCCTTCTGCCATGCCTTGCCTACCGTTTTCCATGCCTTGCCTACCGTTTGCCATGCCTTGCCTACCTTTTGCCATGCCATGCCTGCCTTTTGCCATGCCTTGCCTACCGTTTGCCACGCCTTGCCTACCGTTTGCCACGCCTTGCCTACCGTTTGCCATGCCTTGTTTGCCATGCCTTGTTTGCCATGCCTTGCCTACCATTTGCCATGCCTTGCCTACATCTTGCCAAAACCTTTCCTACCTTTTGCCTTGACGAAGAGGCCTACCATTCGAGCTTATATGTTGCTGCTCACCTGCTCGTACGCATTCGACCCAAACAGACCCTTGTCTGCTAGCCTGGCGACTGTAGAGTGAAAGTGGGAGGGTTTATGGATGTGGGGAGAAGGGAGGAGGGAGCTGAGGCTAGTGACACGAGAGGTTGACATTTGATGGAAGAGCGGATAAGGACGGGAAAAACGACAGCAGCAGCAGCAATAGGACAACGATGGCAGCAGCAACAGCATCATCGCAGTGGGAGAGTTTATGGATGTGGGGAAGTGGGAGGGGGAGGCTGAGGCTGGTGAAGCAAGAGCTTGGCGATTGAAAGGAGAGTAGAGAAGTGAAGGACGAAGATGGCGACCGGGAAGAACAGCAGCAGCAGCAGCAACAGCAGCAGCAGCAGCAACAGCAGCAGCAGCAGCAACAGCAGCAACAGCAGCAGCAGCAACAGCAGCAACAGCAGCAGCAGCAGCAACAGCAGCAGCAGGAGCAACAGCAACAGCAGCCGCAGCAACAGAAACGGCAACAACAACAGCTACAGCATTGTCGCAGGAGGAGGGATTACGGATGTGGGGAGAAGGAGGAAGAAGCAGAGGCTAGTGAAGCGAGTATTTGGTTATTGATAGAAGAGCCGGGGGCGAAGATAGGGGCCGGCAAGAACAACAAGAGCAGCAGCACCACGACAACGATAGCAGCATCATCACAGCAGCAGAAATAACAACAGACGTACCACCAAGAGCAACAGCAACAGCAGCCTACCGTATCTGGCAATCGCGTTACTCTCGAAGATTGGCCCATCAGGAGTGACAATCAGTGGGATCTGCGACACAACAAACCATAGCACCGCACCACGCCACACCACACCACACCACAGCATAATATATAGTGGACAGCGTTAGAGAGCACGGAAACAGACGACATCACAAAGCGGAGAAATGCGAGCTTTTCATTTCCTTTCAGTTTGAACCATCAGATTCCTTACAACTGGACCCTCTCTTTCAAATTGTGTCATTCTCTCCACCAAAGTGCACATGATAGACTCCTCCGCCTTGTTAAACACTGCCCACTCGAAACTCTTCCAAATTGTTGGAACTTAAGAAACTCCGCCTTAAGAAACTTTATCGACTGCTCGACCAAATTGTTGGTTACTCTCAACCCAACCGCGCCTTCAACCGCTCTTCAAGTGTCTATTGCACCTTGCCAATGGCCGTGAGCTTCAGAAACTCCTCCGAATTGTTGGTGACGCCCCACTGGAAGAAAGGGGTCTCTTCTAGCCCTGCTCGCCCCGATCCACAATTACCTTGCCCTTGCCAATGGGCATTAGCTTGAGGAACTCCTCCGACTTGGTGGTGACGCCCCACTGGAAGGGCGGAATCTCGATCTTCACGCCCACGAATTGCTTCACATTGCTTCAAACCCTAAACCCTTGAAACGTGCTTTCCCTACCTTGCCAATGGGCGTTAGCTTGAGGAACTCCTCCGATTTGGTGGTGACGCCCCACTGGAAGGGCGGAATCTCGATCTTCACGCCCACGAATTGCTTCACATTGCTTCAAACCCTAAACCCTTGAAACGTGCTTTCCCTACCTTGCCAATGGGCGTTAGCTTGAGGAACTCCTCCGATTTGGTGGTGACGCCCCACTGGAAGGGCGGCACCTCGATCTTCACCCCCACGAATTGCGCCGCGATCAGCGCCTTATATGCGTTCTTGTTGTGCGGCGAGGTGTAGAGCTTCTGCACATGGGGAAAGGGGGAGGCCAGGGGGAGGAGTGGGAGGGGAGGGAAGGGCAGGGAGCGAAGAGGGGGAGAACATAGAATCGACTGGTGGTAACCACAGCGCAACTGGTGGTAACCACAATGCATGTCCACCTTCACGCCCACAAATTCGGCCGCAGTAGTGACCGTTATTGGGTTTTTTAGAATGAATATAGCATGTGACGTATGCTACAAGGAAGATCATAACTGTGACTTGAGACTACAAGGCTCAGGGCTTTTCGCAAACGTGGTTCTTAGGGGTCAGCGCATAGGGGCTGACGATGAGGAAACATCGCCGAGGCTTCAGTAGTTTCTGCAAAACCCTTCAAATTTCAATTCATTCTTAGAATAGGCCAGATCCGCTCCTTGCCCGCTTCAAACCCTCACAAGAAGCGATACGACTTTCTAGGCACCTCAAAGATCGTTCAGACCCTCACCCCTGAGACATCAAGGCATCTCGATCTCGTACCCAGCCTCCACGATAATCGGTGCTAGTCGGTGCTAATTGGTGCTGATTGGTGCTTGTCAGACAGACTCCAGATTCTTCATTGAAATACTCAAATCGGCTACTCTCCCGCTGCAAACCCTCACCCCTGAGACATCAAGGCATCTCGACCTCTAATCGGTGCTAATTGATACAGATCGGTGTCGGTCGGTGCTGATCGGACATAATTCCATGCGGATAAACGGGCTTAATAATCCAATAAGGCCAATCGCAAAACGTTCTGAATCCTGTGCTTTGATACGTTTCAGAATATATCCACTACAGTCGAGATTCAAGATAAACGGTAATCCGACAGAGTCGGCGCTCCCCAATCCAACATCTGAGAGACCGCGGAAAACTTTCTAGAAACCGAGAGGGGTAAAACAGATTGGAACCCGATCTAGAAACCTCTATGCGCGATTTCGATCTTGAAACCCCATGCGCGCGGGTGCACTGAATCAAGTCACGTGGGTAAGGAACTGGGTTGAAAGTGGTAGAAGCGTACGAGAGTCATGGCGACGATCAGCTGGGGGAGCACGCGAGCAGACGCAGGCTTGGCGGTACAGCCAAGCGGTCGGAGGGCGAGAAAGCTGCTGCGAGGTGCAACGCCGACGAGCATATGCGACTTTGTGTTAGCACCAACAGTCGGGTCTTATACAATCATACTTGGGGGTGGAACGGCTTGCTCGCTGCGAGAGGTCCGATTCGTGCTGGTCTGATGAGGGGAGGGAACCGCAGAGGAATGTTAGAATTCGAGATCGACGAGGGAGCATGAAAAGCATATTCGAGGTTCAATGGAATCGAATTGGGAGGCTATGCGTGAAATCGAGATTCCAGCGTGTTTTAAAACGTTCAAGTACGGTTAAGATGGTAAGAGATGGTTTTTATAGGGTGCATGAAGGTTGAGATAGTGACGAGATGGGGTGGTTTCAGAAGATCATTTAAGCATTACCTAACCGTTATATAAAAACCATAGACCGTTTTGATATATGACCCTACCCAACCGTATTGCGCGAGCTCTCAGCCCTGGGACCTCCGTGAATCTCTTGTGAAGAATGGACAATTGCACGGCACCACACGCTGACCGCTGGAAACTCCGAAAAGGCACGCTTCGAGGGCGGGAAGGACATTTCTCTAAAGAGTCATCCGCCAATGCAATGGCACACTTTTGTTATTGCTCAAGTTCAAGAGAAAACAAATGATTATCATAGATGGCCTTGTGTATGTCATTCCCATCAGATTATTTTAAGGAATAAAACCTATCGCAAAACAGAGAGTGAAGATGCAGTATTCACAAGAACAACTGTAACTACCACGAAGACCATATAGGCTATAGCTCCAAAACAGCACCCCACCATCATGGGCGAGAGCTAATATAATCACTTGGACATCCATTACTCAACACCCATCACCACCACCCAGAAGCCCGTTGAAACACCTACGACCACCAAGAGAGTAAGCCGAGCCCATCACCGTTAATATCACCCTGCATACATGCAACGCACAGCAAAATCTGCATTAAGGCACTGTATTAACCACATTGAGAAAAACCTCGAGATAAAGGATATCACACACGGGTCACACTGTGGTGAGGAGGAAGGAGTCGAGTTTATGAGGCGCCTTGAAAAGCATACGGGCTATGGATCCATGAGTCATGAGTCGTGAATCACGCGTCAAAAGTGATGAGGCATAAGGCATGGGTGGTGTAAAAATGAGGTTTGTGAAGTGGTTATGCAGATGCTTTCAAACTAATGTGTACAAACAACTTCCACGGTTCCTATAACGGGAGCTGTTTTCTTTAAGTGGTTCTTACAACGATCTCCATGGTTGCAAAGGCAGTGGCGCCCTTATCCTGCTCCACGGGCAGTGGGGGATACTTCACACTCACCACCTTGAACCGGATCTAGTTTGAGGGAGGGGGAAGAGTGGGCAGGTATGGAAGTGGGGGAGAGGAAAGGGGTGACCAGGCATTGCAGTGGCGCCTTTATCCTGCTCTACGGGCAGTGGGGGATAATTCACACTCACCACCTTGAACCGGATCCGCGGGGGAGGAACGGGAGAGAGAAGAGTGGGCAGGTATGGAAGTGGGGGGAGAAGGCATTGCAGGGGCTCCCTTATCCTGCTCCACGGGCAGTGCGGGATACCTTTGCATTCAGCACCGTGAACCGAACCGAATCTGATGGAACAGAGGGGCAGAGAAGATATGGAAGTGGGGTAGAGCAAAGGGTTGCCAAGATAATGCAGTGATTTTTAGGCGCCTAAAACATCGTCTCAGTTTTGAGTCGCATAAAACAGCGTTGCGGAGATAGTGCAGTGTCCCCTCTTTCTCCTGCTATATCTAAGGCGCCTTAGAGAAAGGCTGGCGCTGATGCATTGTGATGGCTCCCTCCCTCCCTTCTCCTGCTGCGCAGGTAGAGGACGACTCTTCAGTCTCACCAGCACCAGAACCGGATCTGCAAGTCAACGCCAGTCAACAACGCCAGTCATACCAGTTCATCCATGTCCAGGAACATGTCGTTGAACTTCCTTCCATTGCCGTGTGACCCGCATGGATGGAGGCGTATCACAGCCAGTCAACGCAAGTCAACGCCAGTCAACGCAAGTCATACCAGTTCATCCATGTCAAGAAACATGTCGTTGTCGTTGAACTTCCTTCCATTGCCGTGTGACCCACCAGTCAATGGCAGTCATACCAGTCCATCCATGTCAAGGAACATGTCTTTGTCGTTGAACTTCCATTGCTGTGTGGCCACATGGCACTGTAGCACAACCAGTCAATGCTAGTCAAAGCCAGTCAACGGCAGTCATACCAGTTCATCCATGTCAAGGAACATGTCTTTGTCGTTGAACTTCCATTGCTGTGTGACCCACATGGAGGCATATCACAGCCAGTCAACGCCAGTCAACGCCAGTCAACGCAAGTCAACGCCAGTCAACGCGAGTCATACCAGTTCGTCCATGTCAAGAAACGAGTCATTGTCGTTGAACTCCCATCCACTGCTATGTGACCCACATGGAGGCATATCACAGCCAGTCAACGCCAGACATACCAGTTCATCCATGTCCAGGAACATGTCGTTGTCATTGAACTTCCACACCCACAGCTTCTCCTGCTCGTCACTGCCATGGGCACGAATGAGGGCACATGCGTGCAGAGATAGGCAGGCAGATTGACAGGCGGCTATAAACTCGACTCAAGCTTCTCCTGCTCATCACTGCATAGGCATACGGGCAGGATGCTCATCATTGTCATTATCGTTGTCGTTGGGAGCAAGGGCATGTGCGTGCAGACACAGGAAGGTTGGCAGGCACACAGATATGCAGGGGCACGTGATAAGGAAACAGGCAAACAGACAGACACAAATAATGAGAAGCTGCGTGAGAGTAATAATCATTCATTAGGTACAGATAAATGACTACACCTTCATCCCAACCAGACACGTGTAACAGCGCTACCCAGGCACACACGCCCATGCATATTCCCATGCGTGTACTCAATATTATTCACAGGAGGATGACTCACACCATCATTCCAACTGGACGGACATGTGTGACAGAGACACATAACACATAAGCACACATGCTGGCAATGCACACATGCACACATGCTGGCAATGCACACATGCACACATGCAGGCTAATCGACTCAAAAACTGGCAATGCACACATGCACAAACGCAGGCATGCAGGCAATGCACACATGCTTACATGCAGGCATGCAGGCAACGCACACATACACACATGCACAATGCATAGCATACAATGTAGTGACCCATAAGCATTTTTAGCCGCTAATACTCACAAAACTGAAGGCTCTTGTAGGTTGTAGTGAGGAATGTGTATATCGGAGAAAAAATCCAGCGATACTGCAGATAAGGAATTACAAAAACGTGGGAGGGTGGAAAGCGAAAATGTAGAGCAGAGACATCGAGTAGAGGAACCACTTGTGACAAGGTTATACACGAGCTGACTTTGAGTCGACTCAAAAGTCACCAACCGTAAGGAATTACCGAAATGTGGGAGGGTGGAAAGGCAAACGGTACAAACAAAGATAACAAAGACAGGAACCACACATGCGAACCAACTGAGCAGATTGGAAAGCACGTGAGCATATTAAACACGCCTATCTCATCGCATCGCATTTCACAAACCTGCCTCAATTTCCTTCTGCGCATCAAACAAGGAAGGAAGCACACGATGATAACCTACCAGAAAGACATGCCGCATACTTCACAAGCCTTCCACAAAGCACTTCCCAGCATATTTTGAGACGCGTACGAAACCCCGTGTGAACTGAGACGATAATCGAGAGCCTAAGAATACACAGCATACCAAAAAGTCAGTGGCACTGTGGCATTGCATTTTACCAGCCTGCCCGCAAGCAATTCCCTGCCTGCCCGCAAGCACTTCTCTGCGTAGAAAAAACTCCACCCCGCATCTTTTCTTGAGTCAATAAAGAAGTCATCAAGTGGGCAGGGTGTGTGAGCGGTGTATGTTTTTTTGAGAATTCTCAAAAAGCATACACCAAACAGCCCTGTCCCGTGGCATCGCATTTCACCAGCCTGCCCACAGGCACTTCCCCGCGTAGAGAAAAATCTACTTCGCATATGCTTCTGTCGATTCAAAAGTCATCGAACCTAAGGGCACGAGCATGTGAACGTACCAAACAGCCCTGTGGCATCGCACTTCACCAGCCTTCCCACAAGCAATTCCACACTTGGCCACATCGACAAACTTCTACCCGAAATGTGTGTGTGAGTCAGTTTACAAGTGATTGAACGAGGGGGCACGGCACGTGAATGTACCAAAAAGCCCCGTGGCATCGCATTTCACCAGCCTTCCCACAAGCACCTCCCGCGTATAGAAGAATCTGGACTGTTCCCTAGAATATGTGTGTGAGTCAATTCAAGGTTGACGTACCAAAGAGCCCTGTGGCATCGCATTTCACCAGCCTTCCCACAAGCACCTCCCGCGTATAGAAGAATCTGGACTGTTCCCTAGAATATGTGTGTGAGTCAATTCAAAGCTGACGTACCAAAGAGCCCTGTGGCATCGCATTTCACCAGCCTTCCCACAAGCACCTCCCGCGTATAGAAGAATCTGGACTGTTCCCTAGAACATGTGTGTGAGTCAATTCAAGGTTGACGTACCAAAGAGCCCTGTGGCATCGCATTTCACCAGCCTTCCCACAAGCACCAACCGCGTATAGAAGAATCTGGACTGTTCCCTAGAATATGTGTGTGAGTCAATTCAAAGCTGACGTACCAAAGAGCCCTGTGGCATCGCATTTCACCAGCCTTCCCACAAGCACCTCCCGCGTATAGAAGAATCTGGACTGTTCCCTAGAACATGTGTGTGAGTCAATTCAAGGTTGACGTACCAAAGAGCCCTGTGGCATCGCATTTCACCAGCCTTCCCACAAGCACCAACCGCGTATAGAAGAATCTGGACTGTTCCCTAGAATATGTGTGTGAGTCAATTCAAAGCTGACGTACCAAAGAGCCCTGTGGCATCGCATTTCACCAGCCTTCCCACCAGCACCTCCCCGGCAAATGGTGAGAAGACGACCAGTCGAAAGCGAACCTGATGGCCGCGCGTTGAGAAAGGAAGAGGGAAAGGGTTGGATGGATAGAAGTTCGGGAGAAGGGAGGGCATCAGAGGGCGAGAAAGGAGACAAGTCAGTAGCCTACCAACCCGATGGATGGCCTTTGGGACGCCTTTTGAGGCGCCTCAAAAGCGGGCAACAGAAGGCAAGAAAGGCAACAGGTATGTAGCCACCCTGAAGGGTGCTCGTTGGGAAAGGAAGGAAAATGGGGAGTGAGAGGGAGGGAGAAGGGAGAGAGGAAGCGATGGATGGATGGATGGATGGATAGAGGGAAGAAGGGAGGGCGAGTGAGAGTAAGAAGGAAACAAGTCGGTAGCCAACGTGACGGGGAAATGGGAGTGAGAGGGAAAGGAGGGAGGAGGAAGAGGAGGTGGATAGCTGGGGGAAAGAAGGGAGCGCACGTGAGGGTGCGATGACGACAAGAGGAAAGAGAAACTGATGGGCGTGTAGGTGAAGGAAGGAAGGAAGGGGCAAGATGAGTGAGGAGGGCGGGTGGAGGGAGAGATAGGTGGATGGATGGAAGATTGCAGGAGTGAGGAAAGAAGAGCACAAGACGAGACGGAAACTGACATGTAAGAAACAAAACGGAACGGGCAACGAGAGAGTGGTAAAGAGGGGAGAGCGGGTAAGGGAGCTAAGCTGTTGCGTGTGTGGCAAGGAAGGAAGGGGTGAGGATTCAGGCAGCGAAAAGGGGGGGGTTGAGCAAGAGGGGAGGAAGTGAGGGTGGAGCGGAATAGAGAGCGCATGAAAAAGAAGTGAAAAAGAGGTGGAAGGGAGGTGGAAGGGAGGTGAAAGAAAAGGAGATGAAAGGAGGTGGACGGGAGCGGGAGGTGGGAGAGAGGTAGAATGTCGGATGGAATGGAGGTAGAATAGAGGTGTGAGTGAGGCACAGGTCTCACAGTGAAGTGAGCTGAGGATTGGGGTCCGAGGGGACAGGTAGATAAATGAACCGCCTCTCTCTTTTTGTTGAGGCTGATTTTGAGAATTCTCAAAATCAACCACAACAAAAACAGGTCTCACAGTGGAGGGAGGATTGGGGTCCGTCCGAGGGGTAAATAAATGAACCGCCCCTTTCAAGGTGACATTTGAGTCGGTTCAGAAGGAACAGAGAGAGATCTCACTCACAGTGAAATGAGGGCCAGGGTCGGAAGGGAAAATGAATCCCCCCTCCACTGACTGCAGGTCGTACAGCGAGATGCAGAGACCCACGTTGCGCAAGACCTGATGTGGTGTGGAACGGGGGGATTGGCAAAGAAAAGCGAGACGGGGGGATCACAGGGGGTAGATGAATCCTCCCCCCACTAATTGCAGGTCGTGCAGCCCTGATGAATGTAGAGACCCACGTTTTGCAGCACCTGATGGGGGACAGTTGCATATTTCAGTGGGGAAACACAGGGGGGTTTGAATCGAAGGGGGTAAGATGAACCCCCCTTGCACTGACTGCAGGTCGTGCAGCGAGATGTGGAGACCCACGTTTTGCAGCACCTGATGGGGGACTCGGTTGGGGGGTTACAAAAGAGAAGGAAGTGATTCACAAAGTAAGGGATATAAATCTCAAGAGGTTGACAAACCCCCCTTGCACTGACTGCAGGTCGCGCAACAAGATGCATAGACCCACCCACGTTGCACAACACCTGGTGGTCTGGGGGAACATTGATGGATAAAGAGAGGGTTTGAGGGAAGAGGGCCACAGGGGCCCACTCTGCACAGCTTTTGAGGCGCCTCAAAAGTCACCCACTCCACTCTGCACAGCTTTTGAGGCGCCTCAAAAGTCACCCACTCCACTCTGCACAGCTTTTGAGGCGCCTCAAAAGGCGTTTGAGGGAAGAGGGCCACAGGGGCCCACTCTGCACAGCACCTGATTTGTGGATCGGTCAGTCAGACACGGATGGAAAGGAAAGGGGGGATTGGCAAAGAAAGGGGTGGGGTGGGGTTCAGAGGGTATGCATGAGAAGGGCTCCAACCTTCCGTAGATCTTATGTCGTGCTGCGAGTCTCAGTATCCCGCATGAGAAGTGCGAGGTAGGAACCAGTAGATAGGACCCGAGCTACGTAGATACTGAGATACTGAGACCCGCGCTACGTAGCACCTGGTGGCGTGGCGGGTGGCACTTTACTGGTTCGGACGGCGTGTACATAGGAAGGGAAGGGAGCCAAGGCGAGGTGAACATGGGAAGGGAGCCAAGGCGAGGTGAAGGAAAGAACCAGGATCGGAAGGGTAAATCGATATCGTGGCCGATGGCTCGCCTTGGCTCCCTTGGCAGTTTGAGGTCAAATGCCTAATCCCATACCTATACCTTATCGAAATACTTGGCTTTAATCTCCGAGCTGACGGCCGTCAAATGCGGGCGGTGCAGGTCGTGAGGCGCGACGCGAATGTCATCCTCCATCTCCGTTAGTACGAACATCGTGGCGTCTTATAACAAATCTCGCTACAGTCAGCTTCAAAAAGTGTGTTTCACGTATGTCATCTCACTTTCACTGAAACGACCATCGTAGAGCTCTATATCGGATCCGATAGAGCGGGGTTCGGGCGTAGGGGCAGCTAGCGTCGGTGAGAGTAGAGCGGCGGATGAGTGAAAGCAGGGGAACGATGAGTGAAAGTACGGGAACGGCCCCCTGGTTTCACTCGTGTAGGACAGAGGATGTGTGGGAGAACAACGGATGTGGCGGCTTGAGATGGGTTTTAGCGTGATGCCTACGGTGGCGATGCGTGTGCGGCTCGGCCTAAGGTCGCGGCGCGCCGAGTGCCAAGCGCGAAAGAGGGGAGTGGGGGGATGCCGCATACGCGATGCGCGAGCATACGCATCCGCGGCTTCCTGTCCCTCCGTTGACGTAAACAAGAAGAAAGGAACGGAAACGCACGTCAAATGTCTGTAAATCACGGTTTCGATAGCGAGGTAAAAGGGGAAAACGGTGAGTGGGAAGTTAGATCGCGTCGCGGGTGTATGACGAGAGTGGGAGGTGTTCTCAGGGTTTAGAGCAAGGAACCCTTGCTCCGCTAATACGTGCCCTCATAATAGCACGATGTTGTTCACAGTGATGAAGATTCCATTCCCACTTCAATATATTCGCTCTCAACCATGTGGAAGTCTATTACAAAGCATCTTCTCACCATTTACATACTAGTGCACGGTTATACTGTTTCACACAAATTATTACAGTAGCTCGCATATGCGGGCTCATTAGTTCCCCCACAATTGCGCATCTTGTTGCAGGAAGGTTCCATACAAGATCCCAAACTTCATTTGAAATGATAAAACACACATTTACAATTGCACGTCGGTGGTTCGATGTGCTGTTACAAAACGAGTAACACCATACCAGTCTTTCGCTACTTGTACATCACAATACAACAACTTGCCGTCGGGCGATCTCTGATTGGCCAACACATCGGCAATAATCTCCGCTTGACCCCACCCATGGGTCTGGCAACAGGCACAGTAGAATCAGAGAGATACAATGCAGCAGCAGCACACAAATTAGGTCAGGACTCAAGGGAGAGAGAGAGAGGAAAACAAGAAAAGTTACAAAAGAAGTAGAGCAGATAATGCAGAGAGAAGGCTCGGGCTCATTGAGTGAAAGAGGGACTTACCTCAAGTGCAAGGAAACCAAAGGGTCGAAGGAAGGTGGAGGCATTCTGACAGATGTGGCGCAGGCATGCCGTGCCATCCGCATTGGTATCGCCATTCGCATGATTGATTGTACCATCAAGTGCAGCAGAAAGGGTACCATCAGCATCACCAGCAGCAACACCGGCAGCATCACTGGTAGCACCACCAGCAGCTGTAGTAGCAGCATCAGCAGCAGCGGATCTGTACCCATCCTCCTTAAAAGCATCTCCGTCAAGGGCCAAGGAGGGTTCATGCAGCCGCACCTCAGGTTGCAGCGATGGCAGCAGGTGGCATGGGATGTAGGGAGGGTTGCTCACTATGCCATGCAGCCGACCATGCATGGCCATTTCATGAAGGGGCGCGAACCAATCACCACGCGCCACGTGTATGTGCTCCTGTGGCATGGAAAGAAAATGAGGTGAGGAGAGCTCTGTTAGCAGGGATGGCAGCAGGCGGCATGGGATGTAGGGGGGATTGCTCACGATGACATGCAACCGACCGTGCATGCCCATCTCATGCAGAGGTGCGAACCAATCACCACGTGCCACGTGTATGTGTTCCTGGTGCAATGGAAAGGGAGGGAGGCGAGGGGAACTTCGTTAGCAGGGATGACAGCAGGTGGCATGGGATGTACGGGGGGGGTGCTCACTGTGCCATGCAACCGACCATGCATGCCCATGCTGTGCACAAGGGGCGAACAATTCAGCACGTGCCACATGTATGTGCTCCTGATGAAACAGGAGGGGGGAAGGA
Source organism: Closterium sp. Naga37s-1 (assembly GCA_947471745.1). NCBI lineage: Eukaryota > Viridiplantae > Streptophyta > Zygnematophyceae > Desmidiales > Closteriaceae > Closterium > Closterium sp. Naga37s-1. The sequence continues at coordinate 592,024 of CANJKZ010000796.1, read as the reverse complement.
TGAGAGGGGAACTTTGTTAGCAGCGATGGCAGCAGATGGCAGAGGACGGGATTCCAGGGGGATTGCTCGAGCCCACCATGCTGTTCAACCGACCGACCTTACATGCCCATGCTGTGGCAAGAACCAATCACCACGTGCCACGTGTACGTATCCTGAATGAAATGGGACGGGAAGGATGAGAAAGACTTCGGAAAAAGGGATGGCAGCAGATGGTACGGGATGCCTGCTGATGGTATGGGATGGCAGCAGATGGTACGGGATGGCTGCTGATGGTATGGGATGGCTGCTGATGGTATGGGATGGCTGCTGATGGTATGGGATGGCAGCAGATGGTACGGGATGGCTGCTGATGGTATGGGATGGCTGCTGATGGTATGGGATGGCTGCTGATGGTATGGGATGGCTGCTGATGGTATGGGATGGCTGCTGATGGTATGGGATGGCTGCTGATGGTATGGGATGGCTGCTGATGGTATGGGATGGCTGCTGATGGTATGGGATGGCAGCAGATGGTACGGGATGGCTGCTGATGGTATGGGATGGCTGCTGATGGTATGGGATGGCTGCTGATGGTATGGGATGGCTGCTGATGGTATGGGATGGCTGCTGATGGTATGGGATGGCTGCTGATGGTATGGGATGGCTGCTGATGGTATGGGATGTCTGCTGATGGTATGGGATGGCTGCTGATGGTATGGGATGTCTGCTGATGGTATGGGATGGCTGCTGATGGTATGGGATGGCTGCTGATGGTATGGAATGGCTGCTGATGGTATGGGATGGCTGCTGATGGTATGGGATGGCTGCTGATGGTATGGGATGGCTGCTGATGGTATGGGATGGCTGCTGATGGTATGGGATGTCTGCTGATGGTATGGGATGGCTGCTGATGGTATGGGATGTCTGCTGATGGTATGGGATGGCTGCTGATGGTATGGGATGGCTGCTGATGGTATGGGATGGCTGCTGATGGTATGGGATGTCTGCTGATGGTGAGTTCCGCCTGTGCTGGATAGCAAGAAGCAAGGGCGGTCAGATAGCACCAATAAGCACACAACACGTGTATTGGAGAGAGAGAGAAAAGCAACCAGTGCTGCCACCTTGGCATCCACTTGGAACGGGGAGGGGTGGGATGGGATGGGATGGGATGGGATGGGATGGGATGGGATGGGATGGGATGGGATGGGATGGGATGGGATGGGATGGGATGGGATGGGATGGGATGGGATGGGATGGGATGGGATGGGATAGGATGGGATGGGATGGGATGGGATGGGATGGGATGGGTTGGGTTGGGTTGGAATCGGATGGGATGAGTTGGAATGCGAGCAGTGATTTATTTAGGATTTTAACCTACAGCCTGTATCTCGCCCAATTCATTGCCGCTACCTACCTCCCACGCAACTGCACTAGCATTCAGGGTTGAAGGTGAAACGTTTCCAGGTTTAGGGCTTTAGTAGCATTCTCACCTGCAGCCCATATCTCGCCGCATTCAATGCCGCCACCTCACATGCCACTGCACTCGCATCCACCGCCACCACCACCACCTCCTCTCCCAGCCCTCCTCCCTCTCCGATCCCCCCACCCTCTCCATCCCCTCTTCTCTCTCCATCCCCGCTCCTCTCTCCTCTGCCCTTGCTGTGTTGCTGTTTCACGCCGTCCCAGCCCCTCTTCTCCCTCCTCTTCAGTAATTCCCGAGCCAAAGCCACAGCAATGGCCCCACTCCCAGTTCCCAAGTCCGCCCAAATCTCCTTCCCCGCCAAACCCTCCCTCTCCCCCAAACCCTCCCTCTCCCTCCCCCCTCTCTCCATCTCCTCAGCCTTCTCCATCCCCGCTACAGCAAGATCCACTAAGAGCTCAGTCTCTGGCCTCGGTATAAGCACGCCAGGCTGGACAGCAAGCAGCAGGTCGCGCCAGTGCGCCCCCCCCACCAGGTACTGCGAGGGCACGCGGAGGGACAGGCGCGCGCGCCAGAGCAGGCGGAGAGAGGGGAAGGGCAGGCGGAGGGCTATGAGGGGAGTGGCGGAAGAAGAGTGGCTGCTGGTGTTGACGGGAGTGTTGGTGGTTCCGGGGAAAGTGGATTGGCTGTTGCTTTTACTGCCTCTTCCCCCGTGCACGCCGTTTCCCATCACCCGTACCTCTCTCCAATTCAACCGCTTCAAACGCCTCAACCACTCCTTTTCAACGAGCACATCCCCCTCCCAACTATGAATCTCCTCCCCGCCAATTCCGCCCTCCACCCATCCAGCTGTTGCATCTTCTAGCATCCATTCTAACTCTCTCCTAAGCTCGTTCATCGAAGGTCCACCGTCGGATTGCTCCAGCCTGTCGCCGATCTCACCGTCGATCCGCCGCTGCTGCTCCGCCTGCCACGTCAGCACCTCGTCCAGCGGCACGAGCGCTGCTGGCTCGTGCTCGCAGAGCGGGCGGCGGTCATTGTCGTATATGGCCGCCCAACGGGACGGATCAGATTCGCATTGAGAGGGATCATTGGATTCGAGACATACTGGATCGGGTTCTGATTCTGACAGATATGGACCGTGAAAGTGGGATGCTGAAAGCTTCTGATTCCTAGAGGGTGGTACAGCTTCTGAAAGCTTCTGAAATGACAGCTTCGGCTGGGGAGAAGCCTCGTACGGACGTGAGATGGAGATTCCTAGAGAGTGTGAGCTTAACGGGGTCTCTCTGAAACGGTTTACGCGACGAGGTAGAAAGGAGTGGTTGAGGAAGGCTAGTGGAAGCTGGAGGGTGGGACGTCTGATTGCCATTCGAAGCTGCATCATAGCGCGAGAGCCAGTTGACGGATTCAAGCGAATAGCTGACGGAGTTAAGTGATCGAAGACGGTGTTAGTAGACTAATCGACGGTGTTAGTATAGTAATCGACGGTGTTAGTGGAGAGCCATGCTCCCCGACCCCTACGCAGTCCCATCATGATCAGCCCCCTCCCCTTCCCCCAACGCCTGACCCCATGCTTGCGAACGGTCCATCTGGAGAGCGCGTGGGTGCGGCAAGGGCAGATCCTCCCATGGGTGCTCCCGTCGTTGCCTTTCACCCCACCTCGCCCCTTTCCTTTCCCCCAAGAGCAGCACACTCCCGTCCCCACCGTCAGGGGCTCCGTCTAGCTTCAAGGGGAGCAGTCAGGGCCCTGGCTTTCCTAGCGGAGCTATGCTCCTCGATGCCTAGCACCATCCAGTCAGCTCCTACCGTAATTATACGGGTAATGGACCCCCCAAAATTATAGACCCCCGGGTCGTTAAATGTGGGGGGTTCAAATGCTATATGCACTTTCGTTATAGACCCCCCTTGACTGTAGACAGTACAATTTTGGGTGAAATGGTAGCGAGACAGATTTGAGCGTAGCGCCAAATTTGATCTGACAGGGGCGAATTGACCCTGTGCCTCCCTCGCATCAGCGCGCGTCAACAATCACAGTCACGCGACTTCGGAAATGGTGCTGAAACACTGTATTTGATATCCATTAAACATAAAAATTGCACATAGGATTAGACCCGGGGTCTATTAAACTTACACCCAGTTAATAAACCCACCCCTCTTTTTTTCCGGGATAGGATTAGACCCCCGGGTTTATTACCCGTCTAAATACTGTACCAACCTGTTAAGAAGTGAAGCTAGGAAGAGATTAGTTTAGGACAAGGAGCCATAGTGCGAGTAGCGTGAGCGAGACGGCTTTGGCCAACAAAGAGGTGTTGCATTAGGAAGTCACGAGGGTTATACAAGGAAGAACTGAGGGGTGCACCACCTAACAAGATTGAAACAACACTACGCCTATATCTATATATATATATATAAACGTAACTTTAACACACCCCCTTAACCTGCTTGCAGTAGGAGCTAGTGCAGGTACAGTTGGCGCAGCAGAAGAGGGCAGAGAGAGGCAAGCAAGGAGGAGGAGGCGAAGGAGAGAGGAGAGGAGAGGAGAGGAGAGGAGAGGAAGTCGGGGGGCGGGCATGAGCGTGACAGCTCATGGCTACCCCTTCCCCCCTCCCCCCTACGGTTAACAACCCCCGTGGAGGTGGGGGGTGGGCATGAGCATGACAGCTCATGGCGATCCCCCCCCGGTTAAGAACCTCGAAGTCTCCATCCCCTATACAACCACCCCCTTAACCCCACTCCTCTTTTCAGCCGCCCCCTTTAACCTCACACCCTCCCGCCACACTCTCACCCTCCCTCCCCCCCCAACATGGCACGCAAAGCAGGTGCAGGTGCAGCGGCAAGGAGGAAAAGGGGCGGGCGGGGGTCAAGGGGCCGCTTGCGACCGTCGGCGCTGGCGCTGGCGCAGGCGACCGTCGCGAGCGCTGGCGCACGTCGCAGGCGCAGGCGACCGTCGCTGGCGCAGGCGACCGTCGCTAGCGCTGGCGTACGTCGCTGGCGCTGGCGACCGTCGCTAGCGCTGGCGACCGTCGCTAGCGCTGCGCTGGTGCTCGCGACCATCGCTAGCGCATGTTGCTGGTACTGGCGCTAGCGACCGCGACGAAAATCGCGAAGGGGCGGGGCGACAGGGCGCGCGGGTTCAGTATAAGCAGCAGAAACAGTGCCATTAAAGGATTTCGCGCCAGCAACTGGATAGGCTGCGGCAGATAGCGGATCGGGTGGGCCCATAAAAAATAGGTCCTATGAAGGACCAGACTCTGATAACATGTTAAGAAGTAAAGTTAGGAAGAGAATATTTTAGGACAAGGAACCATAGTGCGAGTAGCGTGAGCGAGAGGGTTTTGGCCAACAAAGAGGTGTTGCATTAGAAAGTTATGAGGGTTATACAAGGAAGAACTGAGGGGTGCATCACCTAATAGGATTGTAACAACACTACACCCATACAGCGAGAATGGCATATATATAATATGTAACTTTAACACAACCCACTTTAAAGGTCTTCCCCCCACCCGAGCTACACACATTTCAGAAGTCCAAACCCTAGCCCGGCCACATCCCCCTCCATCCCTGCATCGCCCCACACCCTACGCACACCCAAATTACCCAAGTCGTCGCATAGCCCAAACCCTTTTACCCAGCGGGCTGCCCTCTTCACAATCCCTCCCAAGTGGCCAAGACCCACCCCCAAGGGCGCCTGCCCCTAGCTCAAAGGGGCAATGACACCCTGGTCGAGGGGTCCACAGGAGGGGCCACCAGTGGGAGGGTCTCTCTGAGGATCTAGGAATCGGTTCTGAAATTATAATATGATTACCTGGGTACAAGACGAGGCTCTATATAGGCTCGACACAAAGGCAGTAACCCGGGTGTTACTAGAAGGTTCCGCGGGTCGCGAAGCATCCCGAACGGGTCATTCCTGAATTCGGCAGAATGCAACTCGGTGGCAACCGAAAAGCCTAGAATTCGGTGCACGCAACCTAGAACGGTGCTATAACTATAATGTAATATAATAAGCAACGTTTCAAGGAAAACGAGCAAAAGCATGCATAAGAAAATGAAGCTAAGCTAGATAATGCATAATGAAGCAGAATCAAGCAAGTAAAGTCCAGCAAAGCCGTCGTACTCTCACACGTCCCCCCCTCAAAGCTGGGTGGCGTGAGATACGCCCTGCTTGTCAAGATAATCCCTGAGAGCACGGCGTGCGTTGCCCATATCATCTTCTGCAACCCAACTATCCTCCGATGGGTCATATCCCTTCCAGCGTATCAGGAACTCGAGTGTGTTGCCGCGCTTGCGTCGATGAGTGAGCACTCGTTCCACCTCGTACTCTGGTTCATCCTGTACGAGAACAGGTGGTGGTGGCGGTAAGTGTCGTCCCTGGAACTGTTATTTGGGGTCCTTGTAGGGCTTCAGTAGCTGAACATGGAAAACGTAGTGAAGCTTCCACGTAGATGGTAAGCGGAAGCGAAATGTTACTGGAGTCACCATCGCCTCAACGTGAAAGGGACCACAGAAGCGAGGCCGGAGCTTGGACAGAAGGTGAGACAAGTCCAAGTTGAGTGTGTCAAGAAGCACCTAATCTCCAACTGCTACTTGTCAGCAGGAGTTGTGTTGGCCCCGTTCTCGCTTGGGCGGAGCCGACCTCGTGGTCGGGTGTACGGGAGGTGCAGCCGACCTGCAGCAGTGGGCGAGCTGGTCGACGGGGCTGGTCGACCTGCACGAGGGCCACTGTGAGGGCGCCGACTTTGGAAGGGCGCCGACTTCGGGTGGTCGACCTGGCGAGGTCGACATCGGGGGCGTCGACTTGGTGTCGTCGACCCTGGGAAGCCGACTGGGTGAGGTCGGCTGACAGGTGCGCTGGTCGACCTGGAGCCGGTCAACCAAGTGTGTCGTCGACCTGGAGCTGGTCGGCCAAGGGTGTGGTCGACCTCGTGAGGTCGACTGGAGGTGGCCGTCGACTTGGGTGGTCGACGGGCACGTGAAGGAGCAGCTGGTTGGCGTGGTTGCCCGGTCGACCAGGTTACCTGGGTGACGAGGTTCTGCGGAGGCACACGATGGTCGCCGAGGTGGTTTGTGGCGAGGCTGACCTCGGTGTGGTATCCCGAGGTCGACGTGGCTGATCAGGAGCATTCGTCAGCACGAGGATGATTTGGTGTGTGCGCTGTGCAGGTGACAAGACACAGCTCGCCAATCAGCTGCGCGCACCTGCGAAGCGGGTGCAACATTGTCATGCGGGTTCAACGCTGTGCAGCCACCTTGCTGCAGCGTTGGCACGCCGTCGACTTGCAGCGTTGGCGAGCCGCGACGTTGCACTGCTGGAGCGCGGTTCACCTTGTCGTGCTGTCACGTGGTCGACCGTGCTGCGCTGGCAGTTGGCCGACTTGCATGCTAGCTCTGATGTAGTCCATCTTGCCAATCTTGTTGTTATCATTGTTGTCAACTCTCCTTAGTGAAACTCTTTCCTAATTTCCCCATGAACTGGCAAGAAGTATGCGCAAAAGGAAACGACTAAGTGAACGAACGCAGAGATCACTCTAGCCCCGTGCCTAGCCCATAGTCTAGCTCCCGTTGATTAAGTTATCTCCGCATGGTGCGGTGAGCGTGGACGGCACCGCGACGTAGTTCTCAGTCCAATCGACTTAGTCGCACTTACCTAAGTTGTTTGTAGGCCGGCAGCTGTGCGTTAGTCACCACCATGGTTGGCGTAGGTGACACTGGTGTTGCAGACACCAGAGGCGCGGCTGGAGCATTCGAGGACATCCCCTGGGCGGCCATGAGGCGCACGAGTACGGGGACATCCCCTGGGCGGTCGTCGAGGCTGGCATCCGCGCCGTGTGGGCGACGGAGCACCCTTTTCGACCTGCTTCTCCTTGACCGGTGAACAACGAGGGCGGCGTCGATGTGGGCGTCAACGCCGATGACCAGGTCGGCAGCAGTGCGGGAGGCACGACGAGGCAGCGAGGTGTTATTCACGCCGATGAAGTCGGCGGCGTTCAGGCGCGAGGGATGCAGCCGTCGGCGGCTGCGGGCTTCTCGCAAGGCGATGTTGGAGGTCGACGAAGTGGATTGCCGCCGTCGTCGGCGACGCATGTGACAGCGGGCGGGATAGCGCCGAGCTACGGCTACTTCAAGTTTACGCCGGACAGGATCTCTATCACCCCCCTGCTGGTCGGCCGACCTGACATCCTCACCTGGAAGGAAGCCATCGAGCCTCAGCTGGAGATGGCCGGGTTGATGGGATTTGCCGCCGGCACCGTGGCGACGCCGTCGGAGAATTACCCCGACCTGCGTGCTGAGTTTCGCGTTGTGCAGCTGCTGACCTTCACGGTCATCTCGCGGTGCTGCTCGCCGGGCGTGCAGATCGCATTGAAGCCGTGCAGGGACTATTTGGACGCCGACCACCAGGCGTGGCACTTCATCGAGTCGACGTACCAGGTCACCGATGACCTGTACATCGGCCAGCTCGAGGAGCAGACCAGGAGACCGCGACTGACTACTGCAACCGGGCTCGGCGACTTCTCGCCACCATAAGGATGTCTGGCGTGCTTTACTCCGCGGCGTCGTACGTCACGCACGTCCTGAAAGGGCTTCTGAGCAACTACAACCTGCTGAAGCGGCGGTTGGTGGTGCCGAGCACACGGGCGACGCTCAATGAGGACTCCCTGACCTCGTACATCCTGCGGGACGAGGCGATGCAGGAAGCGGAGCGGTCCTCAGAGCTCCTGCCGCAGGCGAACTACGTCGCCCCGACGAAGCAAGGCAGTCGACCGGGACAGCGCGGGCAGTCTGGCAGCGGAGGTAGCAGGTCGGCCAAGGACGCCGACAAGAGGAAGTCGGCCCAGGATGGCGGTCGAGGAGGAGGAGGTCGACATCTGGAGTGCTGGATCTGCTACAACCCCGACCACCTCTCCTTCCAGTGCCCCGACCGCAGTGATTTCGACGACGACGACGACGCCAAGGGAGGCCACGGGAGGTCGGCCAGCCGTCGTCCACGTCGAGGAAACCAGCCGCGCAAGGAGAAGCAGTCGACCAAGTCGTCGACCTCGGCGAAGGACGCCCACTCCACTGCTGGCAGCAAGGGGCGAGACGACAAGGAGGCGTCGTGCTCGCTGGTCGGCGTCGTGGAGCCGACCGTCTTGCTGGTACCGGAGGCCGGCGAGGACTTCCAGGCGGTGGCGGCAGCTGTGCAGGCAAACCCGGCGGTGGTCCTGCTCGACAGCGGCTGCTCGCACCACCTGATGGGGACGAAGGAGGCCTTCGTCGACCTGGAGCCGAGCGGCGACGTCAAGCACGTGCGTGGCTTCAATGGGGCGCTGCAAGACGTTCGCGGCCGTGGCACAGTCGCCTTGCAAGGGGAGGCCGGGAAGCAGGTGCTGATCCCCGACGTAGTGTACGTCCCGGGCGTGCACGCGAACCTGCTGTCAGCCGGCCAGCTGAAGGAGAACGGTGTGAAGTTGAAGGAGGACGGCGACGGGATGTTGCTCGTCACGGCGGCAGGGGACGTCCTCGGTTGGGCGTCCTACACCGGCCGGGTCCTCTACACCGATCGTCGTCCCTGCTCGGCGACGTCCTCGACGAAGGTGGTGGCCCTGCGGGCGATAGTCTTGGCGACAAAGTTCACGCCGGACCGGCTGCATGCGAGGCTCGCGCCGTCGCCATGGACACCATCCGGAGCTCGGCAAAGCACGAGGTCGCCACTGGGCTGGACATCAAGTCGGCGTCTGGCGCCGACTCACCGTGTGTCTTGTGCGTCGGCGGGAAGCTGGCACGGCACACCTTCTCCGACCAAGGCTCCGACGCTGACGACGTGCTGGCCGTCGTGCACATGGACCTGTGCAGGCCATTCCGGGTGGCTGCCAAGGATGGCACCTTGTACTTCTTGCTACTGAAGGACCGCAAGACCCGCTTCGTGTGGGTGAGGCCGGTCGCCAAGAAGTCCGACGTGCTGCAGGAGTTCGTGCAGTGGCTGGCGGTGGCTGAGCGGCAGACGAAGAAGTCGGTGCTGATGTTGTGTTCTGACTGGGCAGGGGAGTTCCTCGGGAAGGACTTCACTGCCTTCGTGGACGGAAAGGGGATCGTCCACGACCTGACCTGCCCCTACACCCCGCAACAGAACGGCATGGCAGAGCGGGAGATGAGGACGGTGGTGGAGACGGTGCGGACGATGCTGCTGCACATGGGCGTGCAGCATCACTGGTGGCACCTCGCTCTGCGGCAGGCCGTCTGGGTCCGCAACTGCCTTGAGAGGTCGACGCTGCCGCCGTGGACGACGCCGTACCGGCTGCTCACCGGGAAGAAGCCCGACTTGTAGTTGGTCCGCGTGTGGGGCTGCATGGCGCAATTCCTTGTCCCCGAGCAGCAGCGCGGTGGAAAGCTGAAGCCGAAGGCCAGGTGGGGCCTTCATCTCGGCATGTCGGAGGAGAGTAAGGGCTGGGAACTCCCCGACATCACCGACAACAGGGTGGTCACCACGTCGGAGAGGAGATGAGGGGAGCAGTGGGGATGAGGCAAGGCGATGAGGGGAGCAGTGGGGCGTCGCCTGAAGCGCCGGAGAAGAGCATCGCCGGTGGTCGACGTGACGTCCAGCAAGTCGGCGTCAGACTGAAGTCAATGCTGACGGGGGAGGAGCAGGCCGAGGCGGTGCAGCCGACTTTGGTGAAGCCGGCAAGGGAGGCATCGGCATGCAAGCAGCCGACAGGGGAACAGGCAGCAGCGAAGCCGACCAAGGAGCAGTCGGCGACCAGGCAGTCGGCAAGGGAGCCGACCGCAGGGGAGAAGTCGGCAGAGTCGCCGACTGTGGTGCAGCAGGATGTTGAGGGCAGCGACGGTGGCGACGATGGAGGGGACTCCGAGAAGTCCACCAACAGCGACGTGGTGGGGGTCCAGCCTGGGCCACGGCGTACAGGCCGAATTCGGAGGCCGCCCGATTTCTTCGTGCCGGCCACCTTCACCACGGTGTACGACAAGGTCGACGACGATTTGCTGTACGACGACGCCGAGGAGGATGAAGAACTTCCGGAGCTCAACCCCGACATGCACGCTGACCCCGAGCACCGCTGGGACATCTCCACGATGTCGGTGAAGGAGGCGTTGGCGAGCTGGAAGGGCAAGGCGGTGAAGGCTGCCATGGAGGACGAGATCCGCAGCCTCATTGGCATGGGGACCTAGGAGCTGGTCGAACGCCCACCCGGGGTGAACATCATGAAGAACCGGTGGGTGTTGACGACGAAGTACCGCATCAACGACACCGTCGAGCGCAAGAAGGCGATGCTGGTCGAGAAGGGCTTCACGCAGGTGTATGGCGCCGACTACGACGAGACATATGCGCCGGTGAGCAGCTACGTCACGCTGAAGGTCTTCCTCAGCATTGTCGCTGTCCTCGACCTCAACCTGATGTAGCTCGACATGAAGAACGCTTTCCTGCAGAGTAAGCTTGATCGGGTGCTGTACATGAACCAGCCGGAATACTTCAACGACGGAACCAGCCGGGTGTGCAAGCTGCTGAAGAGCCTCTACGTGCTGAAGCAGTCGCCGCTGCTGTGGTACAGGGCTCTCGACGGCGTGCTGCTGGGCGCCGGTCTTGGTCGACGCCTACGCCGAGCTCACCTTCGACGACGAGGAGGCGCAGGAGCGCGAGGAGGAGGAGTACCGGCAGAAGGTCGGCTCGCTGCAGTTTGCGGCGACGACGACGAGGCCAGACATCGCCTTCCCCTGCAGCAAGCTGGGGAGCGGCCTCACGGTGAGGAGCGACCAGCACTGGCGCAAGGTCGACCGCTGCCTCGCCTACCTCGTTAACACGCGTGACACCGCCCTGGAGTTTGGCGGTGGACCTGAGTCGCTGAAGCTGGTCGGCTACGTGGACGCCGACGATGTCGGCGACAAGCAGAACCGAACGAACACGGGTGGCTACGTGTTCGTCTACGGAGGGGCCGCGGTCTCCTGGTCGAGCGAGCGCATCAAGTGCGCGACGCTGTCATCGACCGAGTCGGAGTACGTGGCGGCCACCGAAGCCGGCAAGGAGGGACGCCGCCTTCGCTTCCTCCTTGCAGAGTTCTGGCAGCTGGACGCCGGGACTCCGACGGTCCTTCGTGTGGACAACAAGTCGGCCATCACGGTCGCCGAGGGCATGGGGTTGACAGGCAACCTCAAGCACATGGAGCGGTGATAGGCCTGGCTGCAGCACATGGTGAAGCGCGGGAAGTTTTCACTGAAGTACATCCTGAACGCTGAGCAGCCGGCCGACTTCCTGACGAAGGCGCTGCACTATCTGGCCTTCAACCGGTGCTCCGTCACAATCGGCCAAGAGCGCCTGGCCGACGTGGGCGACGGAGACGACGACGTGTAGCAGTAGGTGCCATGCCCTCTTGCATGGCTGATGCGGAGACCGGCGTGCTGTGTGTTGGGTGCACGCCGACGAGCTATCCTCCGAGATGTGCTGCCGTGTGGGCTGGGGGCCCAAGCGTGAACGTGGCAGGGGAGTGTCAACGGGAGTTATGTTGGCCCCGTTCTCGTTTGGGCGGAGCCGGCCTCGTGGTCAGGTGTACGGGAGGTGCAGCCGACCTGCAGAAGTGGGCGAGTTGGTCGACGGGGCTGGTCGACCTGCACGAGGGCCACTGTGAGGGCGCCGACTTTGGAAGGGCGCCGACTTCGGGTGGTCGACCTGGCGAGATCGACATCGGGGGTGTCCACTTGGTGACGTCGACAACGGGAAGCCGAATGGGTGTGGTCGGCTGACAGGTGCGCTGGTCGACCTGGAGCCGGTCAACCAGGTGTGTCGTCGACCTGGAGCTGGTCGACCAAGAGTGTGGTCGACCTCGTGAGGTCGACTGGAGGTGGTCGTCGACTTGGGTGGTCGACGGGCACGTGATGGAGCAGCTGGTCGACGTGGTTGCCCGGTCGACCAGGTTACCTGGGTGACGAGGTTCTGCGTAGGCACACGATGGTCGCCGAGGTGGTTTGTGGCGAGGCTGACCTCGGTGTGGTATCCCGAGGTCGACGTGGCTGATCAGGAGCATTCGTCAGCACGAGGACGATTTGGTATATGCGCTGTGCAGGTGACAGGACACAGCCCGCCAATCACCTGCGTGCACCTGCGAAGCGGGTGCAACATTGTCATGCGGGTGCAACGCTGTGCAGCCGCCTTGCTGCAGCGTTGGCACACCGTCGACTTGCAGCGTTGGCGAGCCGCGACTTTGCACTGCTGGAGCGCGATCGACCTTGTCGTGCTGTCACGCGGTCGACCGTGCTGCGCTGGCAGTTGGCGAACTTGCATGCTAGCTCTGATGTAGTCCATCTTGCCAATCTTGTTGTTATACTTTTTGTCAACTTTCCTTAGTGAAACTCTTGCCTAATTTCCCCATGAACATGCAAGCAGTATGTGCACAAGGAAACGACTAAGTGAACGAACGCAGAGATCACTCTAGCCCTGTGCCTAGCCCGTAGTTTAGCTCCCGTTGATTAAGTTATCTCCGCACTACTGAGTGATATCGACGCTGTCGATCCGCATACTGCTTCTGGGAGTTCTGCATCATGGTGAGACGTCGATGAGTCTTCTCCAATAGCTGTTGCATGGCGGTGACAAAGTCGTGTGCGGCTTGGACGTGTGCCGGTGTGGTTGGCTGCTGTGGTGTAAGTGGTTCTCATCCGTAACACAGGAAGAAAGGATATTTTTCCTGTGGCCGCATGTGAAGCGTTGTTGTAAGTGAACTCTAGGGTCGGTAACTGTTGATCCCAGTGGCTGATGTCGTCTTTGCAAGCAGTACGCGGTAACTGTTCAACCACCTGATTGAGTCTCTCAGTCTGTCCGTCGGTCTGGGGGTGGTACGCTGAAGACATTGCAAGCTTTGTCCCCAACAAACACATGAGTTCACTCCAGAACTTATTAGTGAATTTTGGGTCCCTGTCCGAGATGAGTGTAGCAGGGATGCCGTGGATGGTGACGATGCGGTCGAAGAAGAGGCGAGCAGTTGCTTCGGCTGTAGCCGTGGCGTTGGTTGGAATCAAATGTCCCATTTTAGAGAACTTATCGATCACCACGAGTATAGCATCATACCCTCGTGAGGTCGAAGGAAGCCCAATGATGAAGTCGAGGTTAACGACTTGCCTTGGCTGCTCCGGTACGGGTAAAAGCTGAATTAACCCTGCTTTTTTTTGCTTGCTACTCTTCATCCGCTGGCAGTCACATAAGGTGACGACGAACTGCTGCACGTCCGCCGCCGTCCGGCGCCAGTAATAATACTTAGCTATCCCTGCTAACGTCTTGTTGCTCCCAAATCGTCCCATGGCATGAAACTCATCCAGTAAGATCTATCGGAGTTGGGCATAGTTCGGTACCCAAATATTTCCTGAACCTTTCCTTACGCCAGGTCATTCTCCCACTGTAACAGTTTCTGTTTCTGTGATGTAGCGATCTCTGCATCCACGGAGTACCCATGTTGGAATAGACCTTTGAGCAGAGGGTTCATCCCGTCGAGCTGGATGCCTGCTAGGTGTTGTTGTGGCTCAGTGCGTCGGCCTTGTTGTGTAGCCCTGGCTTGTTGACGATGTCGTAGTGGAAGTGAGTTTACAGGAAGTCCATCTACCGCACGTGTTGTCGTGAGAGCGTAGGCTGCGACTTAAGGTACTTGAGACTGCAGTGGTCAGTGTAGACTGTAGTCTTGGCTCCTTCTAGGTAACACCTCCACGTCTTGAAGGCTATGACTATCCCTAAGGCTTCCTTGTTATGGATTGGGTAATTTAGTTCTGCTCCGTGTAGCTTCATACTGAGGTATGTGATGGGCTGCAAACCGCGCCCGTGATCCAGCTTAAGTACTGCTCCGACTGCCTGGTCACTAGCGTCTGCTTCCACCACGTATTCCTTGTCTAGATCCGGTAGGATGAGTACAGGAGCAGTAGTGAGCGCTGTTTGTAGTTGCTCCATGGCTTCCTATTGAGGAGTATCCCATTTATAGGGCTTATCATTTTTCAGTAAGTTCGTCAGTGGCGTTGCGATCTTAGCGTACTGTGGCACGAACCTGTTGTAGTAGTTGGCAAAGCTTAGGAACTCCTTCACGTTCTTAGGAACTTTCCACTTCTTCACTACTACGCATTCGTCCAGCAGGGGGCGAAGGATGTGATTCATCTCCACCTGGAATGTCGCTTGTGCATTGCAGAGTCCAAACGGCATGACTAAATACCTGGTACGGAACGCCGTCTTGTGGATCGAGTTGTTTGCCATCTTGATTTGCCAGTAACGCGACCGTAGGTCCAGCTTCGAAAACACCGTTGCACCACGCAGTTGGTCTAGAAGATCGTCTATGCGCGGTATGGGGTGTTTGTTCTTGACTGTCTGTTTGTTCAGTGCCCGGTATTTGATGCACATCCGTAAACTACCGCCTGACTTTGGAGTGAAGAGAACCGATGCGTCGTAGGGAGAGGTGGATGGGCGGATCAGTGGTCTGTCCAGTAGGTTTTCAATATGTTTCTTCATGTCTGTCAGTTTGGTCGGACTAAGGCGGTATGGAGCACGGGAGATGGGTTTCGCACCAGTTCCTCCACGATCTCGTGCTCGTGGGTTCGCGCTGGAGGCACTCCTGCAGGCAGGTCGTCTGGCATGATGTCATTGTACTCCGTTAACACCTCTTGTACTGCTGCAGGTAGTTCTGAGTTCGGTTTCCCCTCCTCTGCTGCTGCCATCACCAGTGCTAAGTAACCTCTATTACTCTCATTTACTGTCCGTTCGAACCGTGCTAGTGTCGTTTCGGGTACATCCACTGTATCCGTCCAGCTTCGCAGCTCCATACATTTCCCATCGTTGTAGATGCACGCCTTCCGTTTGACCCAGACTATCTAGGGGTTGAACCGTTTTAGAAAATCACGCCCAAATATGAAAATTAATCCCTTGATGTTTGTGATCGGCAACGTCGGCTTCCAACTCAACGCCCCTATCTGCAGCTGCATTGTTGACTCGCCGTGGATGGGAAGCTTCGTACCGTCCCATCGTTGCTGTAAACTGGGTCTCCTCCGAGGACTCCTCAATTTTCTCTGACGTCCCACGGTCGCTCACCGAGTGGGATGCACCACTGTCCACCAATGCTTTGCGGCGTCGCCCTTTGCAGAGCACCTCGAGTAGTAGTGGCTGTTGCTGCTCAGATTAGATGTAGATGGACTCGCTTATAGGATCATAGGGGACATTGAATACATCATCCCTAGGTCTTGCGCTTGAAGCTGCCGACTTAATATCAGTTTTCAACTAAGCAGGGTCAGAAGGATTTATTCGAGGCCAGATTAGCTTCTCCTGGGCATGGAACCTTTCCCCAAGCCTTTGCAGCTGTGTAGGCTTCACTTGTGGGGAACGGTGGGGAGCCTTAACAGTGTGTTGCTGGGAGAGAATATTCTCGGAATGCTCTACCCTTATCAACGCTCCGGAGTGGGGTCCCCATTTTACCCAGTACCGGTATAATTTCTAACTCTCTCTTAACAAAGGCTTAAAAAGGACGAGAAGTAATATTCTTAATTAAGGTATCTTTATGTGAGAACTTTAACGAATTCTTACTTGTCGGGGTGTACGGCTAGAGTTTCCCGGTCGGTGCAGGGTCCTGTTTCGCGGAGTCTCCTTTTGTCTCGGCGATTTCCCCTAGTTCCGGCTGGTCGTGACGATTTAAATCGCGACCTCATGTTCTCATTTTTTCGCCCTCTTCGAAGTTGCCACGTTGTCCGTTTTCTGCTTCGGTGTTGCCGCATTGTTCTTGCACTTCAGCTCCGCACGTGCTTTCTTCATTTCGCAACATGCCAAGATAAGATGTCATGTAGCGCCGGAGAATTCGCACGTCTCATTTTTTGCTAGCCGCTGCTCCGTATCGCCCTTGTCGTTCTCCATCGGGTCGGCAGTTGTGGGTGGTGCCGATTGCTCTATGCCACTATTTGGCTGGTTGCGTCGTGTTCCGTAGTAGCTACTGTTCAACGCGTCAAACTATTCGATCAGTGTTGCCCGAAACTGCACCCACGTCTCTTCGCCTTGGACAATTTTGTTGTTAATCAACTATAGAGCTGGGCCTCGTACAAGTGTTGCTGCGAGCCATATGCGTATCGCGTCTTGGTTGGGGGTTGTGCATCCAACGGCTTCGAAGTAAATTCGGCTAGAAACCGATGGACGTCGCTCCCTTTTACTATATGATCGAACGCCTCTGATTGTCAGAATAACGGACAGGAATGAATCAACTAGCAGCAGGATGTTACAAGTAGCAAACCCTAATTTGGGCTGTACCCCATATGGACTACCCCACTACAGCCTACACAATAAGCAGTATATATGTTTGACACACCCCCATAGGCAAAGTGGGGGAGAACAAGAGGTCACAAGACCAGCCAAGAGAGGCAAAGCAAGCTCAGGGTGGATCACAAAGTCACCACACATTCTCAGCACAAGCAAATGGCCACAAGGCCAGTTCACATGCAGAGCTATATATAAAGGAGAACAAGCAGTACAGTGATCACAACCTAGCAAGTGTAAGCATGCAGATATAAGTATATAGATCACAGTACAAGCAAAGTCAAGAAGTGAGCAAGTGAGGCCAAGTAGGCACAAGGCCTAGAACAGTACAGAAACGCTGATGATCACAAGGCGGAAGTGCCTTGGTGAAGATATCAGCAGTGTTGGCCTGATAGGCCACGTACACAAGACGAAGCTGAACACGCTGCTGCAACTCTCGAGCAAGGAAGTAGCGCAGAGCTATGTGCTTCGTTCTGTGCTCCAGTCTGTGCTCCTGACACAAGGCAATCATGGCCTTGTTGTCAACGTACAGAACTGGAGGAGAACGAGGTGGCTCTCCCAAGTCGGTCAGCAGGTAGGTGAGCCAGCGTAACTCCTGTGCAGCCATGGCCCCTGCGTAGATCTCAGCCTCACAAGTGGAGCTGAGAACAAAAGACGAGCGGGTAGACCGCCACGAAACAGAACCGGAGCCAAGGCTGAAGGTGTAACCCTGTGACGACCGCTGCGTAGCCAAGTCGTCAACCCAAGAAGCGTCTGCGTGACCAGTGAGGACAACTGGACCCTGTCCTCCAAGCACGAGCCCCATGCCCGACGTACTGCACAAGTAGCGCATCACCCTCTTAGCGGCCTTCCACTGCTCTGGTCAGTGTCTCCCGGGCGCAACATAGCGTGCCAGGATGCTAAGAGGGTAAGCAAGGTCAGGTCGAGTGCAGGTCATCAGGTACATGAGGCAGCCCACAAGCTCTGGATACGGGCCACTCGGCTCTACGGACTCATCCGAAGGCAGAGCTGAGAGCGATTGGCCGGTTGGAAGAGGAGTGGACTGTGGCGAGGAGTACTGGAAGTCGAAGCGCTGAAGGACTTGCTGCACCATGTGTGACTGAGTCAAGGTGATGGTGCGCCGTGCTCTGTCCCGGGTGATCTGCAAGCCAAGATAGCTGCGCAGCTCACCGAGGTCTGTGCACGTGTGTCTCTTCTGCAGCTCCGACTTCACGTAGGCCAGTCCAGCAGTGTCAGCAATGGCAAAGACCAAGTCGTCGACGTACACGAGGATGTAGAACGGCGGCAGCGAAGTGTCGGTGCGCAGAAACATCGACGGGTCAGCAGCAGAAAGAGCAAACCCAAGAGCCGCAAGAGTCGTCCTCAGTGTGTCGTGCCACTCGTGAGGCGCCTGGCGGAGACCGTAGACTGGCCGCCAGAGGCTCCACTGGGTACCTGCAGGAAACGACCCAGTGAAACCAGGTGGGTGGCGCAGCCAGATCTCCTCGTGCAGGCTGCCCTGTAGGAAAGCAGTGTTGAAGTCAAGAGAGTGAAGCTCGTAGTCACGCTGAGCGGCGACGTGCAGCAGCACCCGAAGAGTGGTCATCTTCGGGGTAGGGGAGAAGGTCTGGAAGAAGTCAACTCCCTGTCGCTGACTGAAGCCTCGTGCAACGTAACGCGCCTTGAAGACAAGCGGAGAACCCGGCGGCCGCTTCACCCTGAAAATCCACATGCCACTGACGATGTTCACCCCAGGTGGGGGAACCTCGTGTTAGAATCTAGCAGCAGGAAATGGATGCACTATGGAAGAGTTGGGTACAAGTATGAAACCCTAGACGGGGCTGTACCCCATATCGGCTACCCCACTACAGCCTAAAACATATATGGCATATATATCATTTGACACACCCCCATAGGCAAAGTGGGGGAGAGCAGGAGGTCACAAGACCAGTCAAGAGGAGCAAAGCAAGCTCAGGGTGGATCACAAAGTCACCACACACACTGAGCACAAGCAAAGGGCCACAAGGCCAGTTCACATGCAGATGTATATATGCAGCAACAAAAGCACAGTGATCTCTACCTAGCAGAGCAAGCATGCAGGTATATATATAGATCACAGTACAAGCAAAGTCTACAGCAAGTGAGGAAAAGTGGGCACAAGGCCTAACAAAGTGCAGAAACGCTGATGATCACCAGACGGAACTGCCTTGGTGAATATATCAGCAGTGTTGGCCCGAGTGGCCACGTGAGCAAGACGAAGCTGACCACGCTGCTGCAACTCTCGAGCAAGGAAGTAACGCAGAGCGATGTGCTTCGTTTTGTGCTCCAGTCTGTGCTCCTGACACAAGGCAATGGCTGCCTTGTTGTCGACATACAGCACTGGAGGAGAACGAGGCCGCTCTCCCAAGTCGGTCAGCAGGTAGGTGAGCCAGCGTAGCTCCTGTGCAGCCATGGCTGTGGTGTAGATCTCAGCCTCACATCTGGAGCTGAGAACTGAAGACGACCGTGTATAACGCCAGGAAACTGAACCAGAGCCAAGGCTGAAGGTGTAACCCTGTGACGACCGCTGCGTAGCTAGGTCGCCAACCCAAGAAGCATCCGAGTGCCCAGTGAGGACAACTGGGCTCCGCCCTCCAAGCACGAGCCCCATGCCCGATCTACTGCACAAGTAGCGCAGTACCCTCTTAGCCGCATCCATGTGCACCTTTCGGTGCCTACCAGGAGCCACGTAGCGAGCTAGAAGGCCAAGAGGGTACGCAAGGTCAGGTCGAGTGCAGGTCATCAGGTACATAAGGCAGCCCACTAGCTCTGGGTACGGGCCACTCGGCTCTACGGACTCGTCCGAAGGTGGAGCTGAGAGCGAGTGGCTTGTAGCCAGAGGAGTGTGCTGTGGCGAGGACCAGGTGAAGCGGAAGCGCTGAAGGACCTGCTGCACCATGTGTGACTGAGTCAGTGTGATGGTGCGGCGTGCTCTGTCCCGGGTGATCTGCAAGCCAAGGTAGCTGCGCAGCTCACCCAAGTTTGTGCACGTGTGTCTCTTCTGCAGCTCCGACTTCACCAGGGCGAGAGCCTCAGTGTCAACAGTGGCAAAGACCAAGTCATCGACGTACACGAGGATGTAGAATGGCGGCAGCGAAGACCGTAGACCATAGACCGGCCGCCGGAGGCTCCACTGGGTACCAGGAGGGAACGACCCAGTGAAGCCAGGAGGGCGGCGCAGCCAGATCTCCTCGTGCAGGCTGCCCTGTAAGAAAGGTGTGCTGAAGTCAAGAGAGTGAAGCTCGTAGTCACGCTGAGCGGCAACGTGCAGCAGCACCCGAAGAGTGGTCATCTTCGGGGTGGGGGAGAAGGTCTGGAAGAAGTCAACTCCCTCTCGCTGACTGAAACCTCGAGCAACGTACCGAGCCTTGAAGACAGGTGGAGAACCTGGCGGCCGCTTCACCCTGAAAATCCACATGCCACTGACGATGTTCGCCCCCGGAGGGGGAACCTCGTCGAAGTACGTGCCTGTGGACTTCCAGGATGCCATCTCTGCGTCCATGGCTGTCTGCCACTGAGAGGAGTACTCACCCGCGATCGCCTCGGCATAAGAGCGCGGGGTCGGGATGTCTGGAGCATCCGGGTCTCCCTCAGGGGCAAGCAGCATGGACACGAGATGAGGCGCAGCAGCTGCAAGACACTCAAGGCCCCCCTGCCTGTCCTCAAGGACGTCCGTGCCAAGAGCACACTCACCCCCGACGGACGGAGGACAGACAGACTCAGACTCAGCAACAAGACTAGCGGCGTAGTCTAGACGACAGGCAGCAGCAAAGTCAACAAGCTCAGCAACAAAGGCAGACGCAGCAGCAGAATCAAACGACGGGTCAGTGACAACTGTGGCTAGCAGACGTGTGACAGTAGGGTGAGCAGCACGGGTGCGGTCAGACTCAGGCTCAGGAACGGTAGGCAGAGAAGACGTAGGAGGGGACGGCAGGGGAACACGCTGCGGAGGGGAGGAAGGACGACGAACTATGAGGTGGGTGCCGGTGACAGCCGGCTGACGCGAACGAGGAACATGACGACCGGAATGACTAGAACGGACAGGCGAGACAGGACGCGACGCAGGGTCACGACGCTCAGTAAGACGCCCTGCCTGCTCAGTGTAAGGAGAAGGAGCAGGCAGCGGTGTGCCAGGCTGTAACCGAAGACCAGTAGACGAAGGGAGACTAAGAACCTGGCGAAGCACAGAGTCAGACTGTGGCTGAGACGACGGAGACGGTGGAGCAAAGAACAGGCGCGGCTGTGCAGTGCCACCAGCACCAGCAGCTCCAGCACCCCCAGCAGCTCCAGCACCGCCAACCGCTCCAGAACCCTCAGCGCCAGCTCCTACAGGACCAGCTCCAGCAACAGCAGCACCCCCAGAACCGGCACCTCCAGTCCCAGGGTCTCCAGCCTCACTGTCTCCAGTAGCAGCACCCCTAGACCCAGGGTCTCCAGCAGTAGCACCCTCAGGCTCAGCACCTACAGCCCCAGCAGCTCCAGTACCTCCAGTACGAGCACCTCCGGGACCAGCACCACTCCCAGCTCCAGTGACGCCAGCAGAAGTACCTCCAGCGGCAGAGCCCTGAGCTCCAGAAGCGCGACCCTGACGGCGACCGTACCAGTCGTGCAGCTGCTGTGAGGTGAGAGGCACACGCGGACGAAGGCGGCTACTCCAAGGAGACCGCGCAACAGCAGACTCAGAACCCTCAGCGCCAGCACCCGCAGCAGCTCCAGAACCTCCAGCGCAAGCACCCTCAGCAGACCTCCAGCTCCAGCACCCTCAGCAGCTCCAGAACCTCCAGCAGAAACAACTCCAGTAGCAGAGTCACCAGCTCCAGCGCCTCCCGCAGCGGGTCCCCTAGCTCCAGCAGCGCGACCCTGCCGGCCAACGTACCACTCACGCAGCTGCTGTGGGGAGAGAGGGAGTCGACGACGAGAGTGCAGCGGCAAGGCACCAGCGGAGCGACTACGGAGACGGCCGCTCCAGGGAGACTGCTCACCAGACGCCTCAGCGCCCCCAGGTGCAGTACCCCCAGACTCAGTACCCCCAGGCTCAGCACCCCCAGACTCCTCACGCCCAGGCTCAGCACCTCCAGTCTCCGCACCCCCAGGCTCCGCACCTCCAGGCTCCGCACCCCCAGGCTCAGCACCCCCAGGCTCCGCAACCCCAGAAGCAGCACCCCGAGCAGGACCAGAGTCACCAGTGACCTCAACCAGCGCAGTCAAGGGAGGAGGGTCTACCTGAGACACACCTGAAGGAGCAGGACCGGGAGCGGGGAGGGGGTCTACTTGGGGAGCACCTGGAGCGAGGAAGAGCGGCGGGGGGGGGGGGAGAGGGGCAGTGCGGTAGGGGAAGAGACGGTAAAAGGGAACCGACTCGTCGAACGTAACGTCCTGAGAGGAGAAGACACGGCGCGAGGTGGGGTGGTAAAACTGCCAACCAGGCGCGTCAGGGACAAAGCCAAGGAAGACACAGGGAACAGCGCGGGCGGAGAGCTTGTCCGCGGTGGTATCGCGGACAAAGGCACGAGCACCCCAGACCCGGAAACGCGACGCATCGCCAACCTTCCCCGTCCACAGCAGTGTGGGCGAGGTCTCCGGCAAGGAGACACGGGGCCAGAGGTTGAGCTGATGCGCGGCGTACCGGACCGCAAACGGCCAAAGAAAATGGGGGGCAGCCGCATGGATCATGGAGGTACGAGCGACCTCCATGACTAAGCCAATGTGGCGCTCAGCAACCCCATTCTGCTGCGGAGAGGCCGGAAGCGTGAACGTCTGGCGGATGCCGTGCTCCGCACAGAAGGCTGCCAAGAGGTCGGAGGAAAACTTCCCACCCCACGGAGGGAAACTCCGTCCCGAACCACTCGCGGAGCTGGAGACGAGCAGCGCGGATCCAAGGGATCAAAACATCAGGGACCTCACCCTTGGTGCGCAAGGGGAAGACCGTGGTGTAACGCGAGTAGTCGTCGACGACCAGCAGGAAGTACCGCTCGTGGCCCTGTCCACGGACGCGGGCTGGGCCCCACACGTCCAGGTGGAGAGTCTGCAGGGGAGCCTCAGTGGGAGGGAACGAGGAGGAGTGAGGAGCGGCGCGCTGCCGCCCCTCGACACAGGGAAGACAGGGAGGAGCAGGCGCGGGTGGGAGGGGAGGGAGAACCCTGGGAAGACCAGAGACAAGGACACGGCAGTGCATGCTGCGAAGGCGCTGCACCGAGGGGTGACCAAGGCGGTGGTGCCAAAGGAGGGTCTTGTGCGACAAGGCGCGACACGAGCAGGGGGCCGACAACTGACCTGACGCAGACGCAGACGCAGCTACCTGAGGGGACTCAGTGGTCAGTGTGTACAGGCCCGACCCCGGCTGCCGAGTGAAGGTAGCCAGGTGACGACCCGTCTGAGCACACGTGCAGTGTGTCACACGCTTGTAGGCAGGGGTGAACTGGTGAACACCCGCGTCCTGGAGCGCAGAGCCCGCCACCAAGTTCGTAGAGAACGAGGGGAGGTAAAGACCCGACAGTGTGCCGGACGGGACAGCAAGACAAGGGAGGACAGTGGTGGAGGTCGCACGGATTGGACCCCCAGAGGGGTCTGCCAGGGAGACTGCAACCGGCCGACTGAGCGGCGTGAGGGTGGTGCTGTCGTGAAAGAAGGAGCGAGAAGCACCGAAGTCAAGTGTGAAGGTGCACAAGGCCTCAGCAGGTGCAGTACCAGAGAGAGCAGACTCACCAGCACCTGGAACAGCAGCCTCACCAGTACCTAGAGCAGGAGACACACTAGCCCCTAGAGCAGCAACCTCACCAGCACCTAGAGCAGCAGGCTCTATACCTGGGTCAGGCGGTACGCACAGGTAACAGGCACGGTCAGCACTAGTAGGCAATGCATACATGGCAGTGAGAATAGCATCATAGTCAAGAGCAAAGACATCTACCCCCTGTCCAAGCAGCTCCAGCCAGGTGGGGAGCTCAGCCTCGTCGCCAAACTCGGTACGCCAGGCGTCGCTCAGACGGGCGAAGCAGCGGGACTGTGTGTGACTAAGCGTCCCGCAAGCCTGACCAGTCCGATCACCTGTGCGAATGACGTACGGGCAGCGAACGGTACTCAGAGACCCTCTACTCTGAGCGTACCACTCACGAAGCTGCTGGGGCGTGAGAGACTCGCGCGGACGTCGCTGGAGCTGCATCTGGCCACCGCCAGTAGCAGCAGTAGCAGTAGTAGTAGCAGTAGTAGCAGCAGTAGCTCGGGCAGGGCAGGCGCGGCAAGCAGGCAGGCGGGCAGGCAGGCAGGCAGACAGGCAGGCAGAGGGCGCGGCAGCGCACGAACAAGGCAGGTGCTCACCAGTGGCGGGCAGGGCCGGCGCTCGGCGGGGCCGCAACAGCGGCTGCAGAGTAGGGCCGCGGCAGCTACAGTGCGGGGTCGCGCCAGCAGCAGGTCGGGGCCGCGTCAGCTGCAGGGCTGGCGGGGCCGCGTCGGCGTCCAGGCGGGGCCGCGTCGGCGGCAGGGCGCGGCCGCGGCAGCTGCAGGGCGGGGTCGCACCAGCGGCAGGTCGGGGCCGCGTCAGCTGCAGGGCTGGCGGGGCCGCGTCAGCGTCCGGGCGGGGCCGCGTCGGCGGCAGGGCGCGGCCGCGTCAGAGGCAGAGCAAGGCCGCGTCGGCGGCAGGGCGCGGCCGCGTCAGCTGCCGGGCTGGCGGGGCCGCGTCAGCAGTAGGGCGCAGCCGCGTCAGAGGCAGGGCGGGGCCGCGTCGGCAGCAGGGCGCGGCCGCGTCAGAGGCGGGACGGGGCCGCGTCGGTGGCAGGGCGCGGCCGCGTCAGAGGCAGGGCGGGGCCGCTTCAGCGGCAGGGCGGGCCGCGACCGCGGCCTGACGGGGCCACGACAGCGACCTGGCGGGGCCGCGACCGCGGCAGGGTGGGGCCGTGTCAGCGGCAGGGCGGGGCCGCGACCGCGGCCTGACCGGGCCGCGACAGCGTCCTGGCGGGGCCGCGTCGGCGGCAGGGCGGGGCCGCGACAGCGACCTGGCGGGGCCGCGTCAGCGACAGGGCGGGGCCGCGACCGCGGCAGGGCGGGGCCGCGTCAGCGGCAGGGCGGGGCTGCGTCAGCGACCTGGCGGGGCGGCGCTCTGGCCTGACGGGCCTGCAGGGGCGGCTCGCGGGCCTGACGGGCCTGCAGGGGCGGCTCGCGGGCCTGACGGGCCTGCAGGGGCGGCTCGTGGGCCTGACGGGCCTGCAGGGGCGGCTCGTGGGCCTTACTAGCCTGCAGGGGCGGCGCGAGGGCTGCAGGACGGCGCGCGCAGCGCAGCACGTCACAAGGCAAGGCAGGCAGGCAGGCAGGCAGGCGCAGGACAACACGTGGGGTAGCGCGGTAACCGCAACGGTAGGTGCCCGAAAAAAAAGACGGTCCTACGGACCTAGTGCTCTGAAACCATGTTAGAATCTAGCAGCGGGAAATGGATGCACTATGGAAGAGTTGGGTACAAGCATGAAACCCTAAACTGGGCTGTACCCCATATTGGCTACCCCACTACAGCCTACACACATATAACACGCATATACTTTGACACCTCGTCGACGTAAGTGCCTGTGGACTTCCAAGATGCCATCTCTGCGTCCATGGCTGACTGCCACTGAGAGGAGTAGGGACCCTCTATCGCCTCTGCGTAAGAGCGCGGGGTCGGGATGTCTGGTGCATCCGGGTCTCCCTCAGGTGCAATCAGCATGGACACGAGATGAGGTACAGCAGCTGCAAAGCACTCAAAGTCCTCCTGCCTGTCCTCAAGGACGTCCGTGCCAAGAGCACACTCACCCCTGACGGACGGAGGACAGACAGACTCTAACTCAGCAACAAGACTAGCGGCGTAGTCGAGACGACATCGAGCAGCAAAGGCGACAAGCTCAGCAACTAAGGCAGACGCAGCAGTGGACTCAAAGGAAGGGTCAGTGACAACAGTAGCTAGCAGACGCGTGACGGTAGGGCTGGCAGCACGAAGTGAGTCAGACTCGGGGTCCGGACCATCAGTAAGGGAGGACGCATGAGGAGACGGCAGAGGGACACGCAGTGGAACAGAGGAAGGACGAAGTGCCATCTGGTGCGTGCCGGGGACAGGAGGAGGACGCGGACGCAGAACACGACTACCAGTGCGACGCGCGCGAACAGGCGAGGCAGGACGAGACGCAGCCTCACGACGCTTAGTAAGACCTCCGGGCTGCTCAGTGTAAGGAGAAGGAGCAGGCAACGGGGAGGCTGGCAGTAGCTGTGGCTGGGACAGGTTAGGCGGTGGACACAGGAAGGGAGGGGCAAGGTTAGCAGACGACGGGAGACCAAGAACCTGCTGAAGCAGTGGAACGAAGTAAGGTCGCGGCCGCACAGCACCTCCAGCACTAGCACCGACAGCACCAGTACCTCCAGCAGCTCCAGCTCCAACAGCAACTCCAGCTCCAGCTCCAGAAGCACCTCCAGCTCCAGCAGCTCCACCTCCAGCAGCTCCAGCTCTAGCAGCACCTCCAGCAGCTCCACCTCTAGCAGCTCCAGCTCCAGCAGCACCTCCAGCAGCTCCAGCTCCAGCAGCACCTCCAGCTCCAGCAGCTCCAATACCTCCAGCAGCTCCAGCTCCAGCCGCACCTCCAGTGGCTCCAGCGCTAGCAGCACCTCCAGCTCCAGTAGCTCCAGTACCTCCAGCAGCTCCAGCTCCAACAGCACCTCCAGCTCCAGCAGCTCCAGTACCTCCAGCAGCTCCAGCTCCAACAGCACCTCCAGTGGCTCCATCGCTAGCGGGACCTCCTGCTCCAGCAGCTCCAGCAGCTCCAGCGGTACCTCCAGCCCCAGCAGCTCCAGTACCTCCAGTACGAGCACCTCCAGGACTAGCGGCTCCAGGACCTCCAGTAGCTCCAGGTCCAGCAGCACCACTCCGGAGGCTCCAGCGCCGAGCAAACCACTCGCGCAGCTGCAGTGGAGAGAGAGACTCCGGCCGTGATAAGACACCCGAAGGGCCTCCAGGCTCAGCACACTCGGGCTCAGCACCCCCAGGCTCAGCACCTCGAGGCTCCGCACGCTCAGGCTCAGCACCCCCAGGCTCCTCACCCGCAGGCTCAGCACCCCCAGGCTCCGCACCCTCAGACTCAGCAACCCCAGGCTCAGCACCCCCTGGCTCCGCACGCTCAAGCTCAGCACCCCCAGGCTCCGCACACTCACGCCCAGCACCTCCAGGCCCCGCACCCGCAAGCTCATCACCCCCAGACGCAACACCTCTAGCAGCACCAGAGTCGACAGTGACCTTGACAGGCTCGACAGGGTCTACCCGGGACACACCTGAGGGAGAAGGACCCTGAGGGGGAAGGGGGTCTACCAGAGGAGGACCTGGTACGAGGAAAAGCGGCGGGGGAGGGAGAGGGGCAGTGCGGTAGGGGAAGAGACGGTAAAAGGGAACCGACTCGTCAAACGTGACGTCATGAGAGGGCAAGACACGGCGCGAGGTGGGGTGGTAAAACTGCCAGCCAGGCGCGTCAGGGACAAAGCCAAGGAAGACACAGGGAACGGCGCGGGAGGAGAGCTTGTCCGCGGACGTATCGCAGACAAAGGCTCGACATCCCCAGACCCGGAACGCCGACGCATCGCCAACCTCCCCCATCCAACGCAGTGTGGGCGAGGTCTCTGGCAAGGAGACACGGGGCAAGAGGTTGAGCTTATGCGCAGCGTACTGGACTGCAAACGGCCACAGAAATTGGGGGGCAGCCGCATGGATCATGGAGGTACGAGCGACCTCCATGACTAAGCCAATGCGGCGCTCAGCAACCCCATTCTGCTGCGGAGAGGCCGGAAGCGTGAACGTCTGGCGAATGCCCTCCGCACGACAGAAGGTCCGCAAGAGGTCGGAGGAAAACTCACCGCCTCTGTCAGAGTGCAGACGCAGGACTGGAAGGTCCGTCTCGAACCACTCGCGGAGCTGGAGACGAACAGCGCAGATCCAAGGGATCAGAACATCAGGGACCTCCCCCTTGCGGCGCAAGGGGAAGACCGTGGTGTAACGCGAGTAGTTGTCGACAACCAGCAGAAAGTACCGCTCGTGGCCCTGTCCACGGACGCGGGCTGGGCCCCACACGTCCATGTGGAGAGTCTGCAGGGGAGCCTCTGTCGGGGGGAACGAGGAGGAGTGAGGAGCGGCGCGCTGCCGCCCCTCGACACGGGGAAGGCAGGGAGGGGTAGGCGAGGGCGGGAGGGGAGGCAGAGACCTGGGAAGACCAGAGACAAGGAGACGGGAGTGCATGCCACGGAGGCGTGCCACAGAGGGGTGACCAAGAAGGTGGTGCCAAAGGAGTGTCTGGTGCGACAGGGCACGACACGAGCAGGGGGCAGCAAGCTGACCTGACGCAGACGCAGCTACCTGAGGAGGCGCAGTAGTCAGTGTGTACAGACTCGACCCAGGCCGACGGGTGAACCTGGCCAAGTGGCGACCGGTCCGGGAGCACGTACAGATCGCCACACGCTGCCGTCCAGGGGTGAAGGTGTTAACCCCCGCATCCTGGAGGACAGCAGTGCTCACCAAGTTCGTAGAGAACGAGGGGAGGTGGAGACCTGACAGTGACCCGGACGGAACAGCCGGACAGGGCAGAACAGTGGAGGAACGTCCAAGAACTGGGCCCCCAGAGGGGTCAGCCAAAGAGAGAGCAATAGGTGCAGAGAGCGGTGTGACTGTGGTACTGCCGCGAAAGAAACAACGGGAAGCACCTGAGTCAAGCGTGAAGGTGTGCAGGGCCGCAGCAGACGTAGTACCAGAGAGAGCAGACTCACCAGCACCTAGGGCAGCAGACTCACTAGCACCTAGAGCAGCAGCCTCTATACCTGGGTCTGGCGGCATACACAGGTAACAGTCACCCTCAGCACTAACAGACAATGCATACATGGCAGATAGGATAGCATCAAAGTCTAGAGCAAAGATATCAACATTCTACTTAAGTAGCTCCGCCCAGTTGGGGAGCTCAGGTGCATCAGGAAACTCTGCGCGAAAGGCGTCGGTAAGGCGGTAGAAGCAGCGGTGCTGAGTGTGAGGCCTCCCGCATGTCTGACCAGTGCGGTCACCTGTGCGAATGACATACGGGCAGGAGCCACTACCCCCAGCCGCCCCACGCTGAGCAAACCGCTGGGCTGACGCTGCTGCTGCCTCTTGCCACCTCCAAGGCCTCCCCTCTGGCTGGTACCACCCCTGCCGCCACCACTGCCTCCACCTCCACCCCCACTGCCGCCACCGCCGCTGCCACCACCGCTGCCTCCACCACTCCCACTGCCGCCTCCACCGCCGCCACCTGCCCCTCCGCCCCCACCACCACTACCTCCTCCGCCGCCGCCCCCTCCACTGCCTCTACCGCCCCCACCACCGCCTCCACCTCTGCCACCCCCACCGCTCCTGCCTCCCCTGCCCCTGCCGCTGCGGCGCCTCCCACTAGGGGCAGACGCAGCTCCCACCTCCTCAGCACGAAGGTAGTCAACAGCTGCAGCAGAGGCGACTGAGGGGAGAAGGGGGGAGGGCGAACACCCCTCAAAGAAGGGGGTGCGAGGAGTGCCACGAGAAGCGCCTACAGCGACTATGCTAGTCTCGGCTGCTAGGAGGTGCTTCACGAGCAGGTCGACGATGAGTTCGGTAGGGTCAAGTGCTAGGAGGAGGTCCCTGACTGCAGTAAGAGAGTCTGGGAGGCGGGTGACTATGAAGTAGAGCGTGATGTACATGGGGGGGGGGGGGGGGGGTTCTTGGAGAGAAACTCGGCGGGGAGCCCAGCACGGTAGCGAGTGTCACTAGTGCGGAGGTGAGTGACTAGGTCAGCTACTGTGGCAAAGGCGGACAGGTCTGGGAACAGGTAGGGCAGGAGAAGGCGGCCTAGAGCAGTAGTGGCCGGGGAGGAGTAACGAGCGACTACAGCGTCGTACAGTGCTTTAGCTGTCTTATGCTGGCCAAAGTGGGCGCGTTCGGCTAACGGCAGGTGGCTGCGAACGGCTAGGCGAGCAGCAGCGTCACGGGTAAGCCACTGTGAGCGGGTCGCACTGTCAGCTGTGGCGTCAGGGGCGGGCGAGGCTCCAGAAGTGAGGTCAAACAGCGAGGTACCGTCCTTAGAGTCTGTCAGCAGGAACAGCTGTAAGTCGTCTAGCCACGCATTGAACTCTATCGGGTGGCCCTCCGAATCGAAGGTGAGAACGTTGTGAGTGGCCATAGCGAGCAGAGCAGTCGAGCGCGCTAGCAGCACGTAGGCAACAGAGAGCGGTGCGTGGCACGCACGGCAGGGCAGGGCGCGCACGGCAAGGCAAGGCGCGCATGGCAGGGCAGGGCAGAGGCGCGCGGCGACGCGGCGCGCAGCCAGGGCAGAGGCGCGCGGCGGCGCGGCGTGCGGGTAGGGCAGAGGCGTGCGGCGCGGCGCTCGGGCAGGGCAGAGGCGCGCAGCGGCGCTGCGCGCGGGCAGGGCAGAGGCGCGCGGCGCGGCGCGCAGGCAGGGCAGGCGCGGCAACGCGACGCGCAGGCAGGGCAGGGCGCGCTGCAGCAGGCGGCGCGCAACTCAGCGGGGCGCGCTGCAGCAGGCGGCGCGCGAGCAAAGCAGGGCAGGGCAGGGCAACGCGATCACAGTGGCGCGACGGGTGGGGTAGTGGGCCCTAAGAAATCGGTCCTAGGCTAGGACCTGCTCTGAAACCATGTCAGTGAGAAGAAACGAGGAATGCAATGACTAAGTGAAAGTTGGGTACAAGAAGCAAACCCTAGAAAACTGTACCCCATATGTGCTACCCCACTATAGCCTACAGTAGCTATGTCATATAAATCTGACACACCCCCATAGGCAAAGTGGGGGAGAACAAGGGGTCACAAGACCAGTCAAGCAAAGCAAAGCAAAAACAAGCTCAGGGTGGATCACAAAGTCACCACATATTCCGAGCACAAGTTCAAGGCCACAAGGCCAGTTCACAAGCAGGAGTACACATATATATAAAAAAGGCTAGACAAACAAGAGCAGGTATATATATATGTAACAGTACAAGCAAGGTCAAGAGGTGAGCAAGTGAGGCAAGGTAGGCACAAGGCCCAGCTGAGTACAGAAGCGCTGATGGTCACAAGGCGCAAGTGCCTTGGTGAAGATATCAGCAGTGTTGGCCTCAGAGGCCACGTACGCAAGACGCAGCTGACCACGCTGCTGCAGCTCACGAGCAAGAAAGTAGCGGAGAGCAATGTGCTTCGTTCTGTGCTCCAGTCGCTGCTCCCGACACAAGGCCAGCATGGCCTTGTTGTCTACGTACAGCACTGGAGGAGAACGAGGCAACTCTCCGAGGTCAGTCAGCAGGTAGGTGAGCCAGCGAAGCTCCTGTGCAGCCATGGCTCCTGCGTAGATCTCAGCCTCACAACTGGAGCCGAGAACAGAAGACGAGCGAGTAGCCCGCCACGAAACAGAGCCGGAACCAAGGCTGAAGGTGTAACCCTGTGACGACCGCTGCGTAGCCTGGTCGTCAGCCCAAGAAGCGTCTGCGTGCCCAGTAAGGACCACTGGACTCTGCCCTCCAAGCACAAGCCCCATGCCCGACGTACTGCACAAGTAGCGCAACACCCTCTTCGCTGCAGCCATGTGCTCCGGTCTGTGTCTCCCAGGAGCAACATAGCGTGCAAGAATGCTAAGAGGGTATGCAAGGTCAGGTCGTGTGCAGGTCATCAGGTACATGAGGCAGCCAACAAGCTCTGGGTACGGGCCACTCGACTCTATGGACTCATCCGAAGGCAGAGCTGAGAGCGAGTGGCGAGTAGGCAGAGGAGTGGCCTGAGGCGAGGAGTACGTGAAGCCGAAGCGCTGAAGGACCTGCTGCACCATGTGTGACTGAGTCAGGGTAATGGTGCAGCGTGCTCTGTCCCGAGTGATCTGCAAGCCAAGGTAGCTGCGCAGTTCACCCAGGTCAGTGCACGTGTGTCTCTTCTGCAGCTCGGACTTCACGTGGGCTAGTCCAGCAGTGTCAGCTGTGGCAAAGACCAAGTCGTCGACGTACACGAGGATGTAGAACGGCGGCAAAGAAGTGTCGGTGCGCAGAAACAGCGACGGGTCGGCAGTAGAGGGAGTAAACCCAAGAGCTGCAAGTGTAGTCCTCAGTGTGTCGTGCCACTCACGCGGTGCCTGGCGGAGACCGTAGACTGGCCGCCGTATGCTCCACTGGGTGCCAGGAGGAAAAGACCCAGTGAAGCCAGGTGGGCGACGCAGCCAGATCTCCTCGTGCAGGCTGCCCTGCAAGAAAGCAGTGCTGAAGTCAAGAGAGTGTAGCTCGTAGTCACGGTGAGCGGCTACGTGCAGCAGTACCCGAAGAGTGGTCATCTTCGGGGTGGGAGAGAAGGTCTGAAAGTAGTCAACTCCCTGCCGCTGACTGAAGCCACGAGCCACGTAACGCGCCTTGAAGACAGGCGGAGAACCCGGCGGTCGCTTCACCCTGAAAATCCACATGCCACTGACAATGTTCGCCCCAGGAGGGGGAACAGCGTCAACGTAGGTGCCTGTGGACTTCCAGGAAGCCATCTCTGCGTCCATAGCTGCCTGCCACTGAGAGGAGTAGGGACCCTCTATCGCCTCCGCGTAAGAGCGCGGAGTCGGGATGTCAAGTGCATCCGGGTCTCCCTCAGGGGTAAGCAGTACGGACACGAGATGAGGTGAAGCAGCGGCCAAGCACTGGAAGTCCTCCTGCCTGTCCTCAAGGACGTCCGTGCCAAGGGCACACTCACCCCCGACGGACGAAGGACAGACAGACTCAGACTCAGCAACAAGACTGGCGACGTAGTCTAGGCGACAGCGAGCAGCAAAGTCGACGAGCTCAGCAACTAGAGCAGACATAAAGGATAATCCTTTGCTGTGCGCTCGTCAACTTACTGTGAAACGAATCGAATGTAGAATTGTTGAGCGTGGATTCTGTACGTCGCGTAATTCTCCCTTCTGTCCGATCTCGGCAGTTGAGGAGAAACTCGATCCGACGCTCCAAAAGCCAACTTTTTTGGACGAAATTCTCTGCGCTGTTGAGATTCGAATCGATATGACGGTCAAAATTCCATTTATTTTGCCAATAAACCAGAGGTGCGTTTGAAAACCGGATCGAGGGGGACGTAGAAAAATTGCGCGGAACTGGTTTTACATAACCGAATCGGCGCTTCTATCATCGCCCCCGCGGTTTTTTAAAGGCCAATTTTAAGCGATTGAAGACCTTGCATGTTAACTCGCTCTGATTACCAAGTGTGAGGATCTAGGAATCGGTTCAGAAATTATAATATGATCACCTGGGTACAAGACGAGGCTATATATAGGCTTGACACAAAGACAATACCCCAAGTGTTACTATAAGGTTCCGCGGGTCGCGAAGCATTCCGAACGGGTCCTTCTCAAATTCGGTAAAAGACAATCCGGTGGCAACCGAAAAGCTTAGGATTCGGTGCACACAACCTAGAACGGTGCTATAACTATAACAAAATGTGAGAATAAGAACAAGGAATGAATGCACTAGGAAACAGGTGGGTACAAGTAGGAAAACCTAAAAGTGTTGTACCCCATATTGTCTACCCCACTACAGCCTACACAGACTATAGCATATAAGTCTGACACACCCCCATAGGCAAAGTGGGGGAGAACAAGGGGTCACAATACCA
The DNA here is from genome assembly GCA_947471745.1 of Closterium sp. Naga37s-1. NCBI lineage: Eukaryota > Viridiplantae > Streptophyta > Zygnematophyceae > Desmidiales > Closteriaceae > Closterium > Closterium sp. Naga37s-1. Next base: position 558,760 of record CANJKZ010000796.1, on the reverse strand, counting down.
GTCAAGCAAAGCAAAGCAAGCTCAGGGTGGATCACAACGTCACCACACATTCCGAGCACAGGTTCAAGGCCACAAGGCCAGTTCACATGCAGGATCATATATATAAAGGTAAACAAGCAAGTGCAGGTATACATAGAACACAGTACAAGCAAGGTCAAGAAGTAAGCAAGTGAGGCCAAGTAGGCACAAGACCTAGCATCGTACAAAAGCGCTGATGATCACAAGGCTGAAGTGCCTTGGTAAAGATATCAGCAGTGTTGGCCTGAGAGGCCACGTAAGCAAGGCGCAGCTGACCACGCTGCTGTAGCTCACGAGCAAGGAAGTAGCGAAGAGCAATGTGCTTCGTTCTGTGCTCCAGTCTGTGCTCCCGACACAAGGCCAACATGGCCTTGTTGTCTACGTACAGAACTGGAGGAGAACGAGGCGGCTCTCCTAGGTCAGTCAGCAGGTAGGTGAGCCAGCGTAGCTCCTGTGCAGCCATGGCCCCCGCGTAGATCTCAGCCTCACAGCTGGAGCCGAGAACAGAAGACGAGCGGGTAGACCGACACGAAACAGAGCCAGAACCAAGGCTGAAGGTGTAACCCTGTGACGACCGCTGCGTAGCCTGGTCGTCAGCCCAAGAAGCGTCTGCGTGACCTGTGAGGACCACTGAACGCCGCCCTCCAAGCACTAGCCCCATGCCCGACGTACTGCACAAGTAGCGCAACACCCTCTTCGCTGCAGCCATGTGCTCTGGTCGGTGTCTCCCAGGAGCAACATAGCGTGCCAGGATGCTAAGAGGGTATGCAAGGTCAGGTCGTGTGCAGGTCATCAGGTACATGAGGCAGCCAACAAGCTCTGGGTACGGGCCACTCGGCTCTATGGACTCATCCGAAGGCAGAGCTGAGAGCGAGTGGCGAGTAGACAGAGGAGTGGCCTGAGGCGAGGAGTACGTGAAGTCGAAGCGCTGAAGGACCTGCTGCACCATGTGTGACCGAGTCAGGGTAATGGTGCGCTGTGCTCTGTCCCGGGTGATCTGCAAGCCAAGGTAGCTGCGCAGTTCACCCAGGTCTGTGCACGTGTGTCTCTTCTGCAGCTCGGACTTCACGTGGGCGAGTCCAGCAGTGTCAGTAGTGGCAAAGACCAAGTCGTCGACGTACACGAGGATGTAGAACGGCGGCAAAGAGGTGTCGGTGCGCAGAAACAGCGACGGGTCGGCAGTAGAAGGAGCAAACCCAAGAGCCGCAAGTGTAGTCCTCAGTGTGTCGTGCCAGTCACGGGGCGCCTGGCGGAGACCGTAGACTGGCCGCCGGAGGCTCCACTGGGTACCAGGAGGAAACGACCCAGTGAAGCCAGGTGGGCGGCGCAGCCAGATCTCCTCGTGCAGGCTGCCCTGCAAGAAAGCTGTGCTGAAGTCAAGAGAGTGAAGCTCGTAGTCACGCTGAGCGGCTATGTGCAGCAGCACCCGAAGAGTGGTCATCTTCGGGGTGGGAGAGAAGGTCTGAAAGTAGTCAACTCCCTGCCGCTGACTGAAGCCTCGAGCCACGTAACGCGCCTTGAAGACAGGCGGAGAACCCGGCGGCCGCTTCACCCTGAAAATCCACATGCCACTGACGATGTTCGCCCCAGGTGGGGGAACCTCGTCGACGTAGGTGCCTGTGGACTTCCAGGAAGCCATCTCTGCGTCCATGGCTGACTGCCACTGTGAGGAGTAGGGACCCTCGATCGCCTCAGCGTACGATCGAGGAGTCGGGATGTCTGGTGCATCCGGGTCTCCCTCAGGGGCAATCAGCATGGACACGAGATGAGGCAAAGCAGCAGCAAAACACTGGAACTCCTCTTGCCTGTCCTCAAGGACGTCCGTGCTAAGAGCACACTCACCCCCGACGGACGGAGGACAGACAGACTCAGACTCAGCAACAAGACTCGCGGCGTAGTCTAGACGACAGTGAGCAGCGAAGTCGACAAGCTCAGCAACTAAGGCAGACGCAGCAGTGGACTCAAAGGAAGGGTCAGTGACAACAGTAGCCAGGAGACGCGTGACAGTAGGACTGGCAGCACAAAGGGAGTCAGACGCCGGGTCAGCAAGAGCAGGAAGAGAGGACTCAGGAGGAGACAGCAAAGGGACACGCTGCGGATCAGTGGAAGGACGCAGTGCCATCTGATGCGTGCCCGGGACCGCAGGAGGACGCTGACGCGGAACACGACGACTAGCGCGAACAGCACGAACAGGCGACGCAGGGCGAGACGCAGGCGCACGACGCTCTGCAAGACCTCCAGTAGGACCAGTGTAGGGAGAAGGGGCAGGAAGTGGACAGGCCAGAAGTAACTGTGACTCGGACGGGACGGACGGTGGACACTCTAAGCCAGGAGAAGGACCAGAAGAAGGCGGAAGGCCAAGAACCTACTCAAGGAGGGGAAAGAAGTACGGCCGAGGCCGCGCAGCACCTCCAGAACCAGCAGGGACAGCACCAGCACCCCCAGCGTTAGCTCCGACTCCAGCAGCACCACCAGCTCCAGTAGCACCTCCAGCTCCAGAACCTCCAGCTCCAGCAGCACCTCCAGCTCCAGAACCTCCAACAGCTCCAGCGCCAAAAGGACCACCAGAAGACGGAGCAGCACCGGCTCCTGTACCCCCAGCAGCACCTACTCCAGCAGCACCCCCAGCTCCAGCTCCTCCAGCAGGTCCAGCACCAGTAGAACCACCAGGCCCAGCAGCTCCAGTACCTCCAGTACGAGCACCTCCGGGACCCGTGGCTCCAGCACCCCCAGCAGCAGTAGAACCTCCAGCACCAGCAGCAACACCAGCTCCAGCAGCACGACTCCAACGCCGAGCAAACCACTCGCGCAGCTCCTGTGGAGAGGGTAGCTCCCGCCGAGGCGAAGCAGCCAAAGGACCTCCAGGCTCCGCACCCCGAGGCTCCGCACCCCCAGACTCAGCAACCCCAGGCTCAGCACCCCCAGACTCAGCACCCCCAGTCCCAACACCCCCAGGCTCCGCACGCTCATGCTCAGCACCCCCAGACCCGGCACCCGCAGGCGCAGCACCCCGAGCAGCACCAGAGTCAACAGCTACCTCGACAGGCTCGACTGCGTCTACCTGAGACACACTTGAGGGGGCAGGACCCTGAGGGGGAAGGGGGTCTACCGGGGGGGGGACCTGGCACGAGGAAGAGCGGCAGGGGGGGGAGGGGGCCAGCGCGGTAGGGGAAGAGACGGTAGTACGGCACCGACTCGTCAAACGTGACGTCCTGGGAGGACAGAACACGGCGCGAGGTGGGGTGGTAAAACTGCCAGCCAGGCGCGTCAGGGGGGAAGCCAAGGAAGACGCAGGGAACAGCACGGGAGGACAGCTTGTCCGCAGACAAGTCGCGGACGAAAGCTCGAGATCCCCAGACACGGAACGCAGACGCATCGCCAACCCCGTCCACCGCAGAGTGGGGGAGGTCTCCGGCATCGAGACCCGGGGCTGAAGGTTGATCTGATGCGCCGCGTACTGAACCGCGAACGGCCACAGAAAATGGGGAGCAGCCGCATGGATCATGGACGTACGAGCGATGTCCATGATCATGCCAATGCGGCGCTCAGCAATCCCATTTTGCTGTGGAGAGGCCGGAAGCGTGAACGTCTGGCGGATGCCCTCCGCACGACAGAAGGCTCGCAGAAGGTCGGAGGAAAACTCTCCACCTCTGTCAGAGTGCAGACGCAGAACAGGAAAGTCCGAGCCGAAACTCTCTCTGAGCTGGAGACGGGCAGCGCGGATCCAGTCGATCAACACCTCAGTGACCTCACCCTTGCGGCGCAAGGGGAAGACTGAGGTGTAACGCGAGTAGTCGTCAACCACCAGAAGGAAGTAACGCTCGTGACCCTGTCCACGGACGCGGGCTGGGCCCCACACGTCCATGTGGAGAGTCTGCAGCGGAGCCTCTGTCGGAGGAAACTCGGAGGAGTGAGGAGCGGCGCGCTGCCGCCCCTCGACGCAGGGAACGCAGGTAGGGGCAGGCCCCGGGGGAAGGGGAGGGAGGGACCGGGGCAGACCAGAGACAAGGACACGGGAGGCCATGCCCCGGAGACGAGGCAGGGAGGGGTGACCAAGGCGGTGGTGCCAGAGGAGAGTCTGGTGAGACAGGAGACGACACGAGCAGGGGGCAGACTCAGGACCAGACCTGGACGCTGCAGCAAACACCTGACTCGACGCAGCTACCTGACCAGACGCAGGAACCGAAGGAGACTCGGTAGTGAGTGTGTACAGGCTCGACCCCGGCTGACGGGTAAACGTGGCCAAGTGTCGGCCCGTCCGAGCACACGTGCAGTGGGTCACTCGCTGAATCGCAGGAGTGAACTGGTCAACCCCCCCATCCTGTAGGTCAGCACCACTCACCAAGTTCGTAGAGAACGAGGGGAGGTAAAGACCTGACAGGGAGCCAGAAGGGGCCGCCGGACACGGTAGGACAGTGGAGTAGTGGGCAAGGACAGGACCCCCAGAGGGGTCTGCCAGGGAGACTGCAACCGGCCGACTAAGCGGCGTGAGTGTGGTGCGGTCTCGAAAGAAGGAGCGAGAAGCTCTTGAGTCAAGGGTGAAGGTGTGGAAGATCGCAGCAGGTGCAGCACCAGAGAGGGCACACTCACCAGTACCTGGAGCAGTAGACTCACGAGCACCTAGAGCAGGAGCCTCACCGGCACCTGGAGCAGGAGACACACCAGCACCTAGAGCAGCAGCCTCACCAGCACCTAGAGCAGCAGACTGGATACCGGGGTCAGGCGGCACACACAGGTAACAGGCACCCTCAGCACTAGTAGGCAATGCATACATGGCAGTGATGATAGCATCAGAGTCAAGAGCATAGATATCTACCCTCTGCCTAAGCAGCTCCACCCAGTCGGGGAGCTCAGCCGCGTCGCCAAACGCAGTACGCCAGGCGTCGCTCAGACGAGCGAAGCAGCGGGACTCTGTATGACCAAATGTCCCGCAAGGCTGACCAGTCCGAGCACCAGTGCGAATCACGTACGGGCAGCAAGCAGTACCCCGTGACCCTCCACGCTGAGCGTACCACTCACGAAGCTGCTGGGGCGAAAGGACCGCGAGCGGGCGACGCTGCAGCTGCACCTGGCCACTACAAGAAGCTCCCGAACTACTCACTCCAGGACGACTCCCACTACGGCCACCCCGACAACCCCAACTAGCGTACCACTCACGAAGCTGCCGGGGCGTGAGGGACTCACGCGGACGTCGCTGGAGCTGCATCTGGCCACCGCCAGGAGCAGCAGTAGCAGTAGTAGCCGCAGTAGCAGCAGTAGCAGTAGTAGCAGTAGTAGCAGCGCGGCCACCCCTACAACCCCAGCTAGCGTACCACTCACGAAGCTGCTGGGGCGTGAGGGACTCACGCGGACGGCGCTGGAGCTGCATCTGGCCACGCTAGGAGCAGCAGTAGCTGTAGAAAAAAGCAGTAGCAGCAGGAGCAGCAGTAACACCAGTACGGGCAGGGCAGTGCTCACCAGTGGCGAGAAGGGCAGGCGTACGACGGCGGCAACGGCGAGGCCGCTACCACTGCAGGGCGAGGGCTCCGCGGTAGCTGCTGAAGGGCGGGGCCGCGACCGCGGCAGGGAGCTCTGCGGCAGCTGTTGCAGGGCGGGGCCGGGCCGCGGCGGCAGCTGCTGCAGGGCGGGGCAGGGCCGCAACGACAGCTGCTGCAGGGCGGGGCAGGGGCCCCAACGGCAGCTACTGCAGGGCGGGGCAGAGCCGCGACGTCAGCTGCTGCAAGGCGGGGCAGGGGCCCCAACGGCAGCTGCTGCAGGGCGGGGCAGGGCCGCGACGTCAGCTGCTGCATGGTGGGGCAGGGGCGGCCGACAGTAGCAGCAGTAGCACCTAGGGCAGCAGCACCTAGGGCTCCTCTCTTTTTTTTTTTTTTTAATTAATTATTTATTTTAGGGTTTGGCCGGTCGCACTCGGCGCTGCAGTGAGGGGGACGGAGCGCGGCTCCCCAGGGCGCCGCGACGGAGCAGCAGGGGGGGGGAGGGGCGCGCGCGGCTCCCCAGGGCGCCGCGACGGGGCAGCGGGGGGTCGCGCGCGGCTCCCCAGGGCGTCGCGACGGGGCAGCGGGGGCCGAGCGCGGCTCCCCAGGGCGTCGCGACGGGGCAGCGGGGGCCGAGCGCGGCTCCCCAGGGCGTCGCGACGGGGCAGCGGGGGCCGAGCGCGGCTCCCCAGGGCGTCGCGACGGGGCAGCGGGGGGCCGAGCGCGGCTCCCTAGGGCGACTCGACGTGGCAGCGGGGGGTCGCGCGCGGCTTACCAGGGCAGCGCGACGGGGCAGCGGGGGGCGACACGAGGCTCGCAGAAGCAGCGCCCACGGGCGTCACGCGGCTCGGCAGGGCAGAGGCAGCGCCCACGGGCGACACGCGGCTCGGCAGGGCAGCGCGCTGGCTGCAGGGGCAGCACCCACGGGCTGCAGGGGCAGGCACTGATGCAGAGGCAGCGCCCACGGGCTGCAGGGGCAGGCATGGCTGCACGGGCGGGCACGGCTGCAGGGGCAGCACGGTCGCAGGGGGAGCACGCCGGCTGCAAGGGCAGCGCGGCTGCAGGGGCAGCTAAAAAAAAAAAAAAAAAATCAGTTAGGGCAGGGCTGAACGTTCGGTGGGCCCTAGGAACGATTCTGCTCTAATACCATATGAGAATAAGAACAAGGAATGAATGCACTAGGAAACAGGTGGGTACAAGTAGGAAAACCTAAAAATGTTGTACCCCATATTGTCTACCCCACTACAGCCTACACAGACTATAGCATATAAGTCTGACACAAAATATAGCAAGCAACGTTTCTAAGGAAAACGAGCAAACGCATGCATAAGAAAATAAAGCTAAGCTAGATAATGCATAATAAAGCAGGTTCAAGCAAGTAAAGTCTAGCAAAGCCGTCGTACTTTCACAGTCTCTGACCCCAACTGACAGCGTTGTGGAACCTCTGAACCTTATTTCCCTCTCATTCCAACTTTATCCACCGCATGCACCACGCCTTAAACTCTACATCACTCTAGCCCAGGCCTCCAAATAAAGGTGATTTACCCTTATGACACTTACTATAAGGCTTGGTTTACTTATGAGCCTTTTTTTTTCACAATTATCTTTTCTTTGACCCAATGAGAAAGCGTGTTTAGTTTGAAAAGGGGTTTAGGGTTTCATAGTGCTTCTTAGTAATGCTCCTTAATATTTCATTGTAGTTATACAGATGATACAGAGATAGCTCTTATAGAGTTTCTGAGGATCTGTCGCGGAAAAAGAAAAAGAAAAGAAGAAGAAGAAGAAGAAAAAAAAACGGTGCACCATAATATGATGGTTATGAGTGGTTTCGAGAGCCTGTCCATATAAATCCTGTTTTTGTACCAACAGTGCACCATAATGTGATCACAAAGTAATGTATATTTTTTACACACTTGGAAACAAATCTTCATCCTGATATAAAAAAAGCAGCCCTTGATCGAAAGAGTGAAAATGAAGATATTGGCCTTATGTGAAATAGTAGTTCAAATCGTGTCCAGAGGCCTGCTCCAGCCCTTCGCCCTCCACCTACAACCTCCTTCCCCGGCCCGCCTCTCCACGAGTGGCCTCGTTGGGGAACCATCGGCCCCCTCGCACAGCCCATCCAGCATGCTGCCACAGAAGGTGATGTCATGGGGAGGGAGGGGATGCACACTGAGCTCTCCTCGCCTGGCCAGCCACCCATCCTCCCCTCAACCACCCCTTTGGCTCTCACTTGCCCCTCCCTTCACAACCAGTCATGGACGATCAAAACTAGGGTGGTCACCAACGGAGGAACAAGGCCAAACGCGGCCAGGGGTCAGTTCATCTACTCCCCCCTCCTTCCCCTCCCCTCTAGGCGCTCCTCCTCACCCCACATCTCGCTCAACCTGCACTAGGCCCTGCCCATACAGACCAACCATCTAACTCACACTCTCCTCCCATGCTCGCCCCTCCGCAGGGCCATGGGAGCGGACCGGCCCACCCAGCCTTGGGCCTCCCCTCCCTTTCTCTAACCCTCACCGCAGTCGCACGCTCTGTCGAACCGGAGATTGTTGAAATGAGGGATTGCCCATGGCAGACGACACCGACTCCCCTTCCTATACCTCTCACCCCATCCATGCCGACAACCCCCCACCGCAACCCATGGTCCACGGGGAGGGCCACGGGGGCATTCTAGGATAGGGACCACACCTGAGCTCCGCTCAGCCAGCACTCCCCACCCCACATACCACCTGGACAGCCCTCCTTCTCTCGAGGCCAAGACCACACCCAGTGCCCATATAGTCTCAGAAGAGGGATACACTTGCCACATACCCTTTCGAACCAGCCTTCTCACCCATACCCGTAGGTCTAGAGGCCACGGGGACGGCGTTGGAGCTAGGGGCTGCAATATCCGATCTCCTGGCAGTACAGGGCCCTACCATGTCTTCTCTTGCTCCCATCTTAACCGCCACATGCCCAGGCCCGAGTAGATATGGAGGACACCCTTACGGCCCCCACTTCTATCCCCACTTGTCACTGGATCGAATTCAAATTAAAACGTGTCACTAAAATCGAGTACAATGCGTTTTATACTCGTAATTTAGATGGATAAAATAGATGAAACGAACATTCGGGAACACACCCTTCCCGATACTACAATCACAAGTGCGCACAAGCACGCAAGGCTATTGGCACTTGGGATTACGCCCAGATTACACCGCATACACCACTGTCGGCACTGTCGGTGCCGCATAATAGATATGTCGGTGAGAAAAATAGGAAATGAGTGAAATATATGGAAGACTCTAGAAAATGGAATATTAGGCCAATTGAGATGAAGTAAAGACCAAAAGAAAGAGGAGAAAAGGGAGAATAAGATAAAGGAAAAAAAATATAATAATGGGAAAATATTATAACGGGGACGTCCTCTCACACCACTCGTCTCGAGGCTGACCGCTTGCTCCCATCTCCGACGGTGACAGACTTGGTCCCTACGTCCTATGCCCCATGTCCAGTCAAGCCTGGACCAGCAGGGCTGGACTTAGGCACCCCCTTAGAGGGGCCTCCCCACTTTCAGCCTGCCATAGACCCATCCCACACGGCAAGAGGGGCTGCTATTATCGACACAATCGACACTGGCGCAACGAGCCCACCACCACTAGCGCCTCTCCGCCCGTGGACGAGGTTCGTACCACCACCTTTGCCACCAGACCACCGAGCTTATGGCCAGTCCTAACACGGAGTCCGGCCCCATCTGCGGATGCATCCTACAACCCCGGAACACATGTTTCTACTCCCATAATAAACGTTCGCCCACATGCCTGGACTGTCGGCGACCTTTCTTCCACAACTAGCTTCGATGCCATCACCCCGACCGACCCCACGGATACGGCCACGTCGCTCGACTAGGCCGCCATATGCCATACACTCGAGAACTCAGGCACCATACGACCTTCTGCCAATCCTATTGATGCAGCTTGTCGGCACAGGCTGTCCATGACACCATTTCGTTTCTTCCTTCTCTCTCGGAGCCCCGTATGGTCGGGATGCAATTTTACTGATGCACGGTGGCGGACGTTTGACTCGGTGGACTGGAGGGAGTACACTTCTCTTGAGCGTATCAATGCTTGCCCTTTCCGGCGTATCCCGCCGAGGGTCCGCGGAGGTTATATTGACGTCCTCTGTGCGATCTTAGCCAGCATTGCCCAGGACCCGGAGGTTGCCAGCCCTACCTTCCTCCTTGTTGCATTGCCGACTCTTTTCCTCGCTCCAGCAAAGCCACCCGATCGCTCGCACACAACTGCTATCGCTATGTGCATTGCCCGCTATGGCCGATGTGAGTGGGATGAGCTACTATCAGATGCACTAGGTCGCCGCACACCCCTTCCCTCGGCGTGCAGGTTGCCGGACATGTACTGCCACTGACCCCTCCTCGGCATATGATTGCTGCATCACACATTGTCCGGCAGCGTGCATTGAAACCTCATGGCCCAGTGCGGCTCTCGAGTCCACGGAGGCAGCCCCTGACACAGAGAGGACGGCGCATTGCTTGCAGACAAAGCACCCTAATGCAAAGAGGCCGACCCCAACTTGACCACCGGGATTCTAAGGGACCGCTCTCGTGCTCTCGACGGATCATCTATGTCCTGCCACCTTCACAGCCTCACGTGGATCCTCGGGGGGGCTGTCCGGTTGGGTTGCTGAGCATCTCTAAGACACCTTCCCAACTTCCCTCATAGCCTTCTTGTTATGTACCAGCAGTGGCTCCGAGGTCGTTGCGCTCCAGCTGTGTAATCCCTTCTAGCGTCGTCCACCCTCGTGGCTCAGGCGAAGTTAAACATGGATGTTCGGCCGATTGCCATTGGCGAGGTGTTGGTCCGCATTTCTTTGCATACAATTCGCCTCCAATATCCGACCAGATGGTGAGAGTCTTCCTTGTCAGAATCAGGAGTGAAGAATGACTAGAAGCACAGCAGTACAAGGTTTGTATATGCAAAACCTAATTGGGCTGTACCCCTTAGGGAGTGCCCCACTACAGCCTATAGTATAGTTCTGACACACCCCCATAGGCAAAGTGGGGGACAAGCAAGAGAACGAAACAAGGTCAAGCCCAGGGTGGATCACAACGTCACCACACATTCTGAGCACCAGCAAATGGCCACAAGGCCAGTTCACATGCAGAGATATATACAAGGGAGAACAAGCAGGACACTGATCACAACCTAGCAAGTGTAAGCATGCAGGTATAAATATATAGATCACAGTACAAGCAAAGTCAAGAAGTGAGCAAGTGAGGCCAAGTAGGCACAAGGCCTAGAACAGTACAGAACCGCTGATGATCACAAGGTTGAAGTGCCTTGGTGAAGATATCAGCAGTGTTGGCCTGAGAGGCCACGTAAACAAGACGAAGCTGACCATGCTGCTGCAACTCTCGAGCAAGGAAGTAACGCAGAGCGATGTGCTTCGTTCTTTGCTCCAGTCTGTGCTCCTGACACAAGGCAATCATGACCTTGTTGTCGACGTACAAAACTGGAGGAGAACGAGGCGGCTCTCCCAGGTCGGTCAGCAGGTAGGTGAGCCAGCGTAACTCCTGTGGAGCCATGGCCCCTGCGTAGATCTCAGCCTCACAGCTAGAGCTGAGAACAGAAGACGAGCGGGTAGACCGCCACGAAACAGAACCGGAACCAAGGCTGAAGGTGTAACCCTGTGACGACCGCTGCGTAGCCAAGTCGTCAACCCAAGAAGCGTCTGCGTGACCAGTGAGAACAACTGGACCCCGTCCTCCAAGCACGAGCCCCATGACCGACGTACTGCACAAGTAGCGCATCACCCTCTTAGCGGCCTTCCAGTGCTCTGGTCGGTGTCTCCCGGGTGCAACGTAGCGCGCCAGGATGCTAAGAGGGTAAGCAAGGTCAGGTCGAGTGCAGGTCATCAGGTACATGAGGCAGCCCACAAGCTCTGGATACGGGCCACTCGGCTCTACGGACTCATGCGAAGGCAGAGCTGAGAGCGAGTGACCGGTAGGCAGAGGAGTGGACTGTGGCGAGGAGTACTGGAAGTCGAAGCGCTGAGGGACCTGCTGCACCATGTGTGACTGAGTCAAGGTAATGGTGCGCCGTGCTCTGTCCCGGGTGATCTGCAAGCCAAGATAGCTGCGCAGCTCACCGAGGTCTGTGCACGTGTGTCTCTTCTGCAGCTCCGACTTCACTAGAGTCAGTGCCTCAGTGTCAGCAGTGGCAAACACCAAGTCGTCGATGTACACGAGGATGTAGAACGGCAGCAGCGAAGTGTCGGTGCGTAGAAACAACGATGGGTCAGCAGTAGAGGGAGCAAAGCCAAGAGCCGCAAGCGTAGTCCTCAGTGTGTCGTGCCACTCGCGAGGCGCCTGGCGGAGACTGTAGACTGGCCGCCGGAGGCTCCACTGGGTACCAGGAGGAAAAGACCCAGAGAAGCCAGGTGGGCGGCGCAGCCAGATCTCCTCGTGCAGGCTGCCCTGTAGGAAAGCAGTGCTGAAGTCAAGAGAGTGAAGCTTGTAGTCACGCTGAGCGGCGACGTGCAGCAGAACCCGAAGAGTGGTCATCTTCGGGGTGGGGGAGAAGGTCTGGAAGAAGTCAACCCCCTGTCGCTGACTGAAGCCTCGTGCAACGTAACGCGCCTTGAAGATAGGTGGAGAACCCGGCGACCACTTCACCCTGAAGATCCACATGCCACTGACGATGTTCGCCCCAGGAGGGGGAACCTCATCGACGTAAGTGCCTGTGGACTTCTAGGATGCCATCTCTGTGTCCATGGCTGACTGCCACTGAGAGGAGTAGGGACCCTCTATCGCCTCTGCGTAAGAGCGCGGGGTCGGGATGTCTAGTGCATCCGGGTCTCCCTCAGCTGCAATCAGCATGGACACGAGATGAGGTACAGCAGCTGCAAAGCACTCAAAGTCCTCCTGCCTGTCCTCAAGGACGTCCGTGCCAAGAGCACACTCTCCCCCGACGGACGAAGGACAGACAGACTCAGACTCAGCAACAAGACTAGCGGCGTAGTCGAGACGACAGCGAGCAGGAAAGTCAACAAGCTCGGCAACTAAGGCAGACGCAGCAGTGGACTCAAAGGAAGGGTCAGTGACAACAGTAGCTAGCAGGCGCGTGACGGTAGGGCTGGCAGCACGAATGGAGTCAGACTCGGGGTCCGGACCGTCAGCAAGGGAGGACGTAGGAGGAGACGGCAGAGGGACACGCAGTGGAACAGAGGAAGGACGAAGTGCCATCTGGTGCGTGCCGGGGACAGGAGAAAGACGCGGACGCGGAACACGACGACTAGTGCGAGTAGCGCGAAAAGGTGACGCAGGGCGAGACGCAGGCTCACGACGCTCAGCAGGACCTCCGGTCGGCTCAGTGTAAGGAGAAGGATCAGTCAGTGGGCAGGCTGGCTGTAACTGCGACTGCGACTGGACAGGCGGTGGACACGCTAAGGGAGGAGTAGGACCAGTAGAAGGCGGGAGACCAAGAACCTGCTGAAGGAGTGGAACGAAGTACGGCCGCGAACGTGCAGCACCACCAGAACCAGCAGAGACAGCTCCAGCGCCTCCAGCTCCAACTCCTGCAGCACCACTAGCTCCAGCACTAGCAGCACCTCCAGCAGGAACAGCTCCAGCGCCTCCAGCTCCAACTCTTGCAGCACCACTAGCTCCAGCACCAGTAGTACCTCCAGCAGGAACAGCTCCAGCACCTCCAGCTCCAACTCCTGCAGCACCACTAGCTCCAGCACCAGCAACACCTCCAGTAGGGACAGCTCCAGCGCCTCCAGCTCCCACTCCCGCAGCACCACCAGCCCCAGCAGCTCCAGTACCTACAGTATGAGCACCTCTGGGACCAGTGGCTCCAGGACCTCCAGCAGCTCCAGCTCCAGCAGCACGGCTCCAGCGCCGAGCAAACCACTCGCGCAGCTGCGGTGGAGAGAGTGGCTCCCGCTGGGACAGGACACCCGAAGGACCTCCAGATGACAAAGTACCTCCAGGCTCAGCACGCACAGGCTCAGCACCTCCAGGCTCCGCATTCTCAGACTCAGCAACCCCAGGCTCAGCACCCCCGGGCTCCGCACCCTCAGACTCAGCAACCCCAGGCTCAGCACCCCCAGGCTCCGCACCCTCAGACTCCCAGGTCCCACACCCGCAGGCTCAGCACCCCTAGCAGTACCAGAGTCGACAGCTCCCTCGACAGGCTAGACAGGGTCTACCTGGGACACACCTGAGGGGGCAGGACCCTGAGGGGGGAGGGGGTCTACCGGAGGAGGACCTGGTGCAAGGAAGAGCGGTGGGGGGGGGAGAGGGGCAGTGCGGTAGGGGAAGAGACGGTTCTGCCGTGTCCGGCGGTCCCGTCTGGCTCACTGTCGGGTCTTCACCTCCCCTCGTTCTCTACAAACTTGGTGAGTGGAGCTGACCTCCAGGACGTGTGGGTTGACCAGTTCACTCCTGGTGGTCAGCGGGTGACCCACTGTACGTGTACGCGGATGGGCCGCCACCGCGCCACGTTCACCCGTCAGCCTGGGTCGAGCCTGTACACCCTGACTACCGTGTCTCCTCTGGTTGCTGAGTCTGGTCAGGTAGCCACGTCGGGTCAGGTGTTTGCTGCAGCGTCCCGGTCTGGTCCTGAGTCTGCCCCCTGCTCGTGTCGCCTCCTGTCTCACCAGACTCTCCTCTGGCACCACCGCCTTGGTCACCCCTCCCTGCCTCGTCTCCGAGGCATGGTCTCCCGTGTCCTTGTCACTGGTCTTCCCCGGTCTCTCCCTCCCCTTCCCCCGGGGCCTGCCCCTACCTGCGTTCCTTGCGTCGAGGGGCGGCAGCGCGCCGCTCCTCACTCCTCCGAGTTCCCTTCGATGGAGGCTCCCCTGCAGACGCTTCACATGGACGTGTGGGGCCCAGCCCGCGTCCGTGGACAGGGTCACGAGTGCTACTTTCTGCTGGTCATTGACGACTACTCGCGTTACACCACAGTCTTCCCCTTGCGCCGCAAGGGTGAGGTCACTGAGGTGCTGATCGACTGGATCCGCGCTGCCCGTCGTCAGCTCAGCGAGAGTTTTGGCTCGGACCTTCCTGTTCTGCGTCTGCACTCCGACAGAGGTGGAAAGTTTTCCTCCGACCTTCTGCGAGCCTTCTGTCATGCAGAGGGCATCCGCCAGACGTTCACGCTTCCGGCCTCTCTGCAGCAAAATGGGATTGCTGAGCGCCGCATTGGCATGGTCATGGATGTCGCTCGTACGTCCATGATCCATGCGGCTGCTCCCCATTTTCTGTGACCGTTCGCGGTTCAGTACGCGGCGCATCAGCTCAACCTCCAGCCCTGGGTCTCCATGCCGTAGACCACACCTGCTTTGCGGTGGACGGGGAAGGTTGGCGATGCGTCTGTGTTCCGTGTCTGGGGATCTCGAGCTTTTGTCCGCGATTCTTCCGCGGTGGGTCCTAAAAAAAACGTTTCCACTAGGGAACCTGCTCTGAAACCATGTCAGAATCAGGAGTGAGAAATGACTAGAAACACAGCAAAACAAGGTTTGTATATGCAAAACCTAATTGGGCTGTACCCCTTAGGGAGTGCCCCACTACAGCCTATAATATAGTTCTGACATTCCTGGCATCACAACAATTTGGAGTGGGGTTGACGAGTGGCACAGAGGTCGTAGTTAGAGGCGTCTGTTGCACACTGGCTGACCACCCGGATAGGGTGGTTCTGCAGTTGGATGTGGCAAACTTCATTTAATTAATTTCACAGAGACACCGTGTTCCAGGCTTTGCAGGCTAACCCTGAGTTTCAGTGCCTTATCCCCTTCATTTGCATCTTCTAGGGGACGCCTTCGGACCTCCAGTACAAGAGGGGAGTGGTTACCATGCACTCGGAGCGCAGCACTCGTCAAGGATCCCTCTCAGCCCCTTCTTGTACACCTTGACATAGCGATTGGCCCTGGAGTCAATTTTGGTGGAGGGCGATGTCCAGCTCTGATCGTACGTCGATGACACGTACATGCTAGGCCTCCAGGCAGGGCGCTACACAATTTCTCCAAGATCGTGGGGTGCGTGGGCGAGATGGGCCTCGCGGTCCAGTCACACAAGTGTCCTATCTACCAGACGGAGTTCATTCTGCCCAGGGATGTGGAGGCTTTCACGAGCCTGGGGATCGAGGCCATACGCCGATGATTCACTGTGACAGGCGTGCCAGTCGGCACCGATGAGTTTGTGGAGCGCACCCACCCTGATCGTCTCGAGAAGATGGGGCGGGTGCTACATTGATTTTCGAGGTTGCACCAACCCCAGACAGTTGCTCGTCTTCTTTTTGCATGTGTCAGCACATGCCCACATAGTGAGATCCGCAAAATCCACGACTTGTAGATGCCCACACCTGCCCCGCTGTGTGCGAGGCAAAGGTACATGGCACAAATCACAGGGTTCTTTGAGAGCGTCGCAAACATGCAAGATATGTATGATGCGTATGTGTAGGAGGTTTAAGTGGCCGTGCTTGAAACGTTGTGCTTGTGCGGGTTGTTGCTCTGTTTGGTCCTTACGTGCTCCTTTTTTTTAGGCTCTTTTTCTTTCTTCTCTCCTCTTTTCACTTTCTTCTTACCCTTGTCGTCCATCCTTCTCTTCTCGTTGTAACAATATCTCTCATTTCCCTAGTACCCTTTTTTACTAGTTGTTAACTTCTTTTTATTCCGCTCTTCCCCTCCATCTCTTGTAAAATTTACCATGTCAGTACAAATATGTGCATTATAGATTCATATATATATGTATACTTCTCCTTTAATAAAAAGTTTTATATACAGAGAAAGAAATTTATATGCACCCATAATGATATTTGTGAATTGTTAATTTGTTTTGTTTTAACTGGCTGGCTGGGCAGTTACCCACACGCATTCGTCCTTCTCTCACTTCATCGACTCTTATCGCACTTAGGAAATCGAATGGCGACGCCCGTCCGATTGCTATATGCGAAGTCCTCGTATGCCTTTTCTCTCGTTGCATCTTGCTTTTGTTCAAACCTCAGATGCAGTCACAGTTTTTGCCCGACCTGCAGCTAGGAGTAGGAACACTGGCTGGAATCAACGCGCTTATCTTTGGCATCCGTTCCGCGTTAGAGCTCCACCCTGATTGGGCAGTGCTTAACATCGATGTAGCTAATGCGTTCAATTCATTTCACCGCTCCGCTCTCTTTGAGGCATTGCATGCGTCGGACTTCTCCTCTCTCATCCCTTTCTTTCGCATATTCTACGCTACATCTTCACCGCTCCTCTTCCACTCTAGACCGCTCCTACGGCACCTGATGTCCGAACGTGGGGTGCGCCAAGAGGATCCATGCGGACCCTTCTTGTATGCAATCACGCAGCAACTAGCCATTCGACCTCTTCGTGCTACATACCCCGACGTTCTTTGCATGTCTTATGCTGACGACTCTTACGTTCTCAGACCTCCCCACCGCCTAGTTGCAGCATTTACCACCTTGCAGCAGAATTTCAGCGCCCTATGCCTCACGGTTCAGCAAGCTAAGTGCCAAGCTTGGGCCCCACAGGGCTGGCCAGAGACGCCCCAGCTCCCTCCCGGCATCACCGTGCAGAAAAGCGGCATGGCGGTTGCACGAGTTCCGATAGGAGAGCGAGATTACGTTACCAAACAAGTTAAGCAATACCTCGCTTCCCTCCGGGCTGTAGCACCCTGGCTTCCTCGCCTAGAGAACCCGCAGATAGCAGCCCACTTGCTTGTAATCTGTGTTTCAGCAAAACCCTCCTATCTCTTACGCACAGTTCCGCCCACGGACGACGTTCTCAAACTATACAGTGACTGGGATGACCAGCTCCTTGACACCCTCATCTCCCTTTTCCCACCTGACTTATGCGACCTAGATACCGCAGAAGGCAGCTCACACGGCAACATGCATTCCCTCCAAACCGCATGGGAGGTTTTGGTTTGCGGAGTGCAAAACAATACGCGCCTCTTAGTTACGTTTGCAGCTGGGCACAAGCCATACCAGTCCTTGCATCGAACTGCAAGGTTGATGGAGACAATTTCCTTTGCCCATTCATCGCATCCAACAGCCTAGAACGCATAGACTCGCAGGCACCCCGCGCTCTCGCTTCCCTCCCGGATGCTTTGCGGCACCTAGTTCCACCATGGTCTGCCTTCCTTGCGGGCTACCCTCATCGTCACTTCTCAGCTCTGGCATAGCGTATCTCAGAGCGAGCAGCGGAACAGCTATGTGCAGCAACAAAACAGTGCCACCAATTAGTCCGTTTGTCCTCCCTTCAGGACCCACCAGTCGGCGCATGGCTTACTGCAGTGCCCTCCACACCACGCTCACAACTCAATGCATCAGATTGGCTCATAGCAGCGGAACTACGAATAGGCCTGCCCATTCCCCACCTCCGTCTTCTCGAATCTGCACCACCATGCTCCTGTGGGCGCCACTACACTGACCCTACCCTCCCTAGCCATGCCCTTCGCTGCCCCGACCTCCATGAGCCTACACATGTTCACGACGCAGTAAAGCATGAGGTCGCCATGATAGCACGCGAGGTTGGGTTCACTGTTCGTGTCGAGGACCCTACCTTGCTGCCAGATCACATGGTGGATATCAGTTGCCTTAATCCTTGTGCAGGAATCAAGTGGGCTCTGGATATTTCAGTCATTGACCCGCAACAGCAGAGGGCACCAGCTATGGCGACTCACACGGTCGGGATTTCAGCAAAGCAGAGGAAATCAGAGAAGCTGCATGCATACGCCCACGCTCTTCACGATCGACCTGCAGTCAAGCTCGTGCCTTTGACCTTGGAGACATTTGGGTGCCTCGGCCCGGCCTTCAAGACGTTCCTGCGTGATTGTAGCCGACGTGCAGCAGCTCGCCGTGTGGATCGTGGTGCAGCAGATGCGGTACTTTCAGGGGCATACGAGACTTCATTTCTTCTACGCATTTCGATGGCGCTGCAGAGTGCTCAAGCGAGATCGGTTCGTCACAGGGTAGAAGGAGCTTTCCCATCCTAACCAGGTTAGAAGGTTAGATACCTGGGCGGAGCCATCCTAAGGTCGTGAGTTCGATCCTCACTGGGGGCATGGATTTTGTTTTCACTTATGGGGAAGTTGCAGTTTGTGGATCTATCCTAAATGGATTGGGGGATTTTTTTCTCCGGCTTTGTTGGGGTAATCTGGATTACAAGACCATCCTCCCCCCGTTTCTTCCCCCCCTTTCTCCCCCCCCTTCCTCCCCCCCCCTTCCTCCCCCCCCTTCCTCCCCCCCCCCTTCCTCCCCCCCCTTCCTCCCCCCCCCCTTCCTTTCCCCCCCCTCTTCCTCCCCCCCCCTTCCTCCCCCTCCCTTCCTCTCCCCCCCTTCCTCCCCCTCCCTTCCTCCCCCCCCTTCCTCCCCCCCCCTTCCTCCCCCCCCTTCCTCCCCCTCCCTTCCTCCCCCCCTTCCTCCCCCCCTTTTCTCCCCCTCCAATCTCCAACATAACCCCCCCTCGGCATTTTTGTGGGGGAATATGGCACATTGACTGCAGATTCAACCGACCCTATCGTTGGCAACACAGCTACTTTTTTTTGCCACATCAATGTTTTCCCTGGCTGGAAAGGTTTATGGTAAATCTAACCTTTTAAGTGTGGCAGTCACTCAAGACTCGGTGAAGGCTAATGGTGTAAGTATAGACGACATTCCATTTCAACTACCGTACTACTACCATGACTGTTTGTTGTGCCCTTACACCGTCTTCTACCCTATTCTGTCATGCTTGCTCTGAGGTCAGCCAACAACATGAGACAAAGACAGTGCTTTGCCCCGAAAGTGGTTGATAATGCTCGAGGCTCCTTGACAGGAAGCAACAGTGGTAGGATGCGCAGCCGCAAGTGGAAAGGCATCGGGTAGGACTTGGGACTTGGAAAGGTGAGTGAGTGATTTTTGGTCCACGAAGGAATGACCAACTCAGAAGTACAGCTCATTGGCACACACATGTCATGTATTTGTGGCACTCTTGATCCATTCCTGATTAATGCTAGTATATAGTCCCATATTGGCCAAGTGTCATTATCCTTAGTGTTGCCATTCTGTTCCAAGAGTGGTATCTTCAGTCTTTCTCACCAACATTACTACCAGCCTCGTCATCACCATCACAAGCATCAGCAGCAACATCGGGCTTTTCTTCTCCAGCAGCAGCAGGCGTGGCCTCCCCAGCAGCATTGGCAGCACCGGGTTTGGCTTCCTCCTGGGGGAGGCACAACTGGCGCAGGTTGTACTTGGCAAGGGCCTTGAAATCGGTGAGGATGGAGATGAAACAGACGGTCCGGGGGAGAGAGCAGGAGGGAGAGAAGGGGGTGGAGGTGAGGGTGTGGGAAGAGTAATATACTGGTAACGTAAACATTGTGTACCTGGGAAACAGATTCTCTGGGGGAGAGGGACGGAGGGAGAGAGTTTGGGGAGGAGGGGAGAGGAATGGGAGGGGGGGTAAATGATGTGATGTGTACTTGGCGAGGGCCTTGAAGTCGGCAAAGATAGAGATGAAACAGGTTGTCTAGAGGAGAGGGCGGAGGGAGAGAGTTAGAGGGGGAGAGGGTGGGAAAAGTAGTATGGAGAGATGAAACGGATGGTCTGGAGGGGAGAGGAGGGAGGGAGCGAAGGGGGTGGGGGTGGGACGGAGAAAAGTAGCATGGGGTAAATGAGTAACTTCGCAAGGGCCTTGAAGTATGTGAGGATGGATATGAAACAGATGGTCTGGGAGAGAGGGAGGGAGTGAGGAGTGGTTGGGGGGGCTATTAAGAGAATGAGTTGATTGAGAAAGAGGGCAGTGGAGCATGGAAGAGTAAGGGAGAGAAAACATGAGGAGGATACAAGGGACCGGAGGAGGGTGCATGAGACTGGAAAAGGTGGGTGGAGAAGCTAGGAGTGAAACGGAGACTTGGAAAAAATTGGCTTCGCCCGGACTTGAACTGGAGACCTTCAGTGTGTCAGACTAACGTGATAACCAACTACACCACGAAACCATGTTCAAGTTGAAATAGAAAACTAATACACCGTGTAGAAACCCTAAACAGAATAGACAAACAAACGCACATGTTTGACTGAATCTACTGCGTTACTAGACTGCACAGATCCATAATACGGGGTACAAGCACCTTATTGGCATACCATGATGATGAATGCACAGCCTGGTGCATGCATGTCGTACCTTGACTGCTTGCAGCATCATGGTGTTGTACGCATTGTTGAGACCCACTATGTGGGGTACATGCCACAGCTTGGCACAACATGGTTCATGAACACACAACATTATGCACGTACGTATGCATGTCGTACCATCATCATTTCCAACATGCGGTACATGACCCTCGAAATGGGGTACATGCGACAGCTTGGCATACCATGGTTCATGAACACACAGCATGGTGCATGCATGCATGAATGCATGTCATACTTTCACCATTTCCAGCTTGATGGCCGTGTCTGGATTGTGAAGATCCACTATATGGGATACATGCCCCAGCTTGGCATACCATGGTTAATGAGCATACACCATGCAATTGGGCAGACGTGCATGTCATACCTTCACCGCTTGCAGCATGACAGCCTTGTCTGGGTTGTGAAGATCCACTTCATGCGGAGCTTGGCTACAGAGTCAATAACTCACAAGAATACGCACGCATTCCATACCTTCACCACTTGCAGCATGAGGGTCTTGTCTGGGTTGTGAAGATCCACTCGATGAGGAGTAGGCACAAGCTTGGCATACCATGGTTAATGAACACACACCATGGAGCATACATGCATGTCATACCTTCACCACTTGCAGCATGATGGTTTTGTCTGGGTTCCAGAGATCCACTTTATGCGGTGCAGGCACGCCTGCTCTCTCAAGCCCTTCGTTGGCTCGCTTCTCAAAGATAATCCCGAACTGTACAGGGAAGATAGACATGTGATGGGATGCAGGTTGACCCTAAAAAGAGGATGAAAACTGAAGCGTGAAAGGGCGAATTAAGGACTTCGTTGACTTGCTTATAGAAGATGGTAGCAAAGTGTACAGTGGAGGAGGAGCATTTCATGAGATGCACGAGGAGCCTACAAAAAGGGATGCAAACTGAAGCGTCCTGGTCTCATGTCCCTGCCTACCATCATCATGAACCTTACTTACACACCCTGCACCTCATACTCACCGCCCTGCACCTCATATCCACCGGCCTGCACCTCATACCCGCCGCCCTGCACCTCATATCCACCGCCCTGCACCTCATACCCACCGCCCTGCACCTCATACCCACCGCCCTGCCCCTCATACCCACCGCCCTGCACCTCATACCCACCGCCCTGCACCTCATACCCACCGCCCTGCTTCTTCTTGAGTTCCGTGCCGCCCCTTTATTCGCCAGCAGGCCATTAGTGGACGACCCCCATCAGGGGGAGACAGCACCATCAGGGGAGACAGCACCATCAGGGGAGACAGCACCATCAGGGGAGACAGCACCATCAGGGGAGACAGCACCATCAGGGGAGACAGCACCATCAGGGGAGACAGCACCATCAGGGGTGACAGCACCATCAGGGGAGACAGCACCATCAGGGGTGACAGCACCATCAGGGGTGACAGCACCATGAGCTCAGTTGGATACTCAGCTTGTTGACCTCACTAGCCAAATTCCCCAGTCCTTCCTTGCCTCCCCCTATCCTTCCGCCTTGCTAGCCAGCAGCTTGTCGCACCACAGCGTGTGGGGCGAACAGGGGAGAAAGCACCATCACCTCAGTCAGATGAGCAGCTTGCTGACCTCACCAGTGTAACGAGGTGACTTTTAAGTCTACTCAAAAGTCATTTCAGGAGAACTGGGGGGAAAGCAATATCAGCTCAGTTGGATAAGCATCTTTCTATTCTCACTAGCCACCTTCCCCAGTGCTTGCCTCCCTCTCCCCCTCTCCTTCCACAGTCATGACCACACCACAGTCATGACCACAGTGTTAAACAGTTTATATAAACAGTTCTTCTGGTTAAGAATGCAGATACATCCCCCTTTTCCCTCTAACTTGATACACTGGTAGGAAAGGTTGCCTGTGATCCCTCGATTTTAAACCAGTCTAGTACATATGCACAATAATTCATGTTCTATCATTCGCCTGTGCGCCTCACCTCACCTCCTGTGCGCCCCACCTCACCTATTGTGCGCCTCACCTCACCTCCTGTGCGCCCCACCTCACCTCCTGTGCGCCCCACCTCACCTCCTGTGCGCCCCACCTCACCTCCTGTGCGCCTCACCTCACCTCCTGTGCGCCTCACCTCACCTCCTGTGCGCCCCACCTCACCTATTGTGCGCCTCACCTCACCTCCTGTGCGCCCCACCTCACCTCCTGTGCGCCCCACCTCACCTCCTGTGCGCCTCACCTCACCTCCTGTGCGCCCCACCTCACCTCCTGTGCGCCTCACCTCACCTCCTGTGCGCCCCACCTCACCTCCTGTGCGCCCCACCTCACCTCCTGTGCGCCTCGCCTCATCGAGCACGTTGACAATCTCCCGCCCGCACTCTCTCTCCCTGCCAGTCACACTCGACACCAGCCACCCCCTGCTGCCATTCGCTATGGGGCCAGCTCCCCCCCCGCTCTGAGGGGACCAGGAGGTAGGAGCAGAAGGGGGGAGGAGCAGAAGAGGAGGGAGCAGATGGGAGAGGAGGAGCAGCAGGGGGGGGGGGCAGAAGGTGGGGGAGGAGCAGCAGGGGGGGGAGCATAAGGGGGAGGAAAAGCAGTATGGGGGGGAACAGAAGCGGGAGGAGGAGAGGGGCAGTCGTGGGAAGAGCGAATGGGGAGGAGCAGAAGGGAGAAACAACTTTCAATTCACTCACCTGCACTCCGTCGTTCAACCAGTCTCCCTGCTTCCATTCACTATGGCTGCCGCTCGCCCCCCGGCTCTGGTTCAACAGGGTGGGCACATGAAGTGTGTATTTTTGAGACGTCTCAAAAACACTCTCCCTGCTGCCATTCACTATGGCTGCCGCTCGCCCCCCGGCGCTGGGTCAACAGGGCCGGCAAGTGAGGAGGAACTTTTGAGACGTCCCAAAAGTCGTCGTTCAACCAGTCTCCCTGCTGCCATTCACTATGGCTGCCGCTCGCCCCCCGGCGCTGGGTCAACAGGGCCGGCACGTGAGGAGGAAAGGAGCAGAAGGAAGAAACGCATCTTCAATTCACCTGCACTGCACCCCCTCTATCTGCTGCCATTCGCTATGCCCCCCCCTCGCCCCCCGGGGCTGTGTAAACAGGGCTCTGAGCCAGCTGGCTCTCTAAGAAACACACTTAACCAGGCACTCCTTTCCCTCACCTGTCCGTTACTGACACGTCATGCTCGCCCCCCGTCTCTGGGTGAAAAGGGCGGGCACGCGAGGAGGAGCAGAACGGGGAGGAGGAAAGGGAGAAACCATTTTATTTTACTCACCTACACTCCCCCTCCCTCCCTGCCTGCTGCTGCCTGCTGCCACTAGGGAGAGCGAAAAAACAACAAAAAGTTACGGGTTTTGGGTGCATCAGAAATGGAGATAAGCGGGAGAGGCTGCTGGAGAAAAGAGAGGGAGAACTGGGAGGCGGCGCGGGGAACACACGACGGCACGAGGAGGCGAGAGTGAGGGAGGGCAGACGGAGGTGTGCGTGGGAAGGTGGGGAGAGGGGGGGGAGGGGAAAGGGGGGAAGGGGAAGGGGGAACATGGGTCGGATCAGACTCGTGCGCGCACGCCGCCGAGCTCATAGCAGCGACGCGGAACGGATGCTGCCATGGCTCGCGCCTGCTACGCGAATGACGTGCTTGAGACGCGCCTGACACGCGACTGACACGCGCCTGCAGAATTGTCGCTGATTAACGTCGTTATTCGTCTCTCAGCCAAGAAATACATTGTTACACGCCTGCCGGTTTATGTTGACTAATGCGTCGCGACATAAGTCTAAAGGCTCACAGCGTTCAAATATCGCGACTTGTGCCGCTTCGATTTCCCCCGACCTCCATTACCGCTCCGATTGCCCTCCGCCTCGCGCTTTCCGCGACCCATGTGCGATTGTATGGCCGTGGCTACCGATCAAACGAGGCAAACGCTCAATGGCTGGTTTGCGCAACATTTATGTGTTACAATAAACCAAGCATCCTCAGGACCAGTAGCACAAACCTCCAATCTCTCAGCCTGATTAGCGGGTTCATTACCCGCCTGGTCCTTTTGTTTTATCCACCTCAAGGCTCCGCTTTTAATTCATATCTTATCTAAAGAT
Source organism: Closterium sp. Naga37s-1 (assembly GCA_947471745.1). NCBI lineage: Eukaryota > Viridiplantae > Streptophyta > Zygnematophyceae > Desmidiales > Closteriaceae > Closterium > Closterium sp. Naga37s-1. Next base: position 534,051 of record CANJKZ010000796.1, on the reverse strand, counting down.
GTTTTCTTACTACTCTGGGGCATTCTTCTTTCATATCATACTCGTCGTCGGATCCCTTTTTGTTGTAAGCCTCAACCATCTTGACTGGTTTTTTTCGGACGTGCTTGTCGTCTACACCTTCGTTGTGTTGCTTCGTTGGTGTAGGAGATTTTTCTTTACTGCGTTTCGCTGCGTGTCGAACAATTCCGACTTTCAAACAGAAAGGTTCGGACCTATGCCATCTATCCAGCAGCTATATTGCGTCAAACCGAAGCCTGTGCCTCGACCTGCAGCTGGTTCCCAGTGCCGCTGCCTCGTTCGTAGTGCTGCTGCCTGACCTAGTTTCGGTCATGTCGACTGTTACTGTGCTCGCGTTTGACGCAGAGAGGCGCCGTATCGAGTTAAAATCTTGGCTAGAGATCCAGCACCTGTACTTGCAGAGTGTCACCAAAGGCGATGTCTCATTGTTTGAGCACACGTGGCCCCTAAGACTCCGGTTGAGCCTGCCGCTATCGCTGTGAGGGATGCGCAGAAGCGGTGTCGGGCTGACCGCATTGTCTACACAGCATTGCCCACCTCTCATCTCCTTTTTTTAGGGGTGCGTTCCCCCCCTTCTCGCGTCCAATGTTGCCTCTACATCTACTGTTGACTTCCTCGGTGCTGAGGAGGTCGGTGATGCGTCCGCTCTTAGCGGGAGGCACGGCAACTAGGGTGGGCGTAGGAAGGGTGGGGGTGGTGAGGAGGCGGTGGCGGTGGGGGGGATAAGGATGGTGGGAGTAGCGGGGGTGGCGGGGGTGGTGGAGGGGGTGGGGGTGGTGGTCGCGGTGGAGCTGGCGAGGGTGGCAGGGGTGGAGCAGCGGGTGGAGGTGGTGGTTCTGGGGGTGGGCAGCAAAAGTAGCAGCAACAGCCACGTCAGCAGGAGAATGAGTGAGTGGGTTGCTCGGCGAGGCTTCACCGGTAGTGGTGGTCCTGCCACTGGTCCTTGCCCGTACGTGCGTTGCACTGGCCCTCGGGCCGACGATGCCTGCGGCAAGATGGGGCACGGTGAGGCTCGCTGTTTCTGCCGCCTCAAGGACGCCTTTCGTGGTGAGTTCGGTGAGCTCGCCAAGGTCCCTAACTGGTTACGATCGCTCAAGAGGGGCGTTCATGTATTTTTTTCTTGATTGGGACAAGATTTCTGTAGGCATGCACGCCATGTATGCTGCTGGTGCTAGTGTTGAGGGTGACTATTATTCCTGTATGCCTAAGTTAGCTTATGTAGAGGCTGCGAGTGTAGGTGCTTGTGAGATTGCTAGCATCGATGCAGTTCCTACGGAGGCGTCGCTCTCGTTCACACTGGACTCCGGTACGATTCATTGCTTCTTCCGCGACAGCACCACAGTCACACCACTCTCGGCTCTTGTCCCTGTCACCCTGGCCGACCCCATCTCCGGTCCCATCGTTGCTCGCGGCTCCACAGTCCTCCCATGTCTGGCAGTTCCCTCTGGCTCCCTCACAAGCCTGCACCTCCCCTCGTTCTCTACGAACTTGGTGAATGCCGGCCACCTCCAGGATCTTTTCGTCACCACCATGATTCCTGGAGCGAGCAAGTTGCAATCTGTACGGACACAGCGAATGAAGCTTACTAAGCCACGTTCATACGGAGGCGTTGGTCTGGACTGTTCACACTGCACACTGAGTCAGGTGGTTGCGTCAGGTCAGGTAGCGGCGTCTTGCTCGTGTTAATTCACTCCTCTGGCACCACCGTCCTGGTCACCCCTCCCTTCAGCGTCTCCGTCGTATGCACTTGCGTCGCCTTGTCTCTGACCTCCCGCAGTCACTGCCCCCGCTCTCGCGTCGCTTGCACCCCCGTGCACTCCCTGCGTTAAGGGGCGGCAGCGCGCCGCTCCTCAATCCTCCTCGTTTCTTCCGACCACTGCTCCTTTGCAGACGCTGCACATGGACGTGTGGGTCCACGCCCCCATCCTTGGGCCGTGCCGGGAGCGCTACTTTCTGCTGGTCTTCGACGACTTCACGCGCTACACCACGGTGTTTCCCTTGGAGCATAGGGGCGTATTCCTGGCTTCGGGTCATCCGGGCTTTGGGCTGTCCGAAAATGTGGGAGGACACGAGCTGAAATATTTCGGCTCGTGTCAACGACCACAATGCCGGCACGATTTTAAGGGTTCGGCCAGACGAAAGTAATCACATGTTGTCACATGTAAACAGACGTTGATTGGTTTAGGAAATGTCTTGATTGACAACGGGCGATTCTTTCACCCGCCATCGCAAACGGCCCCGCGACCCCAACATTGACAATCAGCTGTCAATGTCAGATGGTGCATTTGGCATCACAACCACTCATTAGAAATACTGCACCCTTTGAATTCACTCACAACCGATTCACAACCACTCATAGGAAATCAGTAGAGGGTCGAATTTCCCTCCCAGCCACCAGTTCGAAATCATCGCGCCAATCCTTCGATCTTCACCATGGCGGATCTGAGCGAGTTTGGTGGGGAAACTCTAGATCGTAGCCACACCATTACTTCGCGTTTCACCATGTCGATATGAGCGCATTTGGCGTGGGAATTCTATATCGTAGACACACCACGACTTCGATTTTCCCTTACAATGCAGCTCTTCCAGTGCGCGTCAGGAGTATAATACAACAATCTAGAGCGTCAATGCACCAGGCTAACGCCTAACTCCCACGCTCTTAGCTCCTTCTTTCAACGTATTCCTAGCCTTCTCCGACATGGCTCCTAAACGCAAGTACAATAAGGCGTCGAAGAAGGCAGCCGACCCCGAACCCGAGGTCCCTATGCAGGACCCCCCCAACGTCGTTTGGATGAGGCGTCGGCAGGCGCTCGGCAGCTGTCGTGCTCGCATTCGGAACGAGATTCAGGAGACCCGTGGCGACGAGCCTTTTGGGGATTCCGACAACAAAACTTACGAGGAACCTGATACTGAAGGCTTGGCGAGCTCCGAGTCTGAGCCTGAGGAGTTCTACGCGTACGAGAGCAGCGATAGTGACTCTGATTCTGACGCCTCGATAGATTCTCCCAACAGCGACAAGGATCTCGTCCCTGACGCCACCGAGCTCGACGCGGAGAGCCTTGCCGGGAGCTTGGTGGGAGCTTGGCGAATGTCAACAAAAAGCAGAAGGGGAAGGCCGTGAAGCCCAAGAGGAAGCGTAAGGTGTGGATCAAGGACGAAATGACCGAGTTGGCCGCGGCCCGATGGTTCACGCGCGAGGATTTGAAGTCGATGCAAGGCAAGCAAGGACCGCAGTAATGGAAGAAGCTCCGTAGGCATCTCCATAAGGCGAATCCTAACTAGACACGCAAGTCGGAGGCCATGAAGCAGTAGTAGAAGCAGCTGGAGAGGGAGTACAAAGAAATATGCAAGGCGTTGGCAATGTCGGGTGGCAGAAACATCACCCCTCCCGGATGGTTCGCTTACATGGAAGAAATCCGAGCGGGAACCGCTGCAGTGAATCTGCACGTGGTCGACGGTGGAGGCGCGGGCGAGCACCACGCTGATCCTCTGACAAACCCTGTGCCCCTCGCCCCTGCTTCTGCCACGCCCATGTCGCCTCCTGGTCCTCAAGTTGCGCCATCAGGTAAGTTTCTCCATCCCATCTCAAACTGAATCTTTCGCTAGGTTCCCTCTCTCTAAATCTCCCTCTGTCTATACGTCATCTCCGTTTGTTTGTTTCATTCATCTCTGTCCGTTCCATTTCTCACACTTTGACCAGCTCCTTCAGCTCTGTACGTTCATTCCCCTTTCCCACTCGAATTGTGCACCATTTCCTCACTCTGACCGTGAACGCTTCCCTCACTCTGACCGTGCACGCTTCCTTGACTATGACCGTACACTCTTCTCTCACTCTGACTATGCACCTTCTCTTCAATTCCGCGTTTCCTTCCCTCTGACCGTGCACCTTCTCTCTGTTTGTCCGTCTCCCTCCCTCTGACCGTGCACACTCTCTCTGTTTGTGCATTTCCCTCCCTCTGACCGTGCACATTCTCTCTGTTTGTGCGTTTAACTCATTCTGACAGTGCACCTTCTCTCTGTACGTTTCCCTCACTTTGATTGTGCACCTTCTCTCTGTGCGTTTCCCTCACTATGAAAGTGCACCCTCTCTCTATCCGTGCATTTCCCTCAATCCGACCGTGCACCTTCTCTTTGTGCGTTTCCCTCACTCTGACCATGCACCTTCTCGTTGTGCGTTTCCCTCACTCTAGCCATGCACCCTCTCTCTGTCCGTGCGTTTCCCTCACTCTGAGCGAGCAGCTTCTCTCTTTATGTATGTATTTCTTGTCCGATCTCTCTATTGTTGTGCCTAGCTACTCCCTCTGAAGTGCGTCCTAATGGTTCCACAACATCGCGTCATCACTGCATACATAACATACACGCACTACACCAGAAATCTCACTCTTGCTTCTTCTTAAAATATACTCTAACCCCATCCACAGGACTTACGCCAGCACAAAAAGCGGACCCCACCATATCTGTGCGGCAGTGGCGTGTGTCCGAGAGTGCTACGATCGCGGGAGCGCAACTTATTGCAGACGCCCTATAAGAATGCAGTCAGGGAGGCCTGGCCAAGCTGGACGCTTTGACCTGCTTGATTATGAGTACGGTAGCGTCGGCTGGTGCACCTCCTGACGTGGCAGATCCGCCTCCTGATACGCCTGGCGCATCTACATCGGCAGATGGCGCGCCCACGTTCATGGATTCTACGGGCCAGTAGGCGGCAGGCGGTGGCGCCTCAGATATGCTTTCTGCAGGCACTTCCCGAAGTACCTCCTCCTTTTCTGCAAGTCCTTGTTGCTCGCTGAAAAGTCGGCCAGTGGAAACGTGCCATCACTTCTCACATCCACTAGCCATTGCTCACGATGCCGTGTCGCCTCCCTTTGTCTTTCTTCTTGATGCACAGGTGGTGATGCATCATCTTGGTGACCATATTGTGCATTATAATGATGCACCCGACGCCTATACAAACACGACCAAGACGGCACTCGTGCCTCCTCCCGAAGAGGCGCCAACGGCCTTTGAGTGCAGCAATGCATCTCTCTACCAGCATCCCTATGGCGGATTGCACGTAGTTGAATAGTTGTTTCCACCCTTTGAAGAGTCCCTTCGTTGTGGCATGTAGGGGCATTAAACAGTAAGGGCGTAGTGAAATGCAGCATTAGCTGGTAGTCACCTAGGCCCCCCTTCTCTAGCCTTTCGTACAACTTGCTCTTGACAAACATGTACTGCTCCATGATATTCGACCATGTAATCCCAGATTACCCCCCTTGCATCACAGGTCACTTGCAACTGCACCGAGTAATGGGACTTTGGTTGTAGTACTCCGTGCGATGGTTCTCCATTACGCGCACTTGAATATGGGTCCCATCCATGGCCCCAACCACATTGGGTACACCCTTGATTTCGATTGAACTCTGCAGCCATGATTGGGAGTTCCACCGGTGTTGGGAACCTAACCCAATCTGCTATGAAGATCCTTAGAAGAAAGAAATTGCCATGTTAACGTATGACAATGCCGAAACGAAGTACTTGATGGGGATCAAAACAGATATGCAGGAGAATCTGGTACTTGTGTACGAATGGAGAGAAAACGCCGGCCATGCCTTCCACAATTACGGACATAACCTCCTTGCTGATACAGTTTACGTTCTGGAATCCATGCTCCCACATGAGGTCAATGTCCGACACCCATTCGGTCATACGATCGAGTCGCCTCCTCTTCCGCGTGAGAGTTCGCTCCTTGCGTTGCTCGTCACATTCGTCTCCCTCAGCGCTGCCTTGTTCCACCAAAGTCAGCCATGATTGAGTGGCGGTTGCAGCAGACGGTAGGAGAGTTTAAGAGAAGAGCGTGTGGCAAAGCTGGATTAAACACCAGAAGGGTGAGTTGCTGAGGGGAGAGCATGTTGTTGACTAGAAAGAGTGGAGCTGTAATTTTTGTGTGCCTGTTTGCTTTTCCTATATACAATTGGTGGGCTGAAGTTGTGGCACTTGTGCAAAGGCTTCTGTGCATTTGCAAAATCTTGGTATCGAGTTGTTGAGCAACTGCAATGGTCGTTCATGCAGATTGGGGGTAGTGGCCAGACATCAAGTATGTGGGGGGATTGACGGCCGAATTGTGTGCTGGCGAGAAGATGTTGCACGCTCGAACCCTGTATGATCTTTGGAACTTTTTTGTTGGGCTGCCTTGCGACATTTGTGCGGTTCCGAGTCGGAACACCCGAAATCGAATCGGAAAACCTGCGGCTCAGGAAAAAAAAAGAATTGGATGACACACAGCGCCGTTGACACAAATCCAGGTTTACGACCTAAAGGCGACGTCCGTACTGTTCTGATCCCTCGGAGTCGCGCTATTTGTCTCCAGCTAAGAGCATGTTTCCAGCAGGATCTCTTTGTGCTTCGTCTGCACTCTGACCGTGGTGGCAAGTTTGCCTTTGATCTCCTTGAGGAGTTCTGTCATGAGGAGGGCATCACCTAGTTGTTCACGCTTCCGGCCTCTCCGCAGTAGAATGGGATCGATGAGCGTCGCATTAGCCTCATCATGGACGTTGCTCGCACTTCCACGGTCCATGCGGCTGCTCCCCATTTCATGTGGCTGTTTGCGGGCCGATACGCCCCGCATCAGCTTAACCTCTGGCCCCGTGTTTCACAGCTAGAGGCCTCGCCTACCCTCCTTTGGACGGGGTCGACAGGGGATGTGTCTGCATTTCGAGTTTGGGGCTTGCTTACCCTTGTCCGCAATCCTACCGCGAGCAAGCTCTCTCCACGCATTATTCGTTGCGTCTTCCTTATGTTAGAAATAACATGTAGGAATGATTGAGTAGAAGCATGAGATGAGTACAAGTACTAGGTCTAACCCTAAAGTGTTGTACTCAATAGAGGCTACCTCACTACGGCCTATAGATATACAAACACATTTGACACACACCCCCATAGGCAAAGTGGGGGATAGGAAGAGCAACCGACGGTCACAAGACCAGTCAAGCAAGAGAATAAAGCAAAGTAAAGCTCAGGGTGAATCTCAAGATCACCACGCAGTCTGAGCACAAGCAAGCGGCCACAAGGCCAGTTCACATGCAGAGGTATAAAAGCACAAGCAGTAAAGTGATCACAACCTAGCAAGAGCAAGCATGCAGGTATATATATATATATCACACTAAAAGACAAATTCAAGCAACCAACAGGTGAGGCAGAGTAGGCACAAGGCCTAAAGCAGTGCAGAAATGCTGATGATCACCAGAGCCAAGGGCCTTGGTGAAGACATCAGCAGTGTTGGCCCGAGAGGCCAAGTAAGCAAGGTGCAGCTGACCACGCAGCTCCAACTCTCGAGCAAGAAAGTAGCGAAGAGCAATATGCTTTGTACACAAGGCAATCATGGCCTTGTTGTCGACATACAGAACTGGAGAAGAACGAGGTCGCTCACCCAGGTCGGCCTGCAGGTAGTTCAGCCAGCGTAACTCCTGTGCAGCCATAGCCCCGGCATAAATCTCGACCTCACAGCTGGAACTAAGCAGAGAAGACGAGCGAGTGGACCTCCACGAGACAGGACCAGAGTCGAGACTGAAAGAGTAACCTTGTGACGACCGCTGAGTCGCCTGGTCGTCGACCCAAGAAGCGTCGGAGTGTCCTGTGAGTACCACTGGACCCCCTCATCCAACACAAGCCCCATGCCCGATATACTGCACAGCTGTCCAGTGCTCCTTCCTGTGTCTCCCGGGCGCGACGAAGCGAGCAAGGATGCTGAGAGGGTATGCAAGGTCAGGTCGTGTGCACGTCATCAAGTACATGAGGCAGCCTACAAGCTCTGGATACGGGCCACTCGGCTCTACGGACTCGTTCAAAGGTGGAGATGTGAGCGACTGGCCAATAGGTAGAGGAGTAGGCTGTGGCTAGGAGAACCAAAAGCTGAAGCACTGAAGGACCTACTGCACCATGTGTGACTAAGTCAGAGTGATGTTGCACCTAGCTCTGTCCTGGGTGATCTGCAAGCCAATATAGCTACACACCTCACCCAGGTCAGTGCAAGTGTGTCTCTTCTGCAGCTCCGCCTTCACAAGGGTCAGCGCCTCAGTGTCGTCAGTAGCAAAGACTAAGTCGTCGACGTGCACGAGGATGTAGAACGGCGGCAGAGAAGGGTCGGTGCACAGAAACAACGACGTGTCAGCAGTCGAAGGAGCAAACCCAAGAGCCGCAAGTGTAGTCCTCAGTGTGTTGTGCCACTCGCGGGGCGCCTGGCGGAGACCATAGACTGGCCGCCGGAGGCTCCACTGGGTACCCTCAGGAAACGACCCAGTAAAGCCAGGTGGGTGGGCAGCCAGATCTCCTCGTGAAGGCTGCCCTGTAAGAAAGCTGTGGAGAAGTCGAGAGAGTGCAGCTCGTAGTCACGCTGTGCTGTCACGTGCAGTAACACCCGAAGAGTAGTCATCTTTGGGGTGGGGGAGAAGGTCTCGAAGAAGTCAACCCCTTGTCACTGATTGAAGCCTCGAGCAACGTAACGCGCCTTGAAGGCAGGCGGAGAACCCGACGACCGCTTCACTTTGAAAATCTACATGCCATCGACTATGTTCGCCCCAGGTGGGGGAACCTCGTAGACATATATGCATGTGAACTTCCAAGAAGCCATCTCTGCGTCCATGGCTATCTGCCACTGAGAGCAGTACTCACCGGCGATCGCCTCTGCGTAAGAGCGCGGGATAGGGATGTCTGGTGCATCCAGGTCTCCCTCAGGGCAAAGCAGCATGGACGCGAGATGAGGTAAAATGGCCCCGAGACACTCAAGCTAAAACTGCCTGTCCTCAAAGGACGGAGACGTCACTGCCAAGGGCAAGCTCACCCCTGACGGACGGAGGACAATTAGACTCAGACACAGTAAGAAGACTCGTGACGTATTCGAGACGACAGGTAGTAGCAAAGTCTACGAGCTCAGTGACTAAGGCAGATGCAACAGTAGACTCAAAGGAAGCGTCAGTGACAAAAGTGGCAAGGAGACAAGTGACAGTAGGATTAGCAGCACGAGCAAGGTCGAACTCAGGGTTAGGAATGTCAGGAAGAGAGGACGTTGGAGGAGACGGCAGGGAAACACGCTGTGGAACAGAGGAAGGACGAAGTGCCATCGTGTGCGTGCCGTGGACAAATGGAGAACGAGGATGACGAGCACAACTGACAGTGCAAACATGGGAGGCAGGAGGAGACTCAGGCTCACGACGCACTGTCAGGGACTCTGTCTGCTCAAGGTAAGGAGAAGGAGCAGGCACTGGAGAGCCAGGCAGTAACTGCGGCTGTGACTGGTCAGGCGGAGGACACAGGAGAGGCGAAGTAAGGCCAGTGGAAGATGGAAGACTAAGAACTTGACGAAGTGCCGAGCTAGGCGGTGGCAGGGACGACTGCGGCTGCGGGTAAAAAAAACGGTCGTTGCGGCCTAGCACCCACAGTACCAGAGCCTCCAGCTCCAGTGCCTCCAGCACCTCCAGCACCAGCAGCTCCAGTACCTCCAGAGCCTCCAGCACCAGCAGCTCAAGCACCTCCAGCACCTCCAGCTCTAGTACCTCCAGTACCTGCAGGTCCAGTACGTCTAGCTCCTGTACCTCCTGTACCTGCAGCTCCAGCACCTCCAGCACCAGCAGCTCTAGTACCTCCTATACCAGCAGCTTTAGCACCTCCAGCACCAGCAGCTCCAGCACCTCCAGTACCAGCAGCTCCAGCACCTCCAGCAACAGCAGCTCCAGTACCTCCAGCACCAACAACTCCAGTACCTCCAGCATGAGCAGCTCCAACACCTCCAGTACCAGCAGCACCTCCAGCTCCAGCACCTCCAGTTCCAGTACTCCGAGCTCCAGCAACCCGGCCCCTCCGAACAACCCAGTCGTGAAGCTGCTGCGGCGAGAGGGTCTCTTGTCTGCGAGACTGCTACCGTGGTCCAACACATCCGAGGGAGCAGGACCCTGTGGGGGGAGGGGGTCTACCGGGGGGGGACCTGGGACTAGGAAGAGGGGCAGCGGGACTATTGGAGAAGACACGTGCGGGTGGAGACGGTAGAAGCAGACCGACTCGTCAAACGTGACGTCCAGTGAGGACAAGACGCGGTACAAGGCAGGGTGGTAAAGCTGCCAGGGCGGGGCGTCGGTGGGGAAGCCATGGAAGACGCAGCGGAGAGTGCGAGGAAAAAGCTTGCCCGCGGTGGTATCGCGGACAAGGGAGAGCGCGCCCCAGACCCGAAACGCCGACGCATCGCCAACCTCCCCTGTCCAACGCAGTGTAGGCAAGGTTTCTGGCACAGAGACACGGTGCCAGAGGTTGAGCTGATGCCAGGGGTCAGCCAGACTGATCGGGACAGGTATAGTGAGCGGTGTGATTGTGGTGCAGTCGTGGAAGAAGCACCGAGTCGCGCCTCAGTCAGGCGTGAAGATGTGCAAAGCCTCCACAGGAGCTGCAACAGTGCTAGCAGGCTCACATGCACCTACACTAGTTGCCTCTACACTACTAGGGGCGTTTTGCTGAGAAAACCACTGAAGCTGCTTCGGCGAGGGGGTCTCCGGCTGAATATGCTGCCGCTGCTGACCATCTCTAGAACCACCGCCTCCACTAGTGGCACCACCTGCTGGAGCAGACGTACAGGTGCCTACACTCTCCTCCACGACGAGCGGCTGCACCTCCTCCAACAACGGACGCCGCTGCTGCAGTGGCCGAGTGGCAGGAGAGAGGGAGGAGTTGTGGCTATCAACAGCGTCGAACAAAGTCTGGGCCGACGTTACCTGTCGAAAGTGGTCCCTCTGGTCGACCGGCAGGAGAGCTCAGGCGGCACGCTATGCGACAGCATCGCGCTCCGTCCACTGTCTGTAGGCAAGGGTGCCCGCCAGGTACCGCCTCTACACGTCCTCGCCAGCGTCAGCAGGAGGCTCAGTAGGAGTCGGAGAGGCCGGAAGTGACCCCGACGTGTGCTCGAGTAGGGAGACGCCATCTCTAATGTAACGCCGGAGATGCAAGCGCATGCACATAAGCCAGAACCCTAACCTGTACGGCCGTCCATCGGCGTCAACCGCTAAGACCAGCGGCTTTGCCATGAAGGGCAGTGTAGTGGCTAGGGCAGTGCGTATGCAACTAGAGCAGCGCGCTGGCAGCTAAGGCAGCCCGCGGGCAGCAGGGCGTGCGGGGCGCAGCAGGGCGGGCGGGGCGCGGGCAGCGCAGGCGTGTGGGCTGCAGGGCAGCGCGGGCAGGACAGAGCGCGGGCTGCAGGGCAGCGCGGGCAGGACAGAGCGCGGGCTGCAGGGCAGGGCGGCACACGGGCTGCAGGGCAGGGCCGCACGCGGGCTGAAGGGCAGGGCGGCGCGCGGGCTGCAGGGCAGGGCAATGTGCAGGCTGCGGGGCAGGGCGGCGCGCGTGCAGAGCAGGGCGCTAGCAGGGCAGCGTGCGGGTCGCGCGCTGAGCAGCAAGCGGGCAGCATGCAGGGCAGGGCAGAGCGCGTGGGGTAGAGCAGGCAGGGCAGCGTGAGGGACGCTGTCCGGGCAGGGCAGGAACGAACGGGCAGGGCAGTACGGGCAGTTCGAAGCTAGCGGTGGGCCCTAACGGAGCGGTCCTACGGAGGGACCTGCTCTGAATACCATGTCAGAAATAACGTGTAGGAATGATCGAGTAGAAGCATGAGATGAGTACAATTACTAGGTCTAACCCTTAAGTGTTGTACTCAATAGAGGCTACCCCACTACAACGTACAGACATATAAACACATTTGACACCTTGGCTTTCCAGCCGACGCGCCTGACTGACAGTTTTACCACCCAGCCACCTTTAACAAGTCGGTCTTCTACTACCGTCTCTACCCCTACCGCAGTTGCCATGTGCCCTCATCCGTCTCTTCCTGGTTCCAGGTCCCCCCCAGGTAGACCCCCCCCCTCCCCCCTCGTTCTGCTCCTTCAGGTGTGTCTCACGCCACCCCACTCCCCTCGGCTGTGCCTTTGGAGGTCTCCTCAGACTCCTTTGGCCCGGCTTAGGGGGGTGACAATGCTGCTAACAATACAGCGGCTTCTCGCTACCAGTCGCGCTTAGAAACACCTCCTGATTTTCCACCTCAGCCGTCTCCGCCCCCCATGTTGCCGCCTCCGCTGCAGCCTGTCGTTGTGGAATCTGGGGGCCCTGGTGCTGTTGGGGATGGTGACTCTGGAGGAGCGGGTTTTGCGGGTGCTGGTTCTATGGGTGCTGCCTCAGGGGGTCTAAGGGTCCTCGTGTTGGTGGGTTGAGGGTGTTGCTACTAGAGGTTCTGGGGGTGCTGATTCTGGAGGTGAATCCAAAATGACAGTTAGAGTGAATCTAGAATGAGAGAAGTGAATATATCAGAGAATTATAGCATTTCGTATCAGATTACAAAAGAAATTAAGCTACCAACAGTCCTAACTAGCAATGTACTCTAAAAAAAAATGGTTGACCAACCCTGAACGTTCAACTCAAAGCCCTTGCAACCCTCGTCGCCAATCACACCCGATTGACTAAACTACCTCGAAGCGGGGGGTAAATTGTGTACGGTATATGGCTAAGATAGCAAGTGATGTGAGTTGTGATAGTAGTGTGGGTGGAATAGGGAATATCAAAGACGTGCCTCAAAGTCCCTGTCAAACAAATGGAAACCTAGGGAGGATATAACGGGGACCCTAAATAGGCAGTGACCTCGGAAATCAAGGTTGCGCGCGAAGTCTGAAAACGACGCGATATAGCTGCTGGTTAGATGGCATATGTCCGAACCTTTCTGTTTGAAAGTCGGAATTGTTCGACACGCAGCGAAACTCAGTAAAGAAAAATCTCCTACACCAACGAAGCAACACAACGAAGGTGTAGACGACAAGCACGTCCGAAAAAAACCAGTCAAGGTGGTTGAGGCTTACAACAAAAAGGGATCCGACGACGAGTATGATATGAAAGAAGAATGCCCCAGAGTAGTGTAAGGAATTTTCTCGACATTCCTTAGCGCGCCCTGCACCATCGCGTACAGCATCAGCCGTTGTTCGCCCGTTACTACTAACGGGGCTTCGCCGACTTCGCGCGCACTGTTTCACCAAACCTCGCACTGCTGGCCCGGCCGTGTCGGCCTACGCTTCGGGACTAGCTCGAGCCTCGCTGCCAGTGTAGCACTAGATAGCTCGCACGCACCGCGTTACCGTTTGCATGTTTCGCGTATAAATGTTCGCTCATGCCTTCGCTCACATTTTGCACTCGTTTGACACCTTAGTGCAATTCTAGCTTCTTCGATTCATTGCACCCGTAACAAGTAGTGAGAAAACATCTTTAGATAAGATGTGAATGGAAGCGGAGCCTTGAGGTGGATAAAACAAAAGGACCAGGCGGGTATTGAACCCGTTAAATAGGCTGAGAGATTGGAGGTTTGTGCTACTGGGCCTGAGCATGCTTGTTTATTGTAATACACATACGTGTTGCGCAAACCAGCCATTGAGCGTTTGCCTCGTTTGATCGGTAGCCACGGCCATACAATCGCACATGGGTCGCGGAAAGCGCGAGGCGGAGGGCAATCGGAGCGGTAATGGAGGTCGGGGGAAATCGAAGCGGCACAAGTCGCGATATTTGAACGCTGTGAGCCTTTAGACTTATGTCGCGACGCATTAGTCAACATAAACCGGCAGGCGTGTAACAATGTATTTCTTGGCTGAGAGACGAATAACGACGTTAATCAGCGACAATTCTGCAGGCGCGTTCAGTCGCGTTTCGGTCGCGAGTCGCGGCAGCATCCGTTGCGCGTCGCCGCTGCTATGATCTTGGCGGCGTCGCCGCTGTGATCTCCGCGGCGGCGTGCGCTCACCAGCCCGATCCGCCCCACTTCCCGCCCTTCCTCTTCAACCCCTTCCCCCGCTTTCCTTTCGTGCCCTCTCCTCCCGCTCGCGCACACACCTCCGTCTTCCCTACCTTCTCTTCTCCTCCTCCCATCGTGTGCTCCCACGGCGCCGCCTCTCCCCTCTGGTCCTGAGATCGCCTTGATCACTTAGGTTTACACAGAGCGGATTTTTCCGCTGTCGCCTCTCCCCTCTGGTCCTGATATCGCTTTGAGCACTTGGTTTTACCCAGAGCGAATTTTCCCGCCGTCGCCTCTCTCCTCTGGTCCTCACCCGTCCGGCCCGTGTCGCCCGCTGTCCCCCTTCCCCTCCCCCCAACCCCGCTGTCCCCCTTCCCCTCCCCCCACCGCCGCCGTCTCTCTTCCCTCCAACATCCCGGCCCACGAATCTCCGTTGCCATGCAACCAAAACCCGAAACTCTTGGTTGTTGCTCGCTCTCTCCCATGCACCCAAAACCCGAAACCCTTTGTTGTTGCTCGCTCTCCCATGCACCCAAAACCCCAACCTCGATCTCCTCTTTCGAAGTGGCGGCGGGCAGCAGCAGGCAGGGAGCGAGAGTGCAGGTGAAGGATCGATTGTTTCGTCCTTTGCTCCTTCACCCTAAACCCTATGTTCCAGAATGGGGGGAAGGCGGCGCCCAGAATGTATGGCAGCAAGGGGGCTGGCAGGGGGAGGGATTGGAGGTGGTTTGCAACCGTTTCTTACTTCTGCTCCCCCCCCTTCTTCTCCTCTCCTCCTCTCCCTTCTGTGCCCCCCCCTGCTGCTCCTCCTCACCCTTCTCCCCTCCCCCATTTCTCCTCCTCCCCCTTCTCCTCCTCCCCATTCTTCTCCTCCCCCCTCTGCCTCCGTCTTCTTCTCCTCCCTCCTCCCCATTTGGCTCTTCACCTGTCTGCCTCTCTCCTCCTCCCCCTTCTGCCGCCCATCCTGCTGCTGCTCCCCTCCTGCTCCTTCCTCGCGCTCCCCTCAGAGCGGGGGGTGAGCGGCCCCATCAGGAATGGCAGCGGGGGGTGGCTGGTGTGGAGTGTGACCGGCAGGGAGAGGGAGTGCGGGCGAGTTGACGTTTGAGTCGAATCAAAGTAATTTCTTACTTTTGTTCCTCCTCCATTCTGCTCCTCCCCCTCGTGCCCCACAGAGCGGGGGAGGGGCGGGCTCCATCGCGAATGGCAACAGGGGTTGGCTGGTGTCGAGTATGACTGGCAGGGAGAGAGAGTGCGGGCGGGAGATTGTGAACGTGCTTGATGAGGTGAGGCGCACAGGGGATTGGGGGCTTTCAGGTGAACGTGCTGGATGAGGTGAACGTGCTGGATGAGGTGAACGTGCTGGATGAAGTGAACGTGCTGGATGAGGTGAGGGGGTTTAGGAAGTTGAAGGTGTGTGTTCCTCTCGCGCGAGGTTGTGAGACGTCTCAAAACATCACTTTTATCACGTGTTCCACTCTCATGAGGTTCCAAGAGTAGTACGGTCCGTCCACTACGGTGTGTGTTCCATTCCGTTCCAAGGGAGGGGTGGAGGCAAGCACTGGGGGAGGTGGCTGGGGAGGGCTTAGCTGACTGAGCTGATGTTGCTTTTTCCCTGTTCGCCCCACACACAGTGGTGCGACAAGCTGGAGGCCGGCAAGGCGCAGGGGGAGGGGGAGGGGGAGGCACGGACTGGGGAAGGTGCATCTGCAGGGAAGGCGAAGGGAGGTTCGTCCATCGATGCGCTGCTGGCGAATGAAGTGGCTGCACTCAAGAAACAGGTGCGTGGGGAAGGGGGAGCCTCACGGGTGCGTGGGGAAGGGGGAGCCTCACGGGTGCGTGCGCGTGTTGAGGGAATGGAGGGGAAGCCGAAGGGAGGTTCGTCCATCGATGCGCTGCTGGCGAATGAAGTGGCTGCGCTCAAGAAGCAGGTGCGCGTGGAGAGGGGGTTTGAGGAAACAGGTGCGTGTGGAGAGGGGGTTAGAGGAAACAGGTGTGTGTGGAGAGGGGTTTGAGGAAACAGGTGTGTGTGTTTTGCAGCGGCTCACAGGTGCGTGGGATGGGTAGGTGGGTGCCTTTTCCCTCCTTTCCCCTTGTTGTTCCTTCACCCTCCCCTTATCTCCCTCCCACTCCCTCCCCTCGTATCCCTCCCTCTCCCTGTGTCCCTCAGGCTCGATTGCAATCGTGCCTCAGGCTACCAGGTGCCCCTGTTTTGTTCCCCTTGTGCATCCTCGCCTCCTTGTTCCCTCCTTTCTCTTCTCCCTCCCTTCCTTGTGCATGCCCCTCAGCCTCGGTTCATGAGTGTGTAGTCTGGGTGCAAGGCGCTGCTGTTCTCATAAATGCCCAGCACAAACACCCATCACTTCCCTCTCTCGCAATCCTCTTTTCCCTCCCTCTTCCTCCCCTTGCCCTTCGTCTTGTCCCTCCCCTTGTCCTGAACGCTCTCACCTGGTCTCACTTCGGGGTGTGGAGTCTCGCTGGCTGCAAGGCGCTGCTGTTTGCGAGAATGCTAAGTGGAAACCCTTATCGCTCCTCCTCTCTCTCCCATCGTCTTTCTCCCTCCCCTTGCCCCTACCGGTTGCCCTCCCCTTGCCCCTCCTGTTCGCCCGCCCCTTGACATCCCTCAGCCTCAGTTCGTGAGTGTGGAGTCTGGGTGCAAGGCACTGCTGTTTGAGAAAAAACGTTTTTTTTTGTCCCTCGTCATGTCCCTCCCTTCCCTCTCAGCCTCGGTTTGTGAGTGTGGAGTCTAGGTGCAAGGCGCCGCTGTTTCTGAGGATCCGTCATCACCCCTCCCTCTCCCTCTCACTCCCCTTTCTCTGCTCGTCTTTCTCCCTCCCCTTGCCCCTGCTGTTCGCCCTCCCCTCGACATCCCATAGCCTTGGTTCGCGAGTGT
This sequence comes from Closterium sp. Naga37s-1, assembly GCA_947471745.1. Taxonomy (NCBI): domain Eukaryota; kingdom Viridiplantae; phylum Streptophyta; class Zygnematophyceae; order Desmidiales; family Closteriaceae; genus Closterium; species Closterium sp. Naga37s-1. Next base: position 517,372 of record CANJKZ010000796.1, on the reverse strand, counting down.
GGACTCTGGGTGCAAGGCGCTGCTGTTCGTGAGAATGCTCAGTGGAATTTCCAATCACGTCTCCTCTCCCTCCGCTCGTCTTTCTCCCTCCACTCGTCTTTCTCCCTCCCCTTGCCCCTACCATTCGCCCGCCCCTTGACATCCCTCAGCCTCGGTTCGTGAGTGTGGAGTCTGGGTGCAAGGCGCTGCTGTTCGTGAGGATTAGAGAGGATGCCAGGAAGGGGGGGAAGGGAGAGAAGGGAGGAAAGAAGTTGGAGGGAGAGGAGAAGGAGGAGGAGGGTGAGAAGGAGGAGGAGGGGAAGACGGAGGAAGGGGAAAAGGAGGAGGAGAAGGGTGAAGGAGACAAGGAGGCGAAGGAGGGAGATAAGGCCGGGGAAAAGGAGCAGGAGAAAGAGCAGGAGGAAGAGCAGGAGGAAGAGCAGGAGGAAGAGCAGGAGGAAGAGGTTACAGGAGGAGGAGAGAAGGAACCGGAGAAGGAGGGACAGGGAGGGGAGGGGGAGAAAGGGGAGGCGGGGGGAGAGCAGGGAAGGGTGTCGCCGTGTGAGTTGGCAGAGGCGGTGCTGCGGCATGCCAAGGCAACCCAGCAGTCAGCCACGCGGTGGGTGTGGGGCAGTGGATGTGGGGCAGTGGATGTGGTGTGGGGCAGTGGGTGTGGGGCAGTGGGTGCGGGGTAGCCTTTGTCAAGGAAAATGTGGTGTCTCTTTATTCACTAAGTGCACTCATTTCCGTCTATCATCCATTCACTCTCATCCATCTTCACCCTTGCTCTTTTCCTCTTCGTTGCTATTAACTGCCTCCCTTCTCCCCTCTGCTCCATTCACCTCCCCCCAGCTTCACCCTCCGCCTGCTGCCAGTGGAAACCACGTGCTACGCCTCCCAAGAGGAGATCGCCTCGGCCATCAAGCCTCTCATTGCTACGCACTTCCCCCCGGTTGGCCAATCAGCAAGCGACACGTCAGAGGCCCAATCCAAGGGATCAACGGTACGTGTGACTACGGTCCCTTGGTCGGGGCTTTGTTTTGCGATAGGCCACTGTTCATCCTCGGCACGGCCTTGCTCGCGTTCTTTCCACTTCAACTGTTGAGGCGCCTCAAAAGTAGGGGGTTTGCTTTGCGATAGGCCACTGTTCATCCTCGGTACGGCCTTGCTCGCGTTCTTTCCACTTCAACTGTTGAGGCGCCTCAAAGGTAGGGGGTTTGCTTTGCGATAGGCCACTGTTCATCCTCGGTACAGCCTTGCTCGCGTTCTTTCCGCTTCAAGGTGTGTGTTCAGGCTTCAAGGCTTTGATGCTTAGATGCCCACGCCCTTTTTCAAGTCGACTCAAAAGGTGTGTGTTGATGACCACATGATCCCTATAGGCGCACATCCCCCCTATGCACATCCTCTCTATAGGCGCACAACACATCCCACCCATTTTTTGCGTCCTGTGCACTTAGTCATCATAAAAGCAAAGGTAAACAGGAAAATCAGAAAAAGAGGTCTGCATAGCATAGGTTGATGAAGCGCAAATCAGTGAGAAGTTCCTTCGCTTCTTTAAACTACACATCACTAATACCAAACGCCGGAGCTATGTGTAGAGAGGGTGTTTTTGAGACGTCAAAAACTACACATCACTAATACGAAACGCCGGAGCTATGTTTACTTATGATATTCTTCCTCTGAGGTTTACTTTCTAGTGTGTACAGCTTGAAATTCTGGTAGATACAAAGCTTGGCCTTTGAGTCGACTCAAAAGTCACTTGAAATTCTGGTCAATACAGAGCTTGACCTTTCCCTTGCAGGCTTACCTCTGTTCATACTCTCTACACACCGAAGCCCGCTATCAAAGTCACTCTGCTTTCCCTTTGTACATGTTTTCTGCGACCAAATGTTTGCAACTAACCTATGAAAGTGATGCGACGACAGCCTTGATCTTTCACTTCTGGGTTCAGTGTGCATCCTCTTTATAGGCACCCCTTGCATCCCGTTACATGCCTCCTCTTTCCTGTACAGTTCGGAATCATATTTGAGAAGCGAGCCAACGAAGGGCTTGAGAGAGCAGGCGTGATCGACACTGTAGCAAAGCTGGTGCCTGCTCCGCATAAAGTGGACCTACGGAACCCAGACAAGACCATCATGCTGCAAGTGGTGAAGGTATGACATGCATGCACCGGGCTGTACATTTCTAGGCATGGTATGCTAATGCGGTGCCTGCTCCGCATAAAGTGGATCTTGGGAACCTAGACAACACCATCATGCTGCAAGTGGTGAAGGTATGACATGCATACATGCGTGCACCATGCTGTGTACTCATGCAACATGCGGTCTGCTCATGTACCACGCTGTGTGTTTATTGATTGTGATGGTATGGTATATCAAGCTGGTGCTTGCACCGCATAATGTGGATCTTGGGAACCCAGACAAAACCATTATTGATCGTGATGGTATGGTATATCAAGCTGGTGCCTGCACCGCTTAGAGTGGATGCCAGCAAATCAGACAAGCCTCAGCAAATCAGACAAGCCCATCATGCTGCAAATGGTGAAGGTGCGACATGCATACATGCGTGCACCATGCTGTGTGTTCATCAGTTGTGGTATGGTTTATCATGCTGCTGCCTGCTCTGCATAGAGTGGATCTCCGCCATCCTGACAAGTCCATCATGCTGCAAGTGGTGGTGAAGGTATGGCGTGCATGCATGCTGTATGTTCATTGACCATGGTATGCCAAGCTGGGGCATGTACCCCATATAGTGGACTTCAACAACTTGGGCAAGTCCATCATGCTGCAAATGGTGAAGGTATGATATACGTACATACATGCATGACCCATGGTGTATGCTTATCAACCAAGTTGGGGCATGTACCGCATCTAGTGGACATCAGCAATTCAGACAAGACCATCATGCTGCAAATGGTGAAGGTATGACATGCATGCATGTACACGCAGTAAATTCATGAACAAATGGTATGCCAATCTGGTGCCTGTACCCCGTATATCTGGTTTTGCGGGGTTTGAGATATGTTACTGATGTAGTCTGCTTGGTGAATAGTTTGCTTCTTGCCCAATTAGCAGTTTTTGTTTTGTTGGCTTCTTTGTATTGCAATCTACAACCCTCCAAAGTTGGACTTTGATAGGACGTTTAAAATGAGGTGTTGTCATCTTTCAGCATGTGGTTTCGTGGTGTAGTTGGTTATCACGTCAGTCTAACACACTGAAGGTCTCCGGTTCAAGTCCGGGCGAAGCCACCTTTTAATGGAATTCGTCATCCAGGTATTTCAGGCTATCTAACGTCATTTTCCTTCTTATCTCCACTGCCCACTCTCTCACTCAACTCATGTTCTCAGTGTCCCCCATTCCACCCCTCCACTCCCTCTCTCTCCCCCAGACCATCTGTTTCATCTCCATCCTCACCCATTTCAAGGCCCTAGCCAAGTACAACCTGCGCCAGTTGTGCCTCCCCCAGGAGGAAGCCAAACCCGGTGCTGCTGGGGAAGCCAAGCCAAGCCTCTCCCTCACTGAACTCATTCTCTCAGTCTCCCCTATTCCACCCCTCCATTCCCTCTCTTCCCCAGACCATCTGTTTGCCAAGTACACAATGTTTACCCCATATTACTCTTCCCCCTCTTCCTCCCCCACCCCACCCTGTTCTCTCCCTCCCTCCCTCCCCCCCAGACCATCTGTTTCATCTCCATCTTAGACGATTTCAAGGCCCTTGCCAAGTACAACCTGCGCCAGTTGTGCCTCCCCCAGGAGGATGCCAAGCCTGGTGCTGCTGGGGAAGCCAAGCCTGGTGCTGCTGGGGAAGCCAAGCCTGCTGCTGCTGGGGAAGCCAAGCCTGATGATGCTGCTGATGCTAGCGCTAGTGATGAAGGGGGCGATGGTAATGCTGGTGAGGACTGAACAGGCTGCTCTGGAAATTAAGCGAAGCTTGGAATCAGTGAGTAGTAAGGATACGGTAGTAACGATAGTGTTTGCAACCCATAAGAAAAAAAAAAAAAAAAAAAAAAAAAAAAAAAAAAAAAACCCGTATCCGAGCACAAGAAAATGATACAACATGCACGGAAATATTTCAAGTTAAGGTTTAAAGTTAATTGTGGCAGGTGCTCCTACAGCTCCGCCCTCTATTGTTCTTGCAGCCCCATCTGCTGCCATCCGCACCAAAGCAGGAGCTGCCGCTTCTGTAGCAGCTCCTGAGGCCAGTCCTGGTGCTTCTGCAGCCCCATCCGCAGCAGCACCTGTCGTTCCCGCTGCGGCTCCTGCTGCCCCTTCTTCAGCCTCTCCTATGGCCTCTGCCACCCCTGCTGCGGCATCCGCCGCTCCTGCTGTGGCCTCTGCCGCCCCCGGTGTGGCCTCTGCCGCCCCTGCTGTGGCTTGTGCCGCCCTTGCTGCCCGTGCTGTCCGGCTCGTGCATGCAGCCCTATCCTCTGCAGCTCCTTTAGCCCCAGTTTCTGCCATCCCCACCAGCTGCCCAGCTATCCTGCCATAACCAGTTCTACATTAATTTAACCGCCCTAGGACGTTTTCAAAATCCGGAAACGCGTGACTCCATGGCCCAATGGATAAGGCGCTGGTCTACGGAACCAGAGATTCTGGGTTCGATCCCCAGTGGAGTCGACATTCTTATAGGAGGTTATTAACTTAGAAAACAACTTGCCAAACGCTCTTGTTTTCTGGGCTTCGGCGATTTTTGTCTGCTACAACCCTACAAAGGCTATCTTCAACAAGCAGCAAAGCAGGGCGCGAATGACAGTGGAGCAGATAAACAGAAGCTTGAAAGGGAAATTCAGGATCATCGACGGCCTCGCGCCCAAACAAGGTGCCGCAGACTCGTGGGGTGAGGTAGTGGAGTAGCGCGACGACGTGGTGAAGGAGGCGGTGCGCGAAAAGGACACAGCCATCGCGTCGCTCCGCGCCACGCTGCAAACGCTAGAGGGGTGCGTGGAGGATTGCGCGGGGAGGTGGCGCAGGCGGAGGATCAGACGGAGGATTTGCGCCACGCTGAGCAGCTGGCCGCGGCGGAGTCGGCAGCGGAGGAGTGGGGGCGGGAGGTTATTAACTTAGAAAACAACTTGCCAAACGCTCTATTGTTTTCTGGGCTTCGGCGATTTTTGTCTGCTACAACCCTACAAAGGCTATCTTCAACAAGCAGCAAAGCAGGGCGCGAATGACAGTGGAGCAGATAAACAGAAGCTTGAAAGGGAAATTCAGGATCATCGACGGCCTCGCGCCCAAACAAGGTGCCGCAGACTCGTGGGGTGAGGTAGTGGAGTAGCGCGACGACGTGGTGAAGGAGGCGGTGCGCGAAAAGGACACAGCCATCGCGTCGCTCCGCGCCACGCTGCAAACGCTAGAGGGGTGCGTGGAGGATTGCGCGGGGAGGTGGCGCAGGCGGAGGATCAGACGGAGGATTTGCGCCACGCTGAGCAGCTGGCCGCGGCGGAGTCGGCAGCGGAGGAGTGGGGGCGGGAGGTTATTAACTTAGAAAACAACTTGCCAAACGCTCTATTGTTTTCTGGGCTTCGGCGATTTTTGTCTGCTACAACCCTACAAAGGCTATCTTCAACAAGCAGCAAAGCAGGGCGCGAATGACAGTGGAGCAGATAAACAGAAGCTTGAAAGGGAAATTCAGGATCATCGACGGCCTCGCGCCCAAACAAGGTGCCGCAGACTCGTGGGGTGAGGTAGTGGAGTAGCGCGACGACGTGGTGAAGGAGGCGGTGCGCGAAAAGGACACAGCCATCGCGTCGCTCCGCGCCACGCTGCAAACGCTAGAGGGGTGCGTGGAGGATTGCGCGGGGAGGTGGCGCAGGCGGAGGATCAGACGGAGGATTTGCGCCACGCTGAGCAGCTGGCCGCGGCGGAGTCGGCAGCGGAGGAGTGGGGGCGGGAGTCGGCGCAGGCAAGGGAGGCACACTCGAGAGAGGCGGAGGCAGCAAGGCAGGCGGCGGAGGAGGAGGCGCGGATGGTGGTGGAGGGAATGAGCGTGATGGAGCGTGCACGCATGGACGTGGCGGCGCAGGTGGCGGCGCACACACGCACGCACGCACCGTATGCCATGGGTTGTATGTGTATGTGTGTGCTGACAGGGCGGCATATTGTACTCAGACATGGTCACCCACGTACGCCATAGAAGTGCGCGGACCCGAGGTAACCTCGCATGGCCCCCATCTGTCGTGCACAGCACCATGCCGTTCGCTTCCCTCCCTTCACCCCCGCTTCTGCCTCCCTCGCTCATAGTCTAGCCCTCGCATGCACCTCTTTCAAGCCAAGCCCACCCCTTCTGCTCTCATTGCCATAATTCCATGCGTGCAACAACCGCAACTCCCCAATCACTAACCATGCCCTGTCCCTCCCTCCCCAACCCCGTCCTCTCCCTTTCCCCTTGTTTCCCTTCACCAGTACGGGCGAGGGTTGCAGGGGATGCTGCAGCAATACACGGGCAAGTTACGCGGGGTGCTGAACGGCATAGGCAGCATGGTGCACCTGTTGTGATGCAGCGTGAAAAGAGGCTGTCCCTTACCTTTAGTTCCTTATATAGCAGTTTCTTGTTCTCTAAATTATGATGTAGTCCAGACGAGAGACCTTTACATGTCACAAGACATCACCAATGCCAATCAATATTGGATTTGTAGAACCCTAAATTGACTGTAGTATGTAAATAACTTGCTATTTGGTGTGTCGATACGACGAGGGTCCAAACAATCCTAAATCTAACTAGGAACGTATCTTCTTGGTTGTTTCGTGCTAGACAAGCTGCACCACAGAAGGGACAGGGAAGTGGGAAGGAAACGTCAAGGGGAGCAGAAACAGATTCCAAGATAATGAGAGACATAAGGGCAAGGAAGGGGAGAGCAAGAGCGCAACAAGAGTGGGAAGCATAGTGACCGAGGCATTTGGGACACAAGGGAATGAGAGGGGAAACAATGTGTAATCACAGATAGGGGAGATAGGTCATATAGAGGAGATAGAACAGAGAAGGGAGATAGGACGAGAGTGGATAGGACAGGGCAGAGAAGGGGGATATTACAGGGCTGAGAAGGGGGATAGGACAGAGCAGAGAGAGGGGGGATAGGACAGGGCGGAGAGGGGGGGATAGGAAAGTCAGAGAGCGGGGATATGGCAGGGCAGAGAGGGGGGACAAGACAGGGCAGAGAGGGGGGATATGATAGGGCAGAGAGAGGGTAAACGATAGAGCAGAGGGGGAGTATAAGGGCAGAGAGAGGGGATAGGGCAGGGCAGTGGCGGGGCAGAGAGGGGTGATAAGAGAGAGAGGGGTGATAGGACAAGCCGGCATTGAAAGGAGAGCAGGACCGGAGGAGAGAGAGGGCAGGGCGTTGTGTTTGACCGAGTAGGGAAGAAGGTGGAGAGCGCGCAGGGATGGCGCAATGAACATTTTTTTCCGCGATCAAAGAGGCGATGTTACCCCGGGATAGGCGCTGCGACAGAGAGGGGGAGAGGCGGGCGATGGCGTGGGAGAGGCATGGCGAGGGCGACGGGAAGGGCGCTGTGACGAGGAGGCGAGAGGCGCAGCGATGGCGCGCATGAGAAGCGCGGCGACTGCGAAAGGAGGCGCTGCGACGGCGAGGGTGGAGGCGTATCCGACGTTGAAGAGAGAGGGGAGGCACATCCGACGGCGACAGGAGAAGCGCTGCGACAACGAGGGGCGTTGCTCACTGAAGGGCGATGCAGTGTCCAAGCGAGTGCGCTGTATTGGCGGACGGGAAATGATGTGTTGCGCGTGGGGAAGGGTCCTGTAGGGCGAATTGTATGCCCCAGCGAAGCCGGCCTTCTACCGTTGCCTCTATTATGATTTTTTTCTCCCTTTCTAGTGCAGAAGTTCATATGATATTGCCGGTTTCTCTTAGCGGGGAGACGAAACTTGATAATTGAACCATCTCTAACTAATTGTTAGTTGTGGCGATTACCCTGTCCGTTATGACGGATAACGAGAAATTCTAAGCATTTACTGAGTAACGCTTCTTAAGGCTAAGGGTGGAAAACGAATATATATTACTCGAATACTATTTATTTAATCATATATTTGCCGAGTCTTTGGCGAGGCGAATGCCTCACTGCAAACGTGAATACTCAACTGTCGAGTACTCGAGGTGTCGAGTACTTGGGCATCGAATACCCGGATACTTGGTTTCCTACTTGTCAAAAACTATTCCATGCCCCCCCACCCCCCCCTCCCTCCCCCCCACCCCTCTCTCCCCTGACAAGGAATGTGAACCTAACCAAAGTTTCGAAGTCACAGATCGTGAAATGCAAAAGAGTTGCGGAGTCGCGTTTGCTAAAAGGTTTAGTGTCGCAAAACCCAAATCGAAGGTGAAAAGCGTCACACTCGCTAAAATTTAGGGCAAGCACAGTTGCGATTGCTAAAATTGAAGGATTGCTGGAGTCGCCTTCGCTAAAAAGCGTACTAGAGCCCAGACGCTAACCAAAGTAAGAACTGGGTCGCAAAACCTTCAAATGAAAGTTCGACCTTAAGACCATCGCTATAACACACAAGACAGAGTCGCACTTGCTAAAACAAAGGCAGTAACGCAATTTTTACAATAGATTCACCATCTGCGACAAGCACAAACGCGAACCGAGTTGGAGAGTATAACTAGCTCTCCTCCTTGCCTCTTGAAGCCATAGTTTATCTTGTCATCTTGAATTGCTCAAGAAACAAGCTTCACGATCCCGTTCCTTCACGTTTACACTCTAAACCCTACGTTCGTTGTTATCATAATGAGCTCCCGAGTCCGTACAACCGATTATCCTGTCCTTAACACGGACGAAGTTGGAATCCTCTCACATACGAGTAATGACAATCCTATTCGCATTCAAGAGAGTCGGGGCAATTTGCAACGTTCCGTGGGTGGCGTTGGTGCAACCGAACCGAGTAGGAAGCGTGTGAAGACTAGAATCTCCAAGATTTGGGAAATGTTCTCAAAGATTGATGGCGAGGAAAAGGCAATGTGCAATTATTGTCCCCCCAAAAGCATTGATAGCATCATATCCGTCAAGGGCAGTTCCACCCCTGCGATGCTGAACCACGCCAAGTCGAAGCATCCTAAGGAGTATTTGAAGTTGAACTCGCAACGAAGGAAGGTGGCGGATGTGGGGACATGATTCGTTCCTTGACACGGACGACGGCCTACATGGAGCGTGAAAACCACGAGCGGATTGTCCGGATCTTCTCGAGAGGCTCCATCGCCTTCTCCGACATCGAAGACAAATACTTCAAGGATTACTTGAAATGACTCAACCCGCAAGCGACCATTCTTTCGCGCAAAATGATCTCAAGCGATTTGACAGCCAAGTATGATGAGTATGTAGGTAAACTTCGTGCATACCTTCAAGCGCTTCCCTCCAACATTGCATTCACTTGTGATATTTGGACTGCACCCAACACTCGTACATACATGGTCATCACGGCACATTTTGTTGACAAGGATTTCAACAACATTTCGTGCGTGCTATATTTTAAGCTTTTGGAGGGGAGTCACACGGGTGAGGCTATAAAAAATGCATTCACGGAGTCGGTCTATGATGAGTGGGGGCTTGGGGAGAAAGTGATGGCAACCACGTTAGATAATGCATCTTCCAACGACCGTTTCATCAAACTTCTTGTGGAGGAGAAGGGGTCCCGAGTGCAAGGCACATACGGTGCTTTGGACATGTTTTCAACCTCGTCGTTGAACAATTCTTGAAAGATGACAAGGTAGATGTGGCTCTTAACAAGGTTAAGGGCTTCGCCGTTCACATTCGGGGATCCCCTTTGCGTAAGGGGAAATTTGTAAACCGTTGCAAGGAGAAAGGTTTCATTGAAAGGTTTCATTGATGTCAACTCCATTGCTTTGGATACGCTGACTAGATGGGGGAACACCCATAACATGGTTGATCGAGCGCTACTCCTCCGACCTGCAATCGATTCCTACTTGGTGGGAGAAATAACGGAATATGTGGAACGAGAGCTCAAATTGAAGGACGATGAATGGGAGTCTCTTCCAAGTCCTTGCCAACATCCTTTCACCTTTTTGCGGAGGTTACCACGGTTTTAGATGGGAGTTCTATGTATCCCACTTGTCAACGTTCTTGGAAGCATGCAAGAAAGGCCTTGCAAAGCTCAAGAACTATTACGACCGTTATTCCGAGGAGTACACGGTTGCTACGCTCCTTGATCCAATGTTCAACCTCGCATACTATGCGGAGGGGGCAAACACGAGTGTCGGGCATGTTCGAAGCGTGCGGTCAAGGAGACTTTCATGGAAGCATTCAAGATAACAACGACTCTCGTGATCAAGAGCCAACTTCCTCTCGTTCCACATCAGGGCCTGTGCTAGTATTTAGGGCACCCTGAGCCCTCAGGGTAACTTCTGAAAAATCTCCGATATGCCCTGATTTTTCAGGGCAAAATTTCCTGGCCATCCTGAAATTTTAGGGCACCAGCAGAAATTCATCTGGATGATTCAGGGCAAAAAATACAAGGCACTAGAGAGGATGGAGGGGAAGGCACGAAAGGAGCAGGTTGTTCATTGGTTTCACTTCTACTGGCTGAGCAAAAACATTGGTGAGGGAGGGGTGGGGACAAAACTAGCACACACACCCTCCAGCCTCCTTCCTCCCCTCTCCCCCTCTCCCCCTCTCCCCCCTCCACCCCTTCTCCCCTTCCCACGAGTCAGGGCATCCCTCTACATTCACCCTAACGCTTCAGGGCAATATTTCACTGCCATTCTGAAATTTCAGGGCAAAACACATGGATCATCCTGACGTCACAGGGTAAATTTCAGCGTCATTCTCAAATTCCAGGGCAAACTTAAAACACCATCCTGAAATCAGGGTAATCAGGATGTTTTGCCCTGATATCGTGGGCCCTGTTCCACATCCTCTCTCCTTGGTGGTCTCTTTCATTCCCGCGACAACGGGGTACGTCAATCCATTATTGTGCAAATGACCAAGTATCTTGAAAAAGAAAGGGTGAACATGGACTCCAAGGCAAATATCCAACTTTCAACATGTGGTGGAAAGCGCATGGTGCACGATTCCCCATTGTTGCGAAGATGGCACGCAACTACCTTGCAATTCCGGCAACTTCTGCCGAATCGGAACGCACCTTTTCCATTGCCCGTCGTCTCATCACCGATTATCGTCATAGCCTTGATTTTAAGACAATTCGAGCATATTTGTGTCTTAGGTCATGGTTTGAGCTCACATGCATGGAGTAGTTTAGTATTTGTTCTTGAGGATAGATGTGTGCTTGTTGTTGCATGCTAGGCTAAGATTAGCACAATTGTAGTTGTATCCTATGATTGAATGTATCAAAGCATTTTCTATTAAACCAAGCATACCAAGTTTATAAGGCCGTACTCGATACTCGACTCGTATTCGACCGTATTCGGCAACATTCGACTCGTATTCGACTCGTATAAAACTATGTTATCCGATCAAATACTTTTTCCGCAACTACTCGCTAAATACTCGTCTAAGGTACTCGTATTCGACTCGGGAACTCGTTTTCCACCCTTACCTAAGGCTAATGAGATGGGTGACACCAGTGTAATATATTACAAGATTCGACGTTAACGTCGGAAGGGTTGTGAGTGTACATCACATGATCCTAGACAGAAAGAGGAAAAGGTGAAAAAGGGACACAAATGAAAGAGAAGGGAAATGGAGAAAGAAAGGGAGAAGGAAAGTAAAACTGCCAAAAATTAAACCCAAATGCAACACACATAAAAAACCCCATCAAGTTACCCAATCAAAACACCCAGTCAAGACGCCCCATCAAGACACCCCATCCCTCTCCCCATTTCACCCCCCCTCAATCACATCTGTGCATCCACCATGTACGGGGCCTCCACCCAAAGAGCCCCGCCCTCCACCTCGACGTCGTCCCTCTCCTGGTCCACCAAATCCACATTCATCTCCCCCATGGAAGACGCCGCCCGAAGCAGGATGACACGAGTTTGCGCCCGTTGTAACGCCACCTCGATGAGCGCCTTCAGAGACCCCAAAAGATAAGCCGAAAACGAAGTGTCATCCTCCCGGCAAGCCCCACGTGACACATCTAGCCCCACGTGCGCGTCCCCCTGCTGACGAAGCCACCGCCGGAAACGACCGCCGAGACACCCCCACGTCTCTACTATCAAAGGGGTGAACTGCACGCCCCAGTTGCGTGCAAGCAGAGGCGCGTAATCACTCGTTTTGCGACGCTCCCACTCCCTTGCCGCCACACCTATAGAACGCCCGCACTACCCTAGCAGAGATGGAGACAACGATAGCGGGTCAGCGACACTGATCTCTAGAGCGTGAGCCTCCCCGGCCATTGGTCGTCGCACCGCAACGTCAACCCGCTTCCCCGGCAGCACCACACTATCCTCCATCGTCACCACCCCCCCTGACGCCTTAGAGATCCTCGCCACCGCAAACTTCACCTCATCATGCACCCGAGATGGACCGTGCTGGTGCTTGCATCTCAGGGCATGATGCGGGTCTGCTGGGTCAACATACGCTGTGCCACAAACACACCTCCCCGCCACCTGCAGCTGCTGAATTGGGAGCCCGAGCCGTATAGCAGCAGCAATGCCCCACTCTGCCGCAGTGAATGTGAGATCTGAGTGAGCCGGGACCGCCGAAACCCATGCACCAGCCCCCGGGCCCTGAAGGGATGTGAAACGGGCCAGGGTGGCATCGTCACGAGCCGAGCGACGCAGTGCCTGGAGCTCCTTTACCGCCAACTGCCGCTGCCGCGCCTAGAAAAGCCGAAGAGGAGGGGCCGCTACACAAAGAGGTAAGCCCGGCATCTCCTGGCGTATAGTCGCAGGCAGCTGTTCAAGAGCCTTGGCAAACCACGGGTCAAGAAACTCCGCCCCTGCCGAAGTGGTGAGGTACTCTGCAAACATCGCCTCCTCGCCCGCCACCCCCAACTGTGCAATATCACGCGTGGCCTGCGCCCACCCACAAACATAGGACAGCCGACTCAAAGAGGCCGCCGCCCGGATCCCAAACCCTCCGAGTCACACTGGGAGATGCAGCTGCATGCGTGCGCGCCTAGACCGGTCGGGGTCCTGCTCCCAAGTGCCAGGTGGGAAAAGCTGCTCAAAGCAATCCTCCAGACAGCTATCCCAATCCCTAAAGGCCTCCACCACCTCCGGACGCGGCGGCATAGTCCAGGCCAGGTACATCGGCTGTGCTGAAACTGCAATGGCGAGGAGATGTGAAGCCATCTGGGGGTGGTCGAGCAGGGGGAGCCATGGCAATGGCGCCTGCAACTGTCGAAGCCGCTCCCGTAACCGGGCCACCTCCCAATCCTCCTCCCCAATAGGCACGCCCACCACAGTGAGACCCTCCTCCACCCGCTGCATCCCCAATGGCAGTGCCGACTCCACATCCTCGCCCTCTCGCTCCCAAAACCGGCACTTGTGCGCCTGCACCTCCAGCCTCACCCACTCCAACCGCTCCCGCAGCACCCCAAAAGCCTCTAGAATCCTAGCCGCTGGTCCCATGATATAGGTATCGTCTGCATAACTCAGGAAAAGTAGGTCCCTGAACTCTCTAGTCACCGACTCCATCACCTGCTGCTGCGTGAACGCGAAAAGAAAAGGGGCGAGCGAGTCCCCCTGCCGCGATCCTCGTGCCGACTCAAGGCTCTGTACGAAAGGGCCTGCTCAGAGGTACAGGTCGCTAGGTGTCCCGTAGAAAACACGCAAGAATGGGATCAACCCTGAGAAAGGCGACTCCCGCAGCCCCTCAAACATCGCATGACGGTGAAACGAATTGAAGGCGTTCGCGACGTCTATCTGCAGCGCACACCAGTCGGGGTGAGTGGCCAGCGCTGAACGGAAAGAATGAGTAAGAATCTCCACCCCGGCCCTGGTGCCCGCTCCCAGCTGGTTGCACGGCAGAAAGTAGGAAGCCATCGCAGGGCGGAGCGAGATGCAGAGAGCTCGAGCAAGGATACGCGGAAGCACCTCCCCAATCGCCACCGGCCGGACGTCGCCGTTAGGCTTGGAAAGCCCAACTAGGTTGGATGCGGCGAGCCAGGGCCGAGCCCGCTCGGGGACCTGTCCCGCCACCCATTGGTTAAACACTTCCAATAGGTGGGAAAGGCAGGAAGGTGCAGTGAGGAAGGTGTCGCGCAGATGCTCTGTGACCCACCCCGATGGCCCTGCTGCAGAAGCGCGAGCGACTGTATGGATAGCTCAGGCCAGGATGTCGGTCATGAGTGGAGGCCGCTGAGTAGCATCGACGGTGAAATCATGGACCCACTGTGGTACCTCGCCCGTGCTAGCAGGGTGCTTCTCCCGCAGCGACTGCACCATGGCCTCAGACGGTCGGGCCAACTCCCCTGCCGTAAGGCAAGCCAATCCATGGCTCCACTCTCCCACTTTACACCGAGATCGGCACCGTGACATGCGGATGGCATCCGGGTCCTGGTCAGAGCAAGTGTAAGCAAGTGGGCGATCTGCTGGCCGCGCCACCACCATGGCAGAGTCGAACAGCTCCCGCCACCTCCCCTCCCAGAACGCCCCCAGCTGCTCTATGATCAGCGATTTCTGACCTATGCCTGGCTTGGGAGGCACGGCTAGGATGAGGCGCGGAAACGCCAAGAGTAGGAGGGTAGCGGCTTCATCCCCCAGTCGGCTCTTCAAACGCTTTAAAGCCCAAGACCTGAATTACAAAAAAAGGAAGGCAAACTGTGCACAGTTTGCCTTCCGAGCCCACAGTTGACTTCCCGAGCCTCTCTGGTTACCAAATGACGCCCCGCAAAACTGCAGAGAGTCGTAAGCCCAAAATTGGTTGGCGAGAGTCCCAACCGCTCCCTCCTGAAGGGAGTAGGGCAAGGCAAGCTGTGTACAGATTGGAAATTGTTGTAATTCAGGTCATGCTCGACCACGTAGTAGTCACGTGAAACTCCTAGGTAGAGCAGAAAGCCAATAGAGCTGGAGCCCAATCCACCGGAAAAAAAAAAAAAAAAAAAAACACCAAACAGATTCTATGCGATGGCGCCGCTTTTTACTCAGCGTCGTCGTCGAAACCCTGCGCGACCGCGCAAACGACAGTTTGCGGCGCATGCATCTCCTCTCCGAGCTCGATAATAGGTAATCAAACGGTCGATCGCGGTCATTTCCCGCGCATTCGCCCTATGTTTGCCTCAGCTACATTCCCCTCCCGCGCTTCCTAGTCGACGTCACACCCTGCCACCCACGCTTCCCCTCGTCGCCGTCGCCGTCCCCCACGCTTCCCCCCACCGTCGCCCTCGCTTCCTCCAGCTGTCGCTCACACTTTACTCCGTCGTTGACCACGCTCCCCCTCCCGTCGCTTTCGCTTCCTCCCACCGTCGCCCTCGCTTCCTCCCACCGTCGCCCTTGCTTCCTCCCACCGTCGCCTTCGCTTCCTCCAACCGTCGCTTTCGCTTCCTCCCACCGTCGCCCTCGCTTCCTCCCACCGTCGCCCTCGCTTCCTCCCACCGTCGCCCTCGCTTCCTCCCATCGTCGCCCTCGCTTCCTCCCACCGTCGCCCTCGCTTCCTCCCACCGTCGCCCTCGCTTCCTCCCACCGTCGCCCTCGCTTCCTCCCACCGTCGCCCTCGCTTCCTCCCACCCTCCCCTACACTCCGCCGTCGTCATCACTTCCCTGCCTATCACGTTCACCCTCTTCGTCACACGTCGCCTCTCTCTCTCCCCCTATTCTACCTTCACCACTCCTACCGTCATCCATGGTTACCACCCCACACTTGAACCCTTCTCATTCTCTCACATTCTCCCTTCTCCCTTGCTTCTCGCCCACACTAAACGCAGAGATGTATGGCGCCTGGGTGCTGGGTATGGGGTCGTGAATTGTTCGCTGTGGGGTGTGTGAGGGTGCGTGGTGCGAAGGCTAGGGGAGAATGAAAGCTGATGGGGTGCGAGTCGAGGAGCACGCACCCTGCCCCTCACGCTGTGTCACTCACAACCCAATGGCAGCACAGCAAGCTTAGCAACCTCCTCCTCACTCTCGCACCAACCCCGCACACAGCCGGGGAAGCTCGTGCAGGCGGGCAGTGAGGAGCGCTGTGCACAAGGGGGCGAGGGGGTGGGGCAAGGGAGCGGGGGAGGCGTGGCAGGGGAGTGAGGGAGGGGGGAGTGGGGGAGGCGGGGCAGGGGAGTTGGGGAGGGGGGCAGGGGAGTGGGGGAGGGGGGGCAGGAAGCCGTCCCGTCTTCCTCCTCTTCCTCTTATTTGCCTTCTCCTGTCCATCCTTCCACTCTCCATGCCTCCCTCCTCTCTTTCTCTCTCTTTCCCTCCTTCACTTCTCCCGTCCGCCCGTGCTCCCAGCCTCCCTCCTCCGTACCACTCTCCCACCCACTCTTTCTTTCATCCTCCTGCCTCTCTTCCACCCTGCCACTCTTCTTTTCAGACTGCCACCTTCCGAGCTTCTTTTAGTCCACCTTTCCGTCTCACCCACTTGTCCTCTCCCAACTTGATCCTCACATCCTCCCATCCCCCCTTCTCCCCTTCCACCCTCCAACCCTTGCGCTCATCCTCCCTTCGTCTCACCCTCCTTTTTTCTCATCCTCCCATCCTCCCTCTCTTCCCTCCCCCCTCCCTTCCCCCTGTCCTCCCTTCCTCCCTTCCTTTCTTCCTCTCTTCCACCCTCTGCCCTACTCTCTGCTTCAGTGTCTTTCTCCCCTCTCTTTCCCCTTTCCTCCCTCCCTTCATCTCATCCTCTCTTCCGCCCTTCCTCCTTGTCTCCCTTGCTCATTTCTCCCTCCTCATATTCCCTGTTCCCTGCGTCCCTCGCTGCCATCCTCCCTTCCTCTCAGCCTCCTCACTTCCTCTCGTCAACCATTCCTCCGCACCCTTCTACCCTGCCACGCCTATACACTCCTACCTTGTTCTAGGGGCTTGTTTCTTGTTGCCTGCCTGCCCTTGCATTGTCATTGTTTTGTATCCTTCCCCGCTGCTTCGACTCTTGGCACATTAGATTTTGTGGTTCGTGTTTGTGCAGGTCTGCCATGTATCTACGTAGCTGTGATGCCTTCACTCTTTGATGATAGTGGTATGACAAATAGCCATGCCATGTATGTTGGATGCTTCTCATGATACAACACTTTGGGCCTCGGAGCAGCCATGTACGTGAGCACGACAATGAAATGCAACAAAGCAAGAGATTTTCTTCCTTACAGTTGTCGCCAGTGGACTACAGGCACAATGCACAAATCTGGAAGGTGGTAACTTTCCATCCCACTCCTGTTGGGATCCATGGTGCTGGGCACCTGTACAAGCATGGTTCTGTGATAGAACGGGGAGGGAAGAGTGGGTATGGCGAATAAGCAAGGGCTGGATGTTGGAGGTACAGAAGGGCATGTATAGCTGTGGAGCGAAAGGCAGTGCGGATGGTGGTGGTGCTGATGCTGCTCGGGCTGTTGCTGTTGCTCTAGGAGTTACAACTGCTGCTACTTCTGCTGCGCCAGCTGCGCGCCTTTCTCCCTCCCCCTCCTCCTCCTCCTCCTGCTGCCGTGTCAAGAGCGGCTCCCTCAGCACGTCCCCAGCACCGCCAGCACTCGCAGATGCGGGCACATGGGGTCCCTTGCGCGCCGAGTCAGAGGAGGCACCTTGCGCAGAGGGGCGTCGCGAGGAGCAGCGCTGTGACGCTGGTGCCAGGGAGGCTGCCAGACCCACCGGGCTGCGCAGGGCGGACGCACCAGCAGCACCAGCAGCAGCACTGCCTCCGGCACCTGTGCCTGCAGCTGGAGAAACGGGAGCAGCGGCGGCAGCAGGAGCAGCAGGCGCAGCAGTGAGAGTGAGTGCAGGAGGCGGGGGCGAGGCGCCAATGGTGAAGGCAGGAGAGGGCGGGGAGAAGGTGGATTGAGAGAACGCCAGCCTGGCCCTTGCAGGCGCCAGCGCGACCGCCGAGTCAGAGGAGGGGGGGATAGAGCCGGGCGGAGGGTTACCCTCCCGTGCTGCTGGAAATCCCCCCCTGCTGCTGACCGCCCATGGGGCTGCTGCTGCCCCCCATGCCTTGCACTGCAAGGAATGCACCCGACGACGCACCACCGGCGCCCATGCTGCTGCTCCCCTCCGTCGCCCAGTACGCTCCCGAGGCACCCTCCATCGCACCACCGCCACCCGTGCCCATGCCCACGAGCAAGGGCATGGCTAGCGCGCCTCCCACTCCCCCTCCCCCTCCCCCTCCGCCTCTCAGCGAGGGAGCTGACGCGGCTGATGTCTGACAGCAGAGAGTCGTAGCTCTCACTCCGCTCCAACACTCCCCGGCCCCCCCCCGCGTGCCCTCCCTCTCCCCCTCCCTCCCCCGCCTGTCCCCCCCCAGACGCGCCTCGTCCTCGGGGAAGCTGCCCAGCATCACTGCCCGCTCCTCCCTCCCCAAGTTCCGTGCGGGGGAAGCGAAGGCTCCGCGCGGGGAAGCGAAGGCTCCGCGCGGGGGAAGCGAAGGCTCCGTGCGGGGGAAGCGAAGGCTCCGCGCAGGGGAAGCGAAGGCTCCGCGCGGGGGAAGCGAAGGCTCCGCGCGGGGGAAGCGAAGGCGACGCGCGGGGAAATCGAAGGCGACGGGGGGGAGAAGCGAAGGCGACGGGCGGGATAAGAGAAGGCAACGGTCATCCGAAAGCGAAGGCGGCGACGGGCGGGGGAAGCGAAGGCGACAGGATGGGGCCGCGAATGCGATGGGCTGCGGAAGCGAAGGCGACGACGCGGGCGATGGACAGAGGAAGCGTGGGACCCGGGTGAAGGAAAGCGAGGGCGAGGGATGGTTACGCTTGGCCGAACGTGAGGGTTATGCGAAACCTGCATTTTTACACCATATCTCATCGCACGCCGCTCAATATCCTTACGCTTCGAACTCACATTATGCACCACACACCATCGCATCGCGCCTTGATCGCTCTAGAGTCAACGGCTACGCCCTGCCTACACGTATTCTATATTATGCCTAGTTTTAGTCTGCTGCTAGGATTGTCAAAGTGTGCACAGTTTGGTAGGCACGCTCAACTCTGGTTGTGGGAAGCACGCCATTCATCACAGGTCTTCTTCCAAGCGACACAACTTTGTTGCAAACTGGTTTCGCGAGTGAAAGGGTTTCGCAACCAAACCGAACCTCTTCCGAACCTAGTTTTTTGGCGTTGACTTCCGTTGAGTAATTCAGATCTTGGGCTTTAAGATGCAACAGAGCGCGTCTAAGACCCCTGACCGGGCCCGCTGTGGGATCCGGCACACTGTCCTCCCTCCAACCGCCTCCACACTGAAAAATGCTTCCCATTCCCATGACGTAACCCCGGCCCACGCCTCGTCCCCAAATTCCCGCGGCGTCGGTCGCTCC
This sequence comes from Closterium sp. Naga37s-1, assembly GCA_947471745.1. Lineage (NCBI taxonomy): Eukaryota > Viridiplantae > Streptophyta > Zygnematophyceae > Desmidiales > Closteriaceae > Closterium > Closterium sp. Naga37s-1. The sequence continues at coordinate 498,089 of CANJKZ010000796.1, read as the reverse complement.
TGCGTGTCGGTCTCCACCAGAGACGGTATCGAGCCAAGTGCCTGCGCGCGCCTCTCCGCCTCAGCCGCCCGGCATACCCTCATGTGGTTCGCAGCAGCCCCTCGCGTAGCAAACATGTGAAAACACGTGTCACACGGAAAACGGGGGCATGGGGAAGGCGGCCTGGGAGGTTCTCCGCCCGCCTCTGACTCCTCCGCAGTCGCCATGGGGGTATCAAACTCCGAAATTCGGCACCACTCCTCCAACTGCTGCTCCCGGTCGTCTATCGACTGCCCCCCTGGCTGCTGCTCTCTCTGGGGTGCTCCGGTCACCCCCAGCTGCTGCTCTCTCTGGGGTGCTCCGGTCACTCCCGGCTGCCCCCCTGGCTGATGTGTTCTCTGGGGTGCTCCTGTCACCCCCGGCTGCCCCCCTGGCTGCTGCTCTCTCTGAGGTGCTCCGGCCACCCCCGGCTGCCCCCCTGGCTGCTGCTCTCCCTGCGGCGCTCCGGTCACCCCCGGCTGCCCCCCTGGTTGCTGCTCTCCCTGGGATGCTCCGGTCACCACCGGCTGCCCCCCTGGCTGTAGCACTCCCTGGGGTGCTCCGGTCACCCCCGGCTGCCCCCCTGGCTGTAGCACTCCCTGGGGTGCTCCGGTCACCCCCGGCTGCCCCCCTGGCTGTAGCACTCCCTGGGATGCTCCGGTCACCCACGGCTGCCCCCCTGGCTGTAGCACTCCCTGGGGTGCTCCGGTCACCCCCAGCTGCCCCCCTGGCTGTAGCACTCTTTGGGGTGGTCCGGTCACCCCCGGCTGCCCCCCTGGCTGTAGCACTCCCTGGGGTGCTCCGGTCACCCCCGGCCAAGCATACCAAGTTTATAAGGCCGTACTCGATACTCGACTCGTATTCGACCGTATTCGGCAACATTCGACTCGTATAAAACGATGGTATTCGATCAAATACCTTTTCCGCAACTACTCGCTAAATACTCGTCTAAGGTACTCGTATTCGACTCGGGTACTCGTTTTCCACCCTTACCTAAGGCTAATGAGAGGTCATGGCGGGCCCTAAATTTTGTCGTTGGGTTGTTGTCGAGTGGGTTGTGTTTTGGTACACAAACTCCAATGTGGTCCCTGCAAGTTCCCAACCCTGTTTCCTTCGCGCACTACTGGCAGGGGGAACACCTCGTCACTCTGCGCAGGGGTTGGGGCAAATATTTGTTGCCTCCCACGCCCAACCACAAACCCGGTAACCATCCAGAGGCAAGTGATAAACCTTTGCCTCGTCATGCGTGGTCTCGCAAATCGTGCGAACATTTCTTTCCGGAAAAACGCTTGGCCGGAAACATGTGCCACACCTTGAGGGTGACATTGGAGATGTTGCCAGGATTTACCGTCCATTGGGGGAAAAGTGGGTGTAAAACACAAAACATTCCGTTGCCGGGACTTGAACCCGGGTCTCTCGGGTGAGAGCCGAGTATCCTAACCGACTAGACTACAACGGATGTTAGTTTTGTTCGTCGCAGAAAACTCGACTATTTGTTCGTTTGCAATTCTGCCGCTCATGATAACGTTTTCCCATGCGGTAGTGATGACGTCGTCTCTCTCCGTCGCCCTGCACGGGGGCGGTCGCGTGCTCAGCATTCAGTCACATACCGTCCAGGTATCCGTCGCAGGCAGTCGTACACCGTCCAGGTATCCTTCGCATTCCGTCGCAGACCGTGTAGGTCACCATTCACCTGCTCGCGGTCCAGATAGCATGTACTCACGCAGATGACAGGTAAGCGAACGATACCGGCATCGTTACGCTACCCCGGCGTAGGAAATGCAAGGCAGCGTTTTTACGTTACGTAGGGTAATCTATGGTAGCCAATGCAACCGCCGGTGGCCGAGAGTCCCCCTCAAGTGTCTCTTGGGTTGCCCTCTCAGGTGTCCTCTCAGGTGTCTCTCAGGTGTCTCTCAGGTGCCCATCTCAGGTGTCCATCTCGGGTGCCCCTTTCAGGTGCCCGCTGACCGGGCCCGCTGTGGGATCCGGCGCACTGTCCTCCCTCCAACCGCCTCCACACTGAAAAATGCTTCCCATTCCCATGACGTAACCCCGGCCCACGCCTCGTCCCCAAATTCCCGCGGCGTCGGTCGCTCCTGCGTGTCGGTCTCCACCAGAGACGGTATCGAGCCAAGTGCCTGCGCGCGCCTCTCCGCCTCAGCCGCCCGGCATACCCTCATGTGGTTCGCAGCAGCCCCTCGCGTAGCAAACATGTGAAAACACGTGTCACACGGAAAACGGGGGCATGGGGAAGGCGGCCTGGGAGGTTCTCCGCCCGCCTCTGACTCCTCCGCAGTCGCCATGGGGGTATCAAACTCCGAAATTCGGCACCACTCCTCCAACTGCTGCTCCCGGTCGTCTATCGACTGCCCCCCTGGCTGCTGCTCTCTCTGGGGTGCTCCGGTCACCCCCGGCTGCTGCTCTCTCTGGGGTGCTCCGGTCACTCCCGGCTGCCCCCCTGGCTGCTGTGTTCTCTGGGGTGCTCCTGTCACCCCCGGCTGCCCCCCTGGCTGCTGCTCTCTCTGAGGTGCTCCGGCCACCCCCGGCTGCCCCCCTGGCTGCTGCTCTCCCTGCGGCGCTCCGGTCACCCCCGGCTGCCCCCCTGGTTGCTGCTCTCCCTGGGATGCTCCGGTCACCACCGGCTGCCCCCCTGGCTGTAGCACTCCCTGGGGTGCTCCGGTCACCCCCGGCTGCCCCCCTGGCTGTAGCACTCCCTGGGGTGTTCCGGTCACCCCCGGCTGCCCCCCTGGCTGTAGCACTCCCTGGGATGCTCCGGTCACCCACGGCTGCCCCCCTGGCTGTAGCACTCCCTGGGGTGCTCCGGTCACCCCCAGCTGCCCCCCTGGCTGTAGCACTCTTTGGGGTGGTCCGGTCACCCCCGGCTGCCCCCCTGGCTGTAGCACTCCCTGGGGTGCTCCGGTCACCCCCGGCCAAGCATACCAAGTTTATAAGGCCGTACTCGATACTCGACTCGTATTCGACCGTATTCGGCAACATTCGACTCGTATAAAACGATGGTATTCGATCAAATACCTTTTCCGCAACTACTCGCTAAATACTCGTCTAAGGTACTCGTATTCGACTCGGGTACTCGTTTTCCACCCTTACCTAAGGCTAATGAGAGGTCATGGCGGGCCCTAAATTTTGTCGTTGGGTTGTTGTCGAGTGGGTTGTGTTTTGGTACACAAACTCCAATGTGGTCCCTGCAAGTTCCCAACCCTGTTTCCTTCGCGCACTACTGGCAGGGGGAACACCTCGTCACTCTGCGCAGGGGTTGGGGCAAATATTTGTTGCCTCCCACGCCCAACCACAAACCCGGTAACCATCCAGAGGCAAGTGATAAACCTTTGCCTCGTCATGCGTGGTCTCGGACGTTAGAGTGGCCATTTACAGGACGAATCTCGCAAATCGTGCGAACATTTCTTTCCGGAAAAACGCTTGGCCGGAAACATGTGCCACACCTTGAGGGTGACATTGGAGATGTTGCCAGGATTTACCGTCCATTGGGGGAAAAGTGGGTGTAAAACACAAAACATTCCGTTGCCGGGACTTGAACCCGGGTCTCTCGGGTGAGAGCCGAGTATCCTAACCGACTAGACTACAACGGATGCTAGTTTTGTTCGTCGCAGAAAACTCGACTATTTGTTCGTTTGCAATTCTGCCGCTCATGATAACGTTTTCCCATGCGGTAGTGATGACGTCGTCTCTCTCCGTCGCCCTGCACGGGGGCGGTCGCGTGCTCAGCATTCAGTCACATACCGTCCAGGTATCCGTCGCAGGCAGTCGTACACCGTCCAGGTATCCTTCGCATTCCGTCGCAGACCGTGTAGGTCACCATTCACCTGCTCGCGGTCCAGATAGCATGTACTCACGCAGATGACAGGTAAGCGAACGATACCGGCATCGTTACGCTACCCCGGCGTAGGAAATGCAAGGCAGCGTTTTTACGTTACGTAGGGTAATCTATGGTAGCCAATGCAACCGCCGGTGGCCGAGAGTCCCCCTCAAGTGTCTCTTGGGTTGCCCTCTCAGGTGTCCTCTCAGGTGTCTCTCAGGTGTCTCTCAGGTGCCCATCTCAGGTGTCCATCTCGGGTGCCCCTTTCAGGTGCCCGCTGACCGGGCCCGCTGTGGGATCCGGCGCACTGTCCTCCCTCCAACCGCCTCCACACTGAAAAATGCTTCCCATTCCCATGACGTAACCCCGGCCCACGCCTCGTCCCCAAATTCCCGCGGCGTCGGTCGCTCCTGCGTGTCGGTCTCCACCAGAGACGGTATCGAGCCAAGTGCCTGCGCGCGCCTCTCCGCCTCAGCCGCCCGGCATACCCTCATGTGGTTCGCAGCAGCCCCTCGCGTAGCAAACATGTGAAAACACGTGTCACACGGAAAACGGGGGCATGGGGAAGGCGGCCTGGGAGGTTCTCCGCCCGCCTCTGACTCCTCCGCAGTCGCCATGGGGGTATCAAACTCCGAAATTCGGCACCACTCCTCCAACTGCTGCTCCCGGTCGTCTATCGACTGCCCCCCTGGCTGCTGCTCTCTCTGGGGTGCTCCGGTCACCCCCGGCTGCTGCTCTCTCTGGGGTGCTCCGGTCACTCCCGGCTGCCCCCCTGGCTGCTGTGTTCTCTGGGGTGCTCCTGTCACCCCCGGCTGCCCCCCTGGCTGCTGCTCTCTCTGAGGTGCTCCGGCCACCCCCGGCTGCCCCCCTGGCTGCTGCTCTCCCTGCGGCGCTCCGGTCACCCCCGGCTGCCCCCCTGGTTGCTGCTCTCCCTGGGATGCTCCGGTCACCACCGGCTGCCCCCCTGGCTGTAGCACTCCCTGGGGTGCTCCGGTCACCCCCGGCTGCCCCCCTGGCTGTAGCACTCCCTGGGGTGTTCCGGTCACCCCCGGCTGCCCCCCTGGCTGTAGCACTCCCTGGGATGCTCCGGTCACCCACGGCTGCCCCCCTGGCTGTAGCACTCCCTGGGGTGCTCCGGTCACCCCCAGCTGCCCCCCTGGCTGTAGCACTCTTTGGGGTGGTCCGGTCACCCCCGGCTGCCCCCCTGGCTGTAGCACTCCCTGGGGTGCTCCGGTCACCCCCGGCCAAGCATACCAAGTTTATAAGGCCGTACTCGATACTCGACTCGTATTCGACCGTATTCGGCAACATTCGACTCATATAAAACGATGGTATTCGATCAAATACCTTTTCCGCAACTACTCGCTAAATACTCGTCTAAGGTACTCGTATTCGACTCGGGTACTCGTTTTCCACCCTTACCTAAGGCTAATGAGAGGTCATGGCGGGCCCTAAATTTTGTCGTTGGGTTGTTGTCGAGTGGGTTGTGTTTTGGTACACAAACTCCAATGTGGTCCCTGCAAGTTCCCAACCCTGTTTCCTTCGCGCACTACTGGCAGGGGGAACACCTCGTCACTCTGCGCAGGGGTTGGGGCAAATATTTGTTGCCTCCCACGCCCAACCACAAACCCGGTAACCATCCAGAGGCAAGTGATAAACCTTTGCCTCGTCATGCGTGGTCTCGGACGTTAGAGTGGCCATTTACAGGACGAATCTCGCAAATCGTGCGAACATTTCTTTCCGGAAAAACGCTTGGCCGGAAACATGTGCCACACCTTGAGGGTGACATTGGAGATGTTGCCAGGATTTACCGTCCATTGGGGGAAAAGTGGGTGTAAAACACAAAACATTCCGTTGCCGGGACTTGAACCCGGGTCTCTCGGGTGAGAGCCGAGTATCCTAACCGACTAGACTACAACGGATGCTAGTTTTGTTCGTCGCAGAAAACTCGACTATTTGTTCGTTTGCAATTCTGCCGCTCATGATAACGTTTTCCCATGCGGTAGTGATGACGTCGTCTCTCTCCGTCGCCCTGCACGGGGGCGGTCGCGTGCTCAGCATTCAGTCACATACCGTCCAGGTATCCGTCGCAGGCAGTCGTACACCGTCCAGGTATCCTTCGCATTCCGTCGCAGACCGTGTAGGTCACCATTCACCTGCTCGCGGTCCAGATAGCATGTACTCACGCAGATGACAGGTAAGCGAACGATACCGGCATCGTTACGCTACCCCGGCGTAGGAAATGCAAGGCAGCGTTTTTACGTTACGTAGGGTAATCTATGGTAGCCAATGCAACCGCCGGTGGCCGAGAGTCCCCCTCAAGTGTCTCTTGGGTTGCCCTCTCAGGTGTCCTCTCAGGTGTCTCTCAGGTGTCTCTCAGGTGCCCATCTCAGGTGTCCATCTCGGGTGCCCCTTTCAGGTGCCCGCTGACCGGGCCCGCTGTGGGATCCGGCGCACTGTCCTCCCTCCAACCGCCTCCACACTGAAAAATGCTTCCCATTCCCATGACGTAACCCCGGCCCACGCCTCGTCCCCAAATTCCCGCGGCGTCGGTCGCTCCTGCGTGTCGGTCTCCACCAGAGACGGTATCGAGCCAAGTGCCTGCGCGCGCCTCTCCGCCTCAGCCGCCCGGCATACCCTCATGTGGTTCGCAGCAGCCCCTCGCGTAGCAAACATGTGAAAACACGTGTCACACGGAAAACGGGGGCATGGGGAAGGCGGCCTGGGAGGTTCTCCGCCCGCCTCTGACTCCTCCGCAGTCGCCATGGGGGTATCAAACTCCGAAATTCGGCACCACTCCTCCAACTGCTGCTCCCGGTCGTCTATCGACTGCCCCCCTGGCTGCTGCTCTCTCTGGGGTGCTCCGGTCACCCCCGGCTGCTGCTCTCTCTGGGGTGCTCCGGTCACTCCCGGCTGCCCCCCTGGCTGCTGTGTTCTCTGGGGTGCTCCTGTCACCCCCGGCTGCCCCCCTGGCTGCTGCTCTCTCTGAGGTGCTCCGGCCACCCCCGGCTGCCCCCCTGGCTGCTGCTCTCCCTGCGGCGCTCCGGTCACCCCCGGCTGCCCCCCTGGTTGCTGCTCTCCCTGGGATGCTCCGGTCACCACCGGCTGCCCCCCTGGCTGTAGCACTCCCTGGGGTGCTCCGGTCACCCCCGGCTGCCCCCCTGGCTGTAGCACTCCCTGGGGTGCTCCGGTCACCCCCGGCTGCCCCCCTGGCTGTAGCACTCCCTGGGATGCTCCGGTCACCCACGGCTGCCCCCCTGGCTGTAGCACTCCCTGGGGTGCTCCGGTCACCCCCAGCTGCCCCCCTAGCTGTAGCACTCTTTGGGGTGGTCCGGTCACCCCCGGCTGCCCCCCTGGCTGTAGCACTCCCTGGGGTGCTCCGGTCACCCCCGGCCAAGCATACCAAGTTTATAAGGCCGTACTCGATACTCGACTCGTATTCGACCGTATTCGGCAACATTCGACTCGTATAAAACGATGGTATTCGATCTAATACCTTTTCCGCAACTACTCGCTAAATACTCGTCTAAGGTACTCGTATTCGTCTCGGGTACTCGTTTTCCACCCTTACCTAAGGCTAATGAGAGGTCATGGCGGGCCCTAAATTTTGTCGTTGGGTTGTTGTCGAGTGGGTTGTGTTTTGGTACACAAACTCCAATGTGGTCCCTGCAAGTTCCCAACCCTGTTTCCTTCGCGCACTACTGGCAGGGGGAACACCTCGTCACTCTGCGCAGGGGTTGGGGCAAATATTTGTTGCCTCCCACGCCCAACCACAAACCCGGTAACCATCCAGAGGCAAGTGATAAACCTTTGCCTCGTCATGCGTGGTCTCGGACGTTAGAGTGGCCATTTACAGGACGAATCTCGCAAATCGTGCGAACATTTCTTTCCGGAAAAACGCTTGGCCGGAAACATGTGCCACACCTTGAGGGTGACATTGGAGATGTTGCCAGGATTTACCGTCCATTGGGGGAAAAGTGGGTGTAAAACACAAAACATTCCGTTGCCGGGACTTGAACCCGGGTCTCTCGGGTGAGAGCCGAGTATCCTAACCGACTAGACTACAACGGATGTTAGTTTTGTTCGTCGCAGAAAACTCGACTATTTGTTCGTTTGCAATTCTGCCGCTCATGATAACGTTTTCCCATGCGGTAGTGATGACGTCGTCTCTCTCCGTCGCCCTGCACGGGGGCGGTCGCGTGCTCAGCATTCAGTCACATACCGTCCAGGTATCCGTCGCAGGCAGTCGTACACCGTCCAAGTATCCTTCGCATTCCGTCGCAGACCGTGTAGGTCACCATTCACCTGCTCGCGGTCCAGATAGCATGTACTCACGCAGATGACAGGTAAGCGAACGATACCGGCATCGTTACGCTACCCCGGCGTAGGAAATGCAAGGCAGCGTTTTTACGTTACGTAGGGTAATCTATGGTAGCCAATGCAACCGCCGGTGGCCGAGAGTCCCCCTCAAGTGTCTCTTGGGTTGCCCTCTCAGGTGTCCTCTCAGGTGTCTCTCAGGTGTCTCTCAGGTGCCCATCTCAGGTGTCCATCTCGGGTGCCCCTTTCAGGTGCCCGCTGACCGGGCCCGCTGTGGGATCCGGCGCACTGTCCTCCCTCCAACCGCCTCCACACTGAAAAATGCTTCCCATTCCCATGACGTAACCCCGGCCCACGCCTCGTCCCCAAATTCCCGCGGCGTCGGTCGCTCCTGCGTGTCGGTCTCCACCAGAGACGGTATCGAGCCAAGTGCCTGCGCGCGCCTCTCCGCCTCAGCCGCCCGGCATACCCTCATGTGGTTCGCAGCAGCCCCTCGCGTAGCAAACATGTGAAAACACGTGTCACACGGAAAACGGGGGCATGGGGAAGGCGGCCTGGGAGGTTCTCCGCCCGCCTCTGACTCCTCCGCAGTCGCCATGGGGGTATCAAACTCCGAAATTCGGCACCACTCCTCCAACTGCTGCTCCCGGTCGTCTATCGACTGCCCCCCTGGCTGCTGCTCTCTCTGGGGTGCTCCGGTCACCCCCGGCTGCTGCTCTCTCTGGGGTGCTCCGGTCACTCCCGGCTGCCCCCCTGGCTGCTGTGTTCTCTGGGGTGCTCCTGTCACCCCCGGCTGCCCCCCTGGCTGCTGCTCTCTCTGAGGTGCTCCGGCCACCCCCGGCTGCCCCCCTGGCTGCTGCTCTCCCTGCGGCGCTCCGGTCACCCCCGGCTGCCCCCCTGGTTGCTGCTCTCCCTGGGATGCTCCGGTCACCACCGGCTGCCCCCCTGGCTGTAGCACTCCCTGGGGTGCTCCGGTCACCCCCGGCTGCCCCCCTGGCTGTAGCACTCCCTGGGGTGTTCCGGTCACCCCCGGCTGCCCCCCTGGCTGTAGCACTCCCTGGGATGCTCCGGTCACCCACGGCTGCCCCCCTGGCTGTAGCACTCCCTGGGGTGCTCCGGTCACCCCCAGCTGCCCCCCTGGCTGTAGCACTCTTTGGGGTGGTCCGGTCACCCCCGGCTGCCCCCCTGGCTGTAGCACTCCCTGGGGTGCTCCGGTCACCCCCGGCCAAGCATACCAAGTTTATAAGGCCGTACTCGATACTCGACTCGTATTCGACCGTATTCGGCAACATTCGACTCGTATAAAACGATGGTATTCGATCAAATACCTTTTCCGCAACTACTCGCTAAATACTCGTCTAAGGTACTCGTATTCGACTCGGGTACTCGTTTTCCACCCTTACCTAAGGCTAATGAGAGGTCATGGCGGGCCCTAAATTTTGTCGTTGGGTTGTTGTCGAGTGGGTTGTGTTTTGGTACACAAACTCCAATGTGGTCCCTGCAAGTTCCCAACCCTGTTTCCTTCGCGCACTACTGGCAGGGGGAACACCTCGTCACTCTGCGCAGGGGTTGGGGCAAATATTTGTTGCCTCCCACGCCCAACCACAAACCCGGTAACCATCCAGAGGCAAGTGATAAACCTTTGCCTCGTCATGCGTGGTCTCGGACGTTAGAGTGGCCATTTACAGGACGAATCTCGCAAATCGTGCGAACATTTCTTTCCGGAAAAACGCTTGGCCGGAAACATGTGCCACACCTTGAGGGTGACATTGGAGATGTTGCCAGGATTTACCGTCCATTGGGGGAAAAGTGGGTGTAAAACACAAAACATTCCGTTGCCGGGACTTGAACCCGGGTCTCTCGGGTGAGAGCCGAGTATCCTAACCGACTAGACTACAACGGATGCTAGTTTTGTTCGTCGCAGAAAACTCGACTATTTGTTCGTTTGCAATTCTGCCGCTCATGATAACGTTTTCCCATGCGGTAGTGATGACGTCGTCTCTCTCCGTCGCCCTGCACGGGGGCGGTCGCGTGCTCAGCATTCAGTCACATACCGTCCAGGTATCCGTCGCAGGCAGTCGTACACCGTCCAGGTATCCTTCGCATTCCGTCGCAGACCGTGTAGGTCACCATTCACCTGCTCGCGGTCCAGATAGCATGTACTCACGCAGATGACAGGTAAGCGAACGATACCGGCATCGTTACGCTACCCCGGCGTAGGAAATGCAAGGCAGCGTTTTTACGTTACGTAGGGTAATCTATGGTAGCCAATGCAACCGCCGGTGGCCGAGAGTCCCCCTCAAGTGTCTCTTGGGTTGCCCTCTCAGGTGTCCTCTCAGGTGTCTCTCAGGTGTCTCTCAGGTGCCCATCTCAGGTGTCCATCTCGGGTGCCCCTTTCAGGTGCCCGCTGACCGGGCCCGCTGTGGGATCCGGCGCACTGTCCTCCCTCCAACCGCCTCCACACTGAAAAATGCTTCCCATTCCCATGACGTAACCCCGGCCCACGCCTCGTCCCCAAATTCCCGCGGCGTCGGTCGCTCCTGCGTGTCGGTCTCCACCAGAGACGGTATCGAGCCAAGTGCCTGCGCGCGCCTCTCCGCCTCAGCCGCCCGGCATACCCTCATGTGGTTCGCAGCAGCCCCTCGCGTAGCAAACATGTGAAAACACGTGTCACACGGAAAACGGGGGCATGGGGAAGGCGGCCTGGGAGGTTCTCCGCCCGCCTCTGACTCCTCCGCAGTCGCCATGGGGGTATCAAACTCCGAAATTCGGCACCACTCCTCCAACTGCTGCTCCCGGTCGTCTATCGACTGCCCCCCTGGCTGCTGCTCTCTCTGGGGTGCTCCGGTCACCCCCGGCTGCTGCTCTCTCTGGGGTGCTCCGGTCACTCCCGGCTGCCCCCCTGGCTGCTGTGTTCTCTGGGGTGCTCCTGTCACCCCCGGCTGCCCCCCTGGCTGCTGCTCTCTCTGAGGTGCTCCGGCCACCCCCGGCTGCCCCCCTGGCTGCTGCTCTCTCTGAGGTGCTCCGGTCACCCCCGGCTGCCCCCCTGGCTGTAGCACTCCCTGGGGTGCTCCGGTCACCCCCGGCCAAGCATACCAAGTTTATAAGGCCGTACTCGATACTCGACTCGTATTCGACCGTATTCGGCAACATTCGACTCGTATAAAACGATGGTATTCGATCAAATACCTTTTCCGCAACTACTCGCTAAATACTCGTCTAAGGTACTCGTATTCGACTCGGGTACTCGTTTTCCACCCTTACCTAAGGCTAATGAGAGGTCATGGCGGGCCCTAAATTTTGTCGTTGGGTTGTTGTCGAGTGGGTTGTGTTTTGGTACACAAACTCCAATGTGGTCCCTGCAAGTTCCCAACCCTGTTTCCTTCGCGCACTACTGGCAGGGGGAACACCTCGTCACTCTGCGCAGGGGTTGGGGCAAATATTTGTTGCCTCCCACGCCCAACCACAAACCCGGTAACCATCCAGAGGCAAGTGATAAACCTTTGCCTCGTCATGCGTGGTCTCGCAAATCGTGCGAACATTTCTTTCCGGAAAAACGCTTGGCCGGAAACATGTGCCACACCTTGAGGGTGACATTGGAGATGTTGCCAGGATTTACCGTCCATTGGGGGAAAAGTGGGTGTAAAACACAAAACATTCCGTTGCCGGGACTTGAACCCGGGTCTCTCGGGTGAGAGCCGAGTATCCTAACCGACTAGACTACAACGGATGTTAGTTTTGTTCGTCGCAGAAAACTTGACTATTTGTTCGTTTGCAATTCTGCCGCTCATGATAACGTTTTCCCATGCGGTAGTGATGACGTCGTCTCTCTCCGTCGCCCTGCACGGGGGCGGTCGCGTGCTCAGCATTCAGTCACATACCGTCCAGGTATCCGTCGCAGGCAGTCGTACACCGTCCAGGTATCCTTCGCATTCCGTCGCAGACCGTGTAGGTCACCATTCACCTGCTCGCGGTCCAGATAGCATGTACTCACGCAGATGACAGGTAAGCGAACGATACCGGCATCGTTACGCTACCCCGGCGTAGGAAATGCAAGGCAGCGTTTTTACGTTACGTAGGGTAATCTATGGTAGCCAATGCAACCGCCGGTGGCCGAGAGTCCCCCTCAAGTGTCTCTTGGGTTGCCCTCTCAGGTGTCCTCTCAGGTGTCTCTCAGGTGTCTCTCAGGTGCCCATCTCAGGTGTCCATCTCGGGTGCCCCTTTCAGGTGCCTCTCTCAGGTGTTCCTCAGGCGCCCACCTCAGGTGTCTCTCAGGTGCCCCGCTCAGGTGTTTCTCAGGCGCCCATCTCAGGTGTCTCTCAGGCGCGCCTCTCAGGTATTTTCTCAGGGGTCCCTCTCAGGCTTCCCTCAGGTGTCCCCTTCAGGTGTCCCTCTCAGGTGTCTCTCAGGTTCCCCTCTCAGGTGCCCATCCCAGGTGTCTCTCCGGTATCTCTCAGGTGCTTTGTACAATCATACGAGGTCTGATATGAATCCCGGAGTGTCTCGTCTCGGTCGCAGAGGTGAACCAGCAGACTTTTGAGTCGACTCAAACGTCAACTCAGGTGCTCAGTACGATCATACGAAGTCTAGTATGAAGCCCGGAGTGTCTCGGTCACATAGGTCAACCAGCTTGGGCTCATGCGAACGTGCGTGTGATGGCCGGCGTCTGCATTGAGTGTGTGAGTGTATGTATATACGTGCATACATGTACATAGATATACATTTATATATCTATGTGTGTTTAAACCCTGACAAATTGCTTCGTACCCGGTCCATGCGCCAGAACTATGCTGGTGGTCAACAAGGTGGACGTGTTCCCCTGGCAGCTGCTGGGATGCGAATGGCATGCTTACCATTCAAGGGCGCCTGTATGTGGGATGCTGTGCCCCATGTTCGTGCTCCGGAATTCTTGAGAGAAACCCCAATGTATGTGGGCAACAGCAAGGTGTCGCATTCCCCCCTGCAGCTGCGCTGATCCGAAGGGCGTGCTCATGGCCCAACAGAAACCCTAAAAGAAATCCTGAGAGAAACCCTAAACCCAGTGTACCCCTGTTGGCTGCCCATGCGGCAGGGCTATGTGGGCAACAAGGCGGCCGTGTTTCCCCTGCAGCTGCAGGGCTTCGAATGGCGTGCTCATATGATCCAAAAGGAACCCTGAGAGAAACCCTGAGATAAACCCTGCGAGATTCCCCTTGGTACCCTGTGTTGGTGTGGCAGGGCTATGTGGGCAACAAGGCGGCCGTGTTTCCCCTGCAGCTGCTGGGCTTCGAATGGCGTGCTCATATGATCCAAAAGGAACCCTGAGAGAAACCCTGAGATAAACCCTGCGAGATTCCCCTTGGTACCCTGTGTTGGTGTGGCAGGGCTATGTGGGCAACAAGGCGGCCGTGTTCCCCCTGCAGCTGCTGGGCTTCGATGTGGATCCCATTAACTCCGTGCAGCTCTCCAACCACACTGGTGAGTAGTGTGGTAACCACACTTGTGCGCGCACTGGTGCATGCGGTAACTGCACACTGGTGAGAGTGGTAGGGTAACCCCTTCTCACGCTGCAGGCAGCTGCTGGGCTTCGATGTGGACCCCATCAACTCCGTGCAGCTCTCCAACCACACTGGTACGATGGTGTTGGATACCTGGTAACCGCACTGGTGCGATGCTGCTGGTTACCTGGTAACCACACTGGTGAGAGTGGTAAGCTCTCCCCACCCTGCTGGGCTTCGATGTGGCCCAAATCTCTCCAACCACACTGGTGCGAGCGAATGCTGGTAACCGCACTGGTATGTGTAGTGGTAACCACACTGGTGCAAATGTTGGCAACTGCACTGGTGCAGGACGGTCACTTGTCCATCCCATCTGTGTGCCTGCTGTCCCAGAGTCCGTCCCACCTCACCTCACCACCTTACCACACACCCCATGCCTCCCATGCGTGCTGCTGTTGCAGGGTACCCCACGTGGAAGGGGCAGATTCTGGACGGGGAGCAGCTGTGGGCGCTGATAGAGGGCCTGGAGGCCAATGGGCTGCTCTACTACACGCACCTGCTCACTGGTGTGTGCCCCTGCTGTGCATGCTCGCTCATTGTAAGGTGGTGTGTGTGTTGACGGTGCGGTGGCATGTGTGCACACCTGCACTGATAGAGGGCCTGGAGGCCAATGGGCTGCTCTTCTACACGCACCTGCTCACTGGTGGGTGTGTGTTGAAACGGGCATGCACGTTGAAAGGGACGTGTGTGTCAATGTTTATCATCCCACACCCACATACAGAAGCATTTCTCCCTCCCCCTTCGCACTACGTTCCATCGGATCCTCCTCGTTGCTCTCACCACCTTCCTCCCTCGCCTTCCTCATTCTCTTCCTCTCCCTCTCCCCCCTCTCCCCATCGATTTTCTCTCTTCCTCCCCTCTTTCTCGCCCCCCCCACAGGCTACATCGTTTCGCTCTCCTTCCTGGAAACTGTCGTGAGGGTCGTCGAGAAGCTCAGATGAGGCAACCCTAATCTGACACTGATGCGTCGAACACCACCCGCCCTCACGTCTCAATCACTGTTGCAAAGTCAACCTCTCTCTTCCTCTCTCCTCCCTCTTCCCTCCCACCAGGCTACATTGGGTCGCTCTCCTTCCTGGAAACTGTCCTGCGGGTGGTGGAGAAACTCAGATCAGTCAACCCCAACCTAATATATGGTACTTACTTTCTGGGTTAGCCCTGACTTAAAATACCATACTTAACCAGTTATCCCTTACCTGATATTGGTACTTCATGGGTTAACCCTAACGTGATAAACAGTAGTAGTGATGAGCAACGAACCGAACAAGAGTGGTTCACTTTGTTCACGCTCCAAACCTGAATTGATTCGACCCGAAACCGAACTGGGGTTCTGGTCAAACCGTTGCATGAGCATGCCCAGTTCAATTCAAACCAGTTCTGGTTTGGTTAGACCATAGCTAGAGAAGAGATGAAACCTAGTCGAACCAATTCGCCTCGAAACAGCAGGGAGAAACACAAAGAAACCATTTGGTTCATGGCAAACCGGTTGGCCTCGAACCGAACCGCGGTTCAGATTTCTGGGCATGGCCTGCTGCCTGTTCCCCACTCTCCTCCCCTTCCTCACTCCACCCCTCTCCATCCCCCCCTTCCCCTTGCAGTGTGCGATCCAGTGATGGGGAACAACCGCGGCCTCTACATCGCTTCTTCTCTTTGCCACCTCTACCTCCTACCTGCCTTCCCTCCCACCTCGCCCCCGACCCTCCTTAATCTTGCTCCCGTCTTTCCCCAACCTCTCCTCCCCACCCTCCCATGCCCTCCCTCCGCTCTGTGTGCGATCCAGATATGTGGAGCCAATGACAGCCTTTATATTCTTGCTTCTCCTTTTCACCTCCAAACCCCACCTCTCCATACTCTTCCCTTCCCCTCCCCCCCATGCCTAACCTCCCCCCACAGTGTGTGATCCAGTGATGGGAGACTGATGGCCGTTTCAGGCTCCTCAAGTAAGGCCTGCTGCCTTGCCTTGGCCCCCCTTTTCCCCCCCACCTCTCTCTCCCCCCCCGATCTCTCCCCCACATCTCTCTCCCCCCTCCCCGCACAGTGTTTGATCCATTGATGGGAGACTGATAGCCGTTTCAGGCTCCTCAAGTAAGGCCTGCTGCCCCCTCTCTTCCCCCAACCCCCCTTCCCCCCATGGCTCCCCTCCCCTCGCACTCGCAGTGTGTGACCCAGTGATGGGGGATGATGGCCGTCTCTACATTCGCCCTGAGCTCGTCCCAATCTACCGCTACCAGGTGCCACCTGCATACCTGGCCTATTCGTGCTGCAAGGGTGTTATGAGAGCCTACCATAGTAGGTGCCATCTGCTGCCACCAGGTGCCACCTTCACATATGACATGTCCCTCTGAGAGTCACATTCACATTCAGGTGTCCTCTCACGTGCCGTAGGTTCAGACAATTCTCACGTGCGCCACCTACGCATGTGACCTGTCCCTCCAACCAAGAGCACAAAACAACTCGCCACCTGCGTGCGCCGCATTTCGTTTCCTTCAACGCTCCAGAAGACAAGTCAGCCCCTCCCTCTCCTGCAACTTCCGACCAATGAACACCAGGCTTTCTAGTCAAGGCAGCTGAAACTCCAGCCTTGGATTTTCCCGCATCTCGCAGCTATTAGCATCTGGCGGGTGCTTGGAATTCAGGGCATGACGTCTCTTGACCTCCCAGGTTCATGATTAGCTTTTTACAAGAATTTAATGCGTTTTTTTTCTTTTTTTTTTTTACCAAACAGACCGTATTCACAGCATGATGTTTTGACCTTCCTGGCTCAAGAGTTTTCCAGAAACATGCTCTCCTAACTTTGTAAGTTCGGCATATCTTGCTGAGCAAGATATGCCGAACTTAGCAAAATATGCCGCAAGAATTAGGTGTTTTTGGTCCACTGGATGGTAGGTAGTGCCTGTGGCGTGTTCATCTACCTAATCCTTGATGTCATGTCTTAATCTCCCAATCTCTAATCTCCAATTTCCTAATCTCCTAATCTTCTAATCTCTAATCCCCTGATTTCCTTTTATATGATGTTCTGGTCTCCTGCTCACACAGGTGGTGCCAGTGGCAACTCTCATCACGCCAAACCAATTCGAAGCAGAGCAGCTCACAGGCCTCAGGTGAGTCCCTCAGGTGAGTCCCTCAGGTGAGTCCCTCAGGTGAGTCCCGCAGTGAGTCCCGCAGTGAGTCCCTTTGAAGCACGCCTCAGGTAAATCACTTGGAGTGAAGCCTTAGCGTGTTCCTCTGGTTGCCTTATTCTTCTCAGCTTTCAGCTCTCTGTTTTCTTCTCAAACTGTACCTACCCCTCAGCGTGACGAGTATTCCATTTCGTTGCTCCCCTCCATGCTCATCTCTCTCTCGTCTCTCACGCGCATCTGTTGTTTTGTCCTTTTCCCGCCGTCACCCCTATTCAATCACAGAATGCATCTGGTGCCCAGCATTCAATCTCAATCAGACACAATCTTCTGCATATGACATGCTTTTAGACAAATAAATATGTATACGTATAAAAAGTGCAGATCATGTTTTGAAAAGACTTGCCATCACTGCATATGACGTGCTGCATGCAGTGTGTGACAGTCGGTGAAGTGACTTAAATGAAGGTACTCCTTGCTTCTCTCCCCTCCTACCTCACTCCATGGAAGCTTTTGAATTCCAGGAGCGCTAGTGTTTTTACTGTGTGTGACATGCGGCTCACTGCTGGGTCCAGGAACGCTAATGTGTTCGGCCACAGAAAGGCGAGATGGGTAGAGCCACTGATGCAGATACTGCCTGACCGCGCACCCTCTCTCCCCTCCGCCTTAGGTGACTTTTGAGTCGACTCAAAAGTCGCTTCCTGACCGCGCACCCTCTCTCCCCTCCGCCCTCCCTCCCTCCCTCCCTCCCTCCCTTCCTCCCTCCCTCCCCCCCTCGCTCCCTCTCTCCCTCCATCCCTCCCCCCCTCCCTCCCTCCCTCCCTCCCTCCCTCCCTCCCTCCCTCATTCCCTCCCTCCCTCCCTCCCTCCCTCCCTCCCTCCCTCCCTCCCTCCCTCCCTCCCTCCCTCCCTCCCTCCCTCCCTCCCTCCCTCCCTCCCTTCCTCCCTCCCTCCCCCCCTCGCTCCCTCTCTCCCTCTCTCCCTTCCCCCCTCTTCCATCCCTCCCTCCCAGCATACGAACTCAATCAGACGCCGTCACAGCATGTGACATGCTGCACGCTGCTGGGCCCAGGAAGGCAAGTCATGCATGATGCATGGTCTAGGGGGCAAAGGAAAGGTATGGCTTTCCATGGGTATGTAAGTCTGTGCGCGCACTAAGCTATGCAGGGGGCTCTTGACATGTCTCCACACGAGTGTGACTCACGTATACGTATGATGCTGAATTTGCATGCTACTGCACGCAGCAAGGCAGGGCCAGAATGGTATGACGGAGGAAGGTATGACGTAGGGTATTTTATCTGCTCAACCGCTCTCAACCGCTTTTATTCCCTTTAACCACTGTTAGCACCCCCCAACATTCCCATCAGGTGGTGATCACAAGCATGGAGGTGGATGGCCGGCTGGATGTGATGGA
This sequence comes from Closterium sp. Naga37s-1, assembly GCA_947471745.1. Classification (NCBI taxonomy): domain Eukaryota; kingdom Viridiplantae; phylum Streptophyta; class Zygnematophyceae; order Desmidiales; family Closteriaceae; genus Closterium; species Closterium sp. Naga37s-1. Next base: position 479,852 of record CANJKZ010000796.1, on the reverse strand, counting down.
GGGGAGTGGCCCTTGATAGGCAACGCAACGCCTCTCTTAACCGCACTCCACTGCTTTCAACCACTCCCATCAGGTGGTGATCACGAGCATGGAGGTGGACGGGCAGCTGCTGGTGGTGGGCAGTGACGCCAGCAGCCCTGCTGCAAAGCAGGTGAGAGGTGAACAGCAGATGGTTGAGAGGCCATGGGGGTGTCGGGCTGGTGGTTGCGGTGAGTATTGAGATGACTCCTCTACATGCTTCTTGCCCTGGTAGTGGGCAGTGACGCCAGTAGCCCTGCTGCGGAGCAGGTGAGTCAGGTGAGGCGGCATGGGAAATGCCGGACTTGTTATTGATTTGTGTTTTGAGGCAATTCAGAACACACTTGGACTGGACATGCTGCTGCTGCTGCTGCTGGTGCGGTGCTGCAGAGGAGGTGCGTGAGGCGGCACGGCAGCAAGAGATGGTTCAGAGTGAGAGGAGGTGGGGAGGCTGCATGGGGAGGGTTTTACACGACAGGGTGGCTGGCATGTGAGGCAACTCCCTTTTTAGTCAGCGTTGGCAGGCCATTGACAGTCACCTCGTTGGCAGGCCAGCGGTGAGCCCCTTGTCCTCCTTGCCTTGGGAGACAGATGTCTGTTTTGCTGTCCCCCTGCGTGCCCGCAGCACGTCACCCGCCTGCCTGCATGCGTGCATCTTCTCCTCTCCCTTTCTCCCATTCTTTTCCCACTCTCCATTCAATTTCTGTCACTCATTAGCCCCTCTGTTTGCACCTGTCCTTGCCGCGCTGGCATACACTACTCTGTCTCCCGCTCTTCAATCCTCAAACATATTTCAGGAGGGGTCCGGATCATCTGGATCACATTCCTTGCGGCGCTTCTGCATAGCAGTGCCCAAGATACCCGAGTACTTCACTGTAGGGCACCCCGCCTCACACTTTCCTTCTCACCCTCTCCTTCTCAAAGTATCGGACTAATGCTATCTTTATTGGAAGAAGGTATATTTCGAGTCGACACAAAATACGCCGTGCCCAAGATACCAGAGCACTTCACTGAGTGGCACTCCCCTCCTTCTCTCACTCCCTGACGTAAGTTATATGTAATAACTTTCAGACGTCTCAAAAGTCACTGAATGGCCCTCCACTCTCCTTCTCCCAATCTCCCTGACCTGAAGGGCTCCCTGACGTTAGTTATATGTAATATGTATTCTTAATCGTAACATGTAAGAAGGTCTTCGGTTGATGCAGAATACTCAGCGCCCCCAGAGTAAAATCATGGGTGCCTCTGGTGCTTGGGCGACCAAAGTAGAAGTCTTGAGTGCCTACCTGGGGACTCTGGTTGGTGACCAACCCGACGGTTAATGTTAAACACACTCTCCCTCTCACTCTTTAACACTGCTAGCTTGTTGCGAAGTTGTGCTAAGCCATGAGTGAGAGGAACAGCGGCTATCCCTAGGTGTAACCAAGCAATTTTGTCTCTAAGCACCTACATTTTCATGAATGATCCGTTTACCATGTGGTTACCATGATTACCACGTGCGTATCATGTGGTTACCATGTCGATTTTAGGTGTATCATCACCAGTAGCTTCGAAGAGCACACGGCACATGGTTATGCAATCTCTCTCACACTTTCCATGCCTCTTGTCATGTCCCGTCTCACAGATCACCTGCCTTACACAGCATGCCATTTCACATGCATTTGACATGCCATCCCGCATTCAATTCCCCATGTCATCCCACATGCTATTCCACATGGCACATGATACCACCAGCAATCCCACATCACATGCTGTTTGTCCTGTCATGCTACATGCATTCGACATGCCATATCACATGCGATCTCACATGCCCTTCAAATGCCATACCTCAGGCCATTTGACATACCATGTCACACGTGCCTTACATCGACCATCCCCCATACCATCCCCCATATCATCCCCCAAACCACCTCCCATACCATCCCCCATATCATCCCCCAAACCACCTCCCATACCATCCCCCATACCATTTCCCATGCCATCCCACATGCCATCCCCCAACGCCATCTCCCCATGCCATCCCAAATGAACGGCTCACATGCAGGGAACAGGAGATTTGATGACTGCATTGCTGCTTGGATGGTCACATGTGAGTCAGGCAGTCACATGTGAGTCAGGCAGTCACATGTGAGTCAGGCACAGTTGCATGGCAGGCATCCCTTTGCATCTCAATCCTTCATCAGTCCTTTGGTTACATCTCACAGTACTGGTTACATCTCGAAGTGCTGATTACTTCTCACAGTGCTGGTTACATCTCAGTCCGCTGTCTCAATTTGCTGCTCATTCTCCCTGCTCCTCTCCTTTCATTCTCTCCCTCACAGACTTTCTCCTTCCCTCCCTCCCTCCCTCCCTCCCTGCCTCCCTCCCTCCCTCCCTCCCTCCCTCCCTGCCTCCCTCCCTCCCTCCCTCCCTCCCTCCCTCCCTGCCTCCCTCCCTCCCTCCCTCCCTCCCTCCCTCCCTCCCTCCCTTCCTCCCTCCCTCCCTCCCTCTCTCCCTCCCTCTCTCTCAACAGAAGTATCCGCACGACTTGGCTAGAGCAGCAGAGCTGGCAGTGGCATCCCTACAGGTGAGCAACTGCTGTTGCGCCTCGTGCTACTGCTTGTTGCTGCTCTGCTGTGTTTTCAATGTTCGTCTAGCTTTTCTGTTGCAGCAGCAGAGCAGCAGCAGTGGCATCCCTACAGTTGAGCAGCTGCTGCTGGGCCTGGTGCTATTGTCTGCTGCCGCTCTGCCATGCTTTGAGCCAAGCCATATCAGCAGAGCTGGCATTGGCAACCCGTGGCAGTGCAACCTTCCTGACCTGATTGCTCCTCTCCTCCCATTCTTTCTCCCTACAGGCTGTGCTCGCACGAACCTTGCAGCACCACTCTCCACCTCTGGACGGCACCGATTCCTCTCTCGCACCCCCCACCGCCAAGCGTCTGGAGCTCTGCCTTGTTCAGAGCCGCGATAACATCAGCCTTCTAATTCCACTCCTCTCCTCTTCTTCCTCTCCACTCCCTCCCCACAAGACGTGCTTACTTGCACCCCTGCATAACACCCACTCTTCTCAACTTTCTAAATCCACATTCCCTGCCCAAACTCCCCTCTCACAGGCTGTGCTCGCACGAACCTTGCAGCACCGCTCTCCACCTCTGGACGGCACCGAGTCCTCTCCCACTCCCCCCATTCCCAAGCGCCTGGAGCTCTGCCTCGTTCAGAGCCGCGATGACATTATAAACCCGCCTGTTGTGTTACGTGCACAAGCGGTTGAAAGCGGTGTAGATGGTTTAGATGGATTGCAAGATGGTGAAAGTGCCTTGGTGAGCGGTGACGGTGTAGGGGTGCTGCAGGATGAGGGAGTTGATGCTCAGCTGACAACTGAGAGCTGAGTTGAATAAAATATGGAAAGAGAATGTACTGTAAAAAGAGAACGTAGTTGATGCTCAGCTGACAACTGAGAGCTGAGTTGAATAAAATATGGGAAGAGAATGTACTGTAAAAAGAGAACGTAGTTGATGCTCAGCTGACAACTGAGAGCTGAGTTGAATGTACTGTAAAAAGAGAACGCTCAACTGTTTTGGCCGGGTCAGGCACTTTCCTGAGCACAATAACGGTAAATAAAAAGGACCAGGCAAGTATCGAACCCGCTAGGTGTTATACTTTATCGTTATGATTGAGAGAGTTATGCTACTGGTCCTGCTTGTGTATGAGTTTGTGTTTATTATGACACTTTGCCGTTAAGTGATTCAAGATTGGCCGCACTGAGCTCTCTCGTCAAGCATCATGGAGGACGCAGAGCCGCTGCGCGCGCTCTCCGCCCACATCGCGTAAAAACGGACCAGGCGGGTATTGCCCTTACTTAGATAGTTTCCCTCAGCTTTCCGCTCTATCGCCGCGTTCCTTCCGTCCCTAGTCCCTCCCCGCGCTGCGCGCGCTCTCCGTCCACAGCGCGTGACGCGGGCCGTACTTGTCTCCCGCCGAGTAGCCATGGAGGACGCAGAGGCGCGCCGCTCTCGCCTGCGCGGCATGCGCGAATCCGCGGTGAAGCAGCAGGCGTCCCTCGGCGCGCCCACGCCTTCCGCCGCCGTCTCCGCGCGCTCCCCTCCCCCGACTTCTCCCCCGCCGTTCATCCGCACGCATCCGCGCCTGCGCCATCCGGGGATGGCGGACCTGGGGGAGGTAGATCTGCTAGACGGCCAGCAGGGGCAACAACAGCAGGCTCGGGGGGATCCGATAGAGGAGGTGGAGCTATCCGGTGGGCTCAGTGTGGTCCACTGTCGCCCACTGGGGTTCGTCACTGCGCTCTGGCTTCCTCCCACCACCACAAGTGACCACCGTCGAACCTACCTTGTAGCTTTGTGTGTATTCAGCATTCGCCCTTGCGTCCGTCCCTTGGTTCACAACCCTGCTCCTCTTGCTCTTCGTCTCCCGCCTCCTCCCCTCTCCACTCTCCCATCCTCCCCTCTCCACTCTTCCCTCCTCTCCATTCTCCTCCATCTCCTCTTTCCCCGCCTCTCCTGACTCAGCTGGGCCTGAGGGTGCCTTTGAATAGGGTGCTGATGGGTGCTGGTAGGAAGAGTGCTGGTAGGGTGAGTGCTGAAAGGGTGGGTGCTGAAAGGGTGGGTGCTGATAGGGTGGGTGCTGAAAGGGTGGGTGCTGATAGGGTGGGTGCTGAAAGGGTGGGTGCTGATAGGGTGGGTGCTGATAGGGTGGGTGCTGATAGGGTGGGTGCTGATAGGGTGGGTGCTGATAGGGTGGGTGCTGATAGGGTGGGTGCTGATAGGGTGGGTGCTGATAGGGTGGGTGCTGATAGGGTGGGTGCTGATAGGGTGGGTGCTGATAGGGTGGGTGCTGATGAGGTTGGTTCAAAATGTTTTTTTTTACCCACAATGATCGGGAGGACATAATGGAAAGGGGAGGACGGACGGGTAAGCTCGATTTCTGCGACTTCGTAATACGCACTGGCAGTTTCTATGCAATTTACGTACACACATACGGCCAGGGTGGTTGGTGTGTCCATCATCCATTTTCCACCGTATGATTTATCTACCCTTCTTCCACTCCGGAAGCGGTTGCAGTTGGCACGGTTGCTGTGCCACCCCCAGTACCATATCTCCTCAGTTTGTCCCCCCAAACCTTAACAGGTTTTCCCGCACTTGCTGCAATTTCCCATTTGATCAGCTGGGATTTGTCCACCTTCCTTTGAGTCGACTAAAAATTATTGAGGCGACAAAAAATCCCAACCGCTCCCAGGTTTTTCCGCACTCGCTGCAATTTCCCAGTTGACCGGTTGCGACTTGGCCACCCCCCTCAAGTCATGTAACTACTGTTAGAAATAGGTTGTCAACACATTGTGTACTCTATTTTATATGGTTTAGGTTATTTGCGGGTTGGGTGTAGATTTGTAATCCCAACCCTATCTAGTTGGGATTCCCTCGTAATCCTGCAAATCTGCCAACTCACCAATTGGAGATTTGCTAGGATTCCCATCCCATCCTTTCCCTAGCTTTGCTTAACCCAACCTTCTTTGTACCGTATTCCCCCGGACATACCACCCTAGGGTGCTATGATAACTATAACAAAAAAAGGGGGGGGGGGGGTCTTGTCATAGGAAAAAGCTACATTACACCCGGGTCTTTTCATACGGTATTTTTTAGAGTAAGGATTTTGATGCAAAGACAAGTTGGGTGTTTTTAGAATTGGTTTAACATCACAGTTAGAAGCGAGAATGTGGGTTTTGGCGAGAACCTTTTCACCCCCCTTGAAATTGCCAGGTGGCACCTTTTTCGCCACTTGTTAGCGAACTATCTACCAGCGTGGCAGCAGCGTAAAAGAGGGAGGGGGGTGGTTTTGGCAGATTCTTCCGAAATTACCATGTAGTTTCATCGAGGAAGTAATTTCCGCGATGTTCAGCAGTACTCGCTAACAGCTATAATTAGAAACTTTGTAAGAAAGGGGGGTGTTATGTAAAATCACCCCAAAAGGGGGGTATAGTAGAAACGAGGCCCGCTATAGCACCCCCCCCGCACAAGCCACCCGGGGGGTGCTCTATTTCGGCGGGTGGTATGTCCGGGGGAATACGGTACTTAAGCCCTAGTGCATTCTTGATCAATCAATCAGTTCAGCTCCAATTCTATCAACTACATTTGTTTAACAAGGAGGGGAGAACAAAAGAAATATCTTCCCCACACTGGCAGCGGCAGTGACAAATTCACCTTCTCGCCTCCCTCATTGCTTTTGCTCTCCCAACTCTCCCCCCTACTGTCAGTAGAGCTGCACTGTGAGATCAACGAATGATCCTAGGGGGGTTACAGGCATGTTAGCCTGGGGGGTTATGGGCACACTGACCTGCTATTGAAACAAGCCCTTTTATCCCAATGGTCTAGTGGTTGGGATTCTGACATGGTATCAGAGCGGTCTCGGGTTCGAATCCCGGTGTATATGTCAGAACATATTTATAGCTTATGCTGTTGTGTAGGCTATAGTGGGGTATCCCATAGGGGGTACAACCCAATTAGGGTTTCCTATATGTACTCACTTCATTCATAGTTCATTCATTCTTGTTCAAATCTTCTCATGGTATCGAGCAGGTTCCCCCTTGGGAACTGTGCTTAGGGCCCACCACATCGTTTTTTTTTTTTTTTTTTTTTCCTGCCCGAAGCGCGCTCAGCCCGAGTCGCGCTCCGGGCCCTTCACTGCGGCCCCGCCACTCATCTCAGCGGCCCCGCCGCCCGTCTTCGCGGCCCCGCCGCCTCTCTCCTAGCGGCCCCGCCGCCCTACCTAGCGGCCCCGCCGCCCTACCTCGCGGCCTCGCCGCCCTATTGCGCGGCCCCGCCGCCCTACCTCGCGGCCCCGCCGCCCCATCGTGAGGCCCCGCCGCCCTACCTAGCGGCCCCGCCGCCCTTCCTCGCGGTCCCGCCGCCCCATCGCGCGGCCCCGCCGCCCTACCTAGCGGCCCTGCCGCCCTTTCTCGCGGCCCCGCCGCCCCATCGCGCGGCCCCGCCGCCCTTCCTCTTGGCCCCGCTGCCCTATCTCGCGGCCCCGCCGCCCTACCCAGCGGCCCCGCCGCCCTTCTGCAGCGACCCCGCCGCTCCTCTACAGCGGCCGAGCCGCCCAGCAGCAGCGCAGCCGAGCCGCCCAGCAGCAGAGCAGCCGAGCCGCCCCGCCGCCGAGCCGCGCTGCAGCCGAGCCGCCCGGCCGCCCACCAGCCGAGCCGCCGTGCAGCCGACCGCCCAGCCGCCGAGCCGCCCAGCCGTCGAGCCGCCCTGCAGCCGAGCCGCCCGGGAGCCGAGCCGCCGAGCCGCCCTGCCGCCGAGCCGCCCGGGAGCCGAGCCGCCCAGCAGCCGAGCCGCCGAGCCGCCCAGCTGCCGGGCCGCCCTACTACCGAGCCGCCCGACCTGCCCTGCCTGGTGAGCACAGCACCACTGTTACTGCGTGCCCTTCCCCTACTGCTTGCACTGCTACACTGTCGTCGTCATGGCTACCCCTAGTGTCCTCGCTTTTGACGCTGAGGGTCGAGCCATTGACTTTGAGGTCTGGGTCGACGACCTGCAGCTGTTCTTACAGTGCGATAGGACGGACGGTCTTTCCCTCTTTGACCTTACCTCTGGCGCCTCTCCTGCCCCTGCTGCTGATGCTGACCCCACTGTTCGCTCTCAGTGGGCCACCCGCGATGCTGCTGCATGCCTTGCTGTGCGTCGCCACCTGCCTACCACTGAGCGCGCGCACTTTAGTCAGTACAAGAGTGCTCAGACCTTGTACGACGCTGTAGTTGCGCGCTACTCTTCCCCTGCCACTGCTGCCCTGAGCCGCCTCATGCTACCATACCTCTTTCCTGACCTTGCTGCCTTTCCCACTGTCGCTGACCTCATTACGCACCTCCGCACTAGTGACACTCGCTACCGCGCCGCCCTTCCTGCTGAGTTCTGCGCCAAGAACCCCCCCCCCATGTACATCACTCTCTATTACATAGTCACACGCCTCCCTGACTCCCTTCGCGTAGTCAGGGACCACTTCCTCTCAGTCTGTCCCACCACTCTCACTGTCGACCTCCTCGAGAAGTCCCTCCTGGCGGCGGAGAAGAGCATCGTCGCTGTAGGAGCCTCTCGTGGTGACCCTCGCACCCCCATCTTTGAGGGGTGTTCTCCTTCCCCCCTGCTGCCCTCTGTTGCCTCTGCTGCTGCTGCCGACCTGCTTGGTCTTGAGTCGGTCTGCGCGGCGTCTGCCCCTAGCGGGAGATGCCGCCCTGGCAGGGGCAAGGGGGGCAAGGGCGCGGGTGGACCTGGCGGGGGCGGTGGAGGTGGCGGTGGAGGCGGCGGAGGGAGTGGGGGTGGCGGTGGGAGTGGTGGCGGGGGCGGTGGTGGCGGTGGCAGCAGCGGAGGAGGAGGCGGTGGTGGAGGCAGCGGTGGGAGCGGAAGCAGCGGTGGTGGTGGAGGTGGAGGCGGCGGTGGCGGAGGGGGTGGAGCTGGTCGGGGTGGTGCCCCGCAGCGTAGCGGCTCTGGTGGTGGCCAGCGTCAGCAGCAGCAGCAGCAGCAGCAGCAGCGTTCGCGGGACATCCCCCCGCCCCAGCAGCTCCGTGAGTGGTACACGCAGCGTCAGCGGGGTGGGGGTTTTGGTCCGTGCACCTACGTCCTTCGTTCCGGCGACCGCGCGGGTGAGCAGTGTGGGGGTGCCCACCCCACCCAGCGCTGCTTTGGCCGCCTGACGGACGCTTGGCGTCAGCAGTTCCCCGAGGCTAGTGAGATTCCCCGTTGGGGAGAGCTGTCTAGGGCTGGCGTAGCTATCTTTGATCTTGACTTTGATGCTATCCTTGCTGCCATGTATGCTGTGACTACTAGTGAGGAGGGTGACTGTTACCGGTGTTTCCCGCCCGACCCGGGCATTGGTACTGCTGCGCCAGGTACTTCTGCGGCTGCTGCTCTAGGTGCCAGTGCGTCTGCACTCTCAGGTACTGGTGAGGCTGCGCTCTCAGGTACTGCGTCGGCTTCAGCCTCCCTCACCTTCACGCTTGACTCAGGAGCTTCTCGCTCCTTCTTTCGAGACCGCACCACACTCACGCCGCTTGGCCGGCCGGTTGCAGTCTCCCTGGCTGACCCCTCTGGGGGTCCTGTCCTCTCTCACTTCTCCACTGTCCTCCCGTGTCCGGCTGCCCCCTTGGGCACCTTGTCTGGTCTGTACCTCCCCTCGTTCTCGACAAACTTGGTGAGTGGTGCTGACCTGCAGGATGCGGGGGTTCACCAGTTTACTCCTGCGAGTCAGCGGGTGACCCACTGCTCGGACGCCCGCACAGGCCGACACCTGGCCACGTTTTCGCGTCGGCCGGGGTCGAGTCTCTACACCCTGACCACTGAGTCTCCTCCTGTCCCTGCGTCTGGCCAGGTAGCTGCGTCGGGTCAGGTGTTTGCTGCTGCGTCCAGGTCTGGTCCTGAGTCTGCCCCCTGCTCGTGTCGCCGCCTGTCTCAGGAGACTCTCCTGTGGCACCACCGTCTTGGCCACCCCTCCTTGCCTCGTCTTCGGGGCATGGCTTCCCGTGTCCTTGTCTCTGGTCTTCCCCGGTCTCTCCCTCCCCTTCCTTCGGGACCCGGACCTTCCTGTGTCCCCTGTGTCGAGGGGCGGCTCCGGGCTGCCCCTCACTCCTCCCAGTTTCCCCCGACAGAGGCTCCTCTGCAGACGCTTCACATGGACGTGTGGGGCCCGGCCCGCGTCCGTGGGCAGGGTCACGAGCGCTACTTCCTGCTGGTGGTTGACGACTACTCGCGTTACACCACAGTCTTCCCCTTGCGCAGCAAGGGTGATGTCACTGAGGTGTTGATCGACTGGATCCGCGCAGCTCGTCTCCAGCTCAGGAGGAGCTTCGGCTCGGACTTTCCTGTTCTGCGTCTGCACTCTGACCGAGGTGGAGAGTTCTCCTCTGGCCTTCTGCGAGCCTACTGTCGTGCACGAGGCATCCGCCAGACCTTTACGCTTCCGGACTCTCCACAGCAAAATGGGATTGCTGAGCGCCGCATTGGCATGGTCATGGACGTCGCTCGTACGTCCATGATGCATGCGGCTGCCCCCCATTTTCTGTGGCCGTTTGCGGTTCGGTACGCGGCGCATCAGATCAACCTTCACCCCAGGGTCTCCCGGCCGGAGACCTCCCCAGCTCTGCTGTGGACGGGGAAGGTCGGCGATGCGTCTGCGTTCCGTGTCTGGGGATCTCGGGCGTTTGTCCGCGACTTGTCTGCGGACAAGCTGTCCCCTCGTGCTGCTCCCTGTGTCTTCCTCGGCTTCCCCCCTGACGCCCCAGGGTGGCAGTTCTACCACCCCTCCTCTCGTCGTGTTCTGTCCTCCCAGGACGTCACGTTCGACGAGTCAGTCCCCTTCTACCGCCTCTTCCCCTACCGCACTCCTTCCCTCCCCCCGCCACCGCACTTCCTTGTGCCAGGTCCCCCCCCGGTAGACCCCCTTCCCCCTCAGGGTCCTGCCCCTTCAGGTGTGTCCCAGGTAGACGCAGTCGAGCCGGTCGAGGTTGCTGGTGACTCTGGTCCTGCTGCGGGTGCTGAGCCTGGGGGTGCTGACTCTGGGGGTGCTACGCGCGTGGGTGCTGAGCCTGGGGGTGCTGAGCCTGGGGGTGCTGAGTCTGGGGGTGCTGAGCCTGGGGGTACTGCGACTGGGGGTGCTGAGCCTGGGGGTGCGGAGTCTGGGGGTGCTGAGCCTGGGGGTGCTGTGACTGGGGGTGCTGAGCCAGGGGGTGCTGCGTCTGGAGCTACTGAGCCTGGAGCTGCGGAGCCTGCGGCCACTGGACCTCCCCTTGTGGCGTCTGGCGGTGCGGGACCTGGCGGTTCTCCGGGTGCTTCGCCTCGGCGGGAGCCCCTCTCTCCACAGGAGCTGCGCGAGTGGTTTGCTCGCCGCTGGAGACGTACTGCTGGAGCTGGAGCTCCTTCGGCTGCTGAGGGTACTTGTGCCGCTGGTCCCGGAGCTGCTGGGCCCTCGGGTCCGCCTGGAGCTGGAGCTGCTGCGGGTGTTGGTGCTGAGACTGCTGCTGTCCTTCCTGGCGGTGGTCCTGCTGCGGGTGCTGCTGGTGCTGCTGGAGGTACTGGAGCTGGAGGTGCTGTTGGCGCTGGTGCTGCTGCTGAGGGTGTTGTCCCTGCTGTGTCTGGAGTCGCCGCGCGGCCTCGGCCGTACTTCGTTCCACTCCTACAGCAGGTTCTTGGTCTTTCTCCTCCTGCAGCGTGTCCACAGCCTGTTCAGTCACAGTCCCAGTTAGAGCCCGCCTCCCCACTTCCTGCTCCCTCTCCTTACACTGGTCCCACTGGAGGTCTTGCTGAGCGTCGTGAGCCTGCGTCTCGTCCTACGTCGCCTGTTCGTGCTGCTCGCGCTAGTGGTCGCGGTTCGCGTCAGCGTCCTCCTCCTGTCCCTGGCACGCACCGGATGTCTTTGCGTCCGTCCACTGCTCCTCTGCGTGCCCCTTTGCCTTCTCCTCCTGAGTCCTCCCTTCCTTCACTTACCGACCCAGAGTCCGACTCTCTTCGTGCTGCTAGTCCTACTGTCACACGTCTCCTTGTTACTGTCGTCACTGACCCCTCTTTTGAGTCCACTGCTGCGTCTGCTCTTGTTGCTGAGCTCGTCGACTTTGCTGCTAGCTGTCGTCTAGACTACGCTGCCGGTCTTGTTGCTGAGTCTGCGTCTGTCTGTCCTCCGTCCGTCGGGGGTGAGTGTGCTCTTGGCACGGACGTCCTTGAGGACAGACAGGAGGAGTTCCAGTGTCTGGCTGCTGCTTCACCTCATCTCGCGTCCGTACTACTTGCCCCTGAGGGAGACCCGGATGCACTAGACATCCCGACTCCGCGCTCTTACGCGGAGGCCGTAGAGGGTCCCTACTCCTCTCAGTGGCAGGCAGCTATGGATGCAGAGATGGCGTCCTGGAAGTCCACAGGCACCTACGTTGACGCGGTTCCCCCTCCTGGGGCGAACATCGTCAGTGGCATGTGGATCTTCAGGGTGAAGCGGCCGCCGGGCTCTCCACCTGTCTTCAAGGCGCGGTACGTCGCTCGTGGCTTCAGTCAGCGGCAGGGAGTTGACTACTTTCAGACCTTCTCTCCCACCCCGAAGATGACCACTCTTCGGGTGCTGCTGCACATAGCCGCTTAGCGCGACTACGAGCTCCACTCTCTTGACTTCAGCACTGCTTTCTTGCAGGGTAGCCTGCACGAGGAGATCTGGCTGCGCCGTCCACCTGGCTTCACTGGGACTTTCCCTACTGGCACCCAGTGGAGCCTCCGACGGCCAGTCTACGGTCTCCGCCAGGCACCGCGTGAGTGGCACGACACACTGAGGACTACGCTTGCGGCTCTTGGGTTTGCTCCCTCTACGGCTGACCCGTCGTTGTTTCTGCGCACCGACACTTCTTTGCCGCCGTTCTACATCCTCGTGTACGTCGACGACTTGGTCTTTGCCACAGCTGACACTGCTGGACTAGCCTACGTGAAGTCCGAGCTGCAGAAGAGACACACGTGCACAGACCTGGGTGAACTGCGCAGCTACCTTGGCTTGCAGATCACTCGGGACAGAGCACGCCGCACCATTACCTTGACTCAGTCACACATGGTGCAGCAGGTCCTTCAGCGCTTCGGCTTCACGTACTCCTCGCCTCAGGCCACTCCTCTGTCTACTCGCCACTCGCTCTCAGCTCTGCCTTCGGATGAGTCCGTAGAGTCGAGTGGCCCGTACCCAGAGCTTGTTGGCTGCCTCATGTACCTGATGACCTGCACACGACCTGACCTTGCATACCCTCTTAGCATTCTTGCACGCTATGTTGCTCCTGGGAGACACCGACCAGAGCACATGGCTGCAGCGAAGAGGGTGTTGCGCTACTTGTGCAGTACGTCGGGCATGGGGCTAGTGCTTGGAGGGCGGAGTCCAGTGGTCCTCACTGGGCACGCGGACGCTTCTTGGGCTGACGACCAGGCTACGCAGCGGTCGTCGCAGGGTTACACCTTCAGTCTTGGTTCCGGCTCTGTCTCGTGGCGGGCTACTCGCTCGTCCTCTGTTCTCGGCTCCAGTTGTGAGGCTGAGATCTACGCCGGGGCCATGGCTGCACAGGAGCTTCGTTGGCTCACCTACCTGCTGACTGACCTTGGAGAGCCGCCTCGTTCTCCTCCAGTGCTGTACGTAGATAACAAGGCCATGCTGGCCTTGTGTCGAGAGCAGCGCTTGGAGCACAGAACGAAGCACATTGCTCTCCGTTACTTTCTTGCTCGTGAGCTGCAGCAGCGTGGTCAGTTGCGACTTGCGTACGTGGCCTCTGAGGCCAACACTGCTGATGTGTTCACGAAGGCACTTGCGCCTTGTGACCATCAGCGCTTCTGCACTCAGCTGGGTCTTGTACCTGTCTTGCCTCACTTGCTCTCCTCTTGACCTTGCTTGTACTGTCACATATATATACCTGCTCTTGCTTGTCTAGCTCTATATATATATGTGCACTCCTGCATGTGAACTGGCCTTGTGGCCTTGTCGTTGTGCTCGGACTGTGTGGTGACTTTGTGATCCACCCTGAGCTTGCTGTGCTTTGCATGACTGGTCTTGTGACCCCTTGTTCTCCCCCACTTTGCCTATGGGGGTGTGTCAGAACATATTTATAGCTTATGCTGTTGTGTAGGCTATAGTGGGGTATCCCATAGGGGGTACAACCCAATTAGGGTTTCCTATATGTACTCACTTCATTCATAGTTCATTCATTCTTGTTCAAATCTTCTCAGTATACACATGCGGGCCGTTGCCGCTGCGCTCAGTCCTGAACCTCCCAGTGTGGGGGGTGTCAATAGAGCTGCACTGTGAGATCCCCGAATGATCCTAGGGGGGTTACAGGCATGTTAGCCTAGGGGGTTATGGGCACACTGACCCGCTACTGAAAGAAGCCCTTTTATCCCAATGGTCTAGTGGTTGGGATTCTGACACCTCCCTCATCTCAGTAATCGCAGGGAGCGCCACTCTGTGAGTGCTGCTTTGACTTGTGACCTCTCGCACTCTCTCTCGCTCAAAGCTGCCACGTCCCACCAGTATATTACCACCCCATCCAACGTGTTTGTGTGTGCAAACTCACATATTCGCACTCAAACACGCACCCACCCACACACACACATAGACGAGCATGTGCGTACATGCACGCATTCACACACACACACACACACACACACACAGACACACACACACACACGCACATACACACACACATACACACACACACACACACACACACACACACACGCACGCACGCGCGCGCGCACACACACACAGATACACGTGTGCAAAAACACACACACGCGGCCCAATGCTTCACTAGAGAAAAACATGCAACAATTTTCACTCAAGCACTGTACCTATCCTATCCGTCCATCTCTCCATCCACTCATCAACCCCCAATTCCCATCCGTCCATTTCCCCATCTCTGAGCCCCCCCAGGCTCGCCTCTGCAGCGTGGCTGTACACGCGAGTGAGTCACAGCGCACACCATCACTCCACTACTCACCACCCACTCCACTCCTCACCACCCACCCCACTCTTCACCACCCACTCCACTCCTCACCACCCACTCCACTCCTCTCCACCCACTCCACTCCTCACCACCCACTCCACTCCTCTCCACCCACTCCACTACTCACCACCCACTCCACTCCTCTCCACCCACTCCACTCATCTCCACCCACTCCACTTCTCTCCACCCAATCCATGATTCACCACCCACTCCACTCCTCTCCACCCACTCCACTCCTCTCGACCCACTCCACTCCTCTCCACCTACTCCACTCCTCTCCACCCACTCCACTCCTCTCCACCACTCACTACCGTCTCAAGCTCCTCCACTGCCTCCTCCTGCGTGGCGGGGTTCTTCTTGTGGCTGTACACACGAGTCGCAGAGCACACCACCGCTCTCCCCCACCTCTCTCTCCCACCTCTATCCCCCACCTCTCTCCCCCACCTTTCCCCCCCCCCCCCCCCCTCTCCCCCCCACCTCTCTCTTCCCCCCCACCCCCCCCCCCCCCCACCTCTCCCACTCCCCCCTCCCCCCACCTCTTCCCCCAATCCCACTCCCCCCTCCCCCCTACCCCCTACCTCTTACCCCCCGTACTCCCCTCCCCCTCACCCCGGATCACTCCTTGTGTCCGTTTGAGCCACCTCGGCTCATGTTATTTATGAGCACACCTTTTCAACGGCATTGATCTAAAACTCAGAACCCCTTCATACCATACCATGTGCAACCTGCACTCATCCACGTGCCATCCAAGGCAAGGCACTCATCGCCAAGGTAGTCCTGCCAGCCAACCAACAACCCGGTCGAATTTATTTGAGGTTCCACATTTCAAGTTATGTGAAATCAGCAAAGGTTTGGATCTACGGTATTCCTGTCCAGTATAGGGTAAACCATCTTGTCTAAAGCAGTGTTCAATCTTTGCATTTCCTCTGAGATGTTCCTTACCTTTCAACAAAAGTACACACCGTATGCCCTCGTATTTCAATCTAAGATTATTTTTGTACAGCTAATTGTACACGAAAGAGAGCACTCTGAAGCGGGTTTGAATCGAAAAAGTTTTGAATTTCAAAATTGCCCTCACAGAGCGGAATACGCGGCGCCGCGCGCTCTGAGGACACGATAGGGCGCGTGTCACACAGGGGAGTCTTTCTGTTGATCACACCATAAGGCTCTTCTTGGCCCACTCTGTTCTGTTTCACACCCATCTTGCCTTTTCACTCCACGCGCTTTATCCGAGCTAGCACACAACCCAACAATCCTCTCAAAAGACGATGTCCTAGGAAAACCATCTCTTGACAGACTTCACCCGTCTATGTCCCTATTTCCTACTATCAAAGGTGCCGCGAAATAGTAGTTACTGACTACAGCTTCATTAGGCTACACCACCCTCTGTTAACGAATAAGGTTAAGTGATGCTGTTACTATCGCATGCGAGTAACGACTCGATCTGCCTATCCCTCACCATGTGTCAGTAGCGGTTAGCGGCGTCTATCTCTCGTGCGCATCCCCTGGTCAGACTGCTCTGCTCAGTGGTGCTTCTTAACATCAATTCGTCAATCTCTCTCGCCGCCCTTTCTTCTATGCGCTTTACTATCGCTTAGCAACCTGACAATCCTCCCAACCGGGAAAGCCATCACTTTTCACCGTGCCCAGCAATCACCCTTCGGTGGTGACTTTACCCCGTCGGTCGAAAGCCTCGGGCCGCTCCCAGGTGACTGGCCCGCGAACAGTGAGAAACTCGTTGGGAAGAATAACCACGCGTGAAGAGCTTGAGAGATCAATGGACACCTCTTTGCACGCTGGAATCGCGAGGAACGAGCAGGAACGGAGGGACGAACTGAGATCGTCGTTGTAGCTCTTGGCTCGATTCACGTAGTCAATGATCTTCTCCATTGGCTCCATTGCGAGCAGCAGCAGTTTCTTTCTCACTGCAGTCAGATTCGTGTCGCTCCGTCCGAGATATACCGCTTCCATGTATGCCCATGCACGTTGTGCTGAATTGATGTCGTCCGCAAACTGGTCCAGCCCCACAGCGATGGAGTCCGAAACTGAGTGACACAGTTGGAAGAAAGCTTGCAAACTCTTCTTCTTGTATGTCCTCTTTTCTTGTGCCGTTGCCGTTGCAGGTGGAGGTACTCCTTCCTCCGTCTCCTCGTCCGCTTTGTAGAGGGGCCAGATATCAACTTCTCTTGCCCTCCGCATGAACTTAAGTCGCCATGTGCTGTAGTTGTTGCCATTAAACCGTTGCGCCTCGCTCAGGCCAATCGTTGGCCTGGCCACCACGTGCCCTTGTGTAAGGGCCTCCAAGAGGGCTTGGACTTGGGGAACTTCAGCACTGACTGAAGAACCCGAGCTTGCCTCACCATCCCCATTCGGCATGATGCAGGAACTTGTCTTGGCCCTTCTTGAATGTTTGAAACACACTAGAACCAGCTCTGATACCAGCTCTTAGACTTAGTCGTAGTGAGGACGTGACTTAGAAGTCACGAAAACAGCAGTAGCGGGCTCCAAACTGGATCTGAAAGTTGAAGAAACAGGTTGCTTTCCAACCCAGGTTGTAAACAGAAAGTTTCACTATGAAAAAAAAGATTAAATGAGGAAAACAGAACATGATATTTAAGCAATCCGAAATCCGAATTTCAAAGGGCGCCTCGTGTAACGCGCCTCGTCGCAAATCCGAATTTCGTAACAGTAACCGACGTTGAAAACCGAAATTCGAACTGAACCGTCGTTGAAACCGACTTTCTTCAACTCCACCGAACACCGCCTCCGATATGGTTGGAAAAATTCTGGCGGTTGAGAACGTTCTTCCCTCTCTCTCTCCTGAAACCCTTGTTTTCACCAGCTGCTCCTCACAATCTTCTCAGCTAGCTCCTCCCACCGTCAAAACTCGTTTTCCAGCCTATTCTCTCCCACCGCCATAGGTAAGGCAATTTCCAAGTGTCCTGTTCTGTCGTTTTCATGCTCTAGAGTCGGTGCAGCGGCGAACCACTTCTAACAATCTCCCCTGTGGTTTGCTGCTGCCAACCCTAGATCTGAAATTCTTAATCACTGTTCCTCCACATTGCTCCCCTGTAAGTCCTGCAGGGTACGCATCCCGACAAGATACTTGCAGCGCTCGAAATTAGCCTTCGGAAGGACCTTAGTAAGAAAGTCGGCCGCTTGATCTTCTGTCCGTACAAACTCAAAGGTAAATGTATTTTTCTCCAGCTGTTCATGCACCCAATGATATTTAATGTCCATGTGCTTGGTCCGCCCGTGCCATTTGTCGTTTTTCGCCAATGCTATGGCCGATTTGCTATCCGATCCGATGGTTGTTGGACCTTGCACACGTACTCCCATTTCTTGTAGCAATCGCCTTAGCCAGACTCCTTCTTGGCATGGGTAGAATAACGCCATATATTCCGCTTCCGCGCTTGAGAGTGCAATGTCGTTCAGCGTCTTCCCTTGCCATGTGATTGCTGTCCCGCCTAGGAGAAAGACGTATCCATAAGCTCCCTTCCTGTCCTTCTTGTCTGATGCATGGGATGCATCAGCGTATCCGATTAACTCCATTGTTTCTTCTCCGCCTTCGTATAGTAGCCCCTCTTCTCCCCGTTGCTGCAGATAAGTGATTGTGCGCTGCATCTCCTTCCATTTGCGGCCTTCTCGCTGCAGCACGTTCTGCCCCAAGAAGCTGGCAGCATGTGCGACATCTACCTGCGTACAAGAGACGGGGTACATCACCGATCCGACGCGTGTCTGGTAAGCCTTCAATGCTCGTTCCTTGCTGCCCCATTGGATGAGTTCTTCTTTAGGATTGATTTCTTTCTCCGAGAGGCTGCTGAGCGGAGTTGTCACGGCCTTGGTGCAGCCTGGTGTCCCAAATCGTTCTTGCAGCCGTTGGATGTACTTCTTTTGGTAAATTAGCAGCTTCCTTCATTCTCGGTCCCGCTCCAGGTTCATGCCAAGGAACAACGTGGCTCGCGGGATCTGCTTCACTTGAAACATGGCTGCAAGGTGAGCACACACCTCCTCAACTCTGTCCTCTACAGCTCCAGCCACTAGGATGTCGTCGACGTAGAGTAGGAGGTAGACTTTCTCCTCCCCTTCCCCTTTCCAGTAAAACGCTCTGTCGCACTGACTTTTCTGGAATCCTCCTTTGAGTAGACGTGCATCCATAGTCCTGTACCACTCTCGAGGGCTTTGTTTCAGCCCATAGAGTGCTTTGCTGACAGGGGCATATGTCTCCGTGTAGTCGATTCCCTCCACTTGCGTGTAACCCTTTGCCACCAGCCGTGCTTTGAACCTCTCCAGCTGCCCCTTATCCCCTGTTTTAATCTTGAAAATCCACTTGACGCCAACGGCGTGCCTCCCTTCGGGCATTTGGACGAGTTTCCACGTGCCTCTCTCCGCGAGAGCGTCCAACTCCTCTTGTATAGCCGCTTTCCACTGCTCCTTGTATGGTCCAAGAAAGTGCTTCCTCGATGGTCAGGGGTTCTTGTGGCAGCTTGTAGGTCTCTCTCCTTTCCTTGGTGATCAACGCGGTCGCCGTCGAGGTGAGAAGGAGGTGAATGTGTACGTCTTTCCAGCATGTCATCAGGACCTGTTGGTATTTCAGATTCGGTTTCTTCATCCGCTTCCCCCTTCCCAGCTCCTCTCCTTTCACCGAAGCATCACTTGCACCCGTATCTGCTGCCATCTCCCCTGCTTTCTACGTGCTTGTGCCGCCTTCCTCTCTCCCAATAAGAATGGCTCCATCCTGCAGCAAGTTGTCAATCTCTGCAGCTCATTTGTCATTGTTGCTTCTCTCAAAAAATTCCCACGGGTCGCTTCTCCCCTCAGTACTTGACCGATCTGCTTGTTCAGCTTCATCCTCTCCAATTTCTCCATCTTTGGCGCTCGCTGATTTTGGCAGAAGTGGAGTTGTAGGCACCGCTTCCATGTCACTGTTGTCGAGCTTATCCTCCGTTGGCTCCCACACCCAATCCACTCCAGCTTGGGTATGTTCTTCTTCATCTTCTTCCCCTTCGTTGTTCGCTGTCCCCAAGCCTTCGTTTTGGGCATCTTCAAGCAGTTCCTCCGCTTGTTGAGGTGTGGCAGGTGCTGTCCCTGGAGTTGTGCCCTTGTTGCTTGCCTTCCAGTCCACGTAGTTGAGGTTTTCGTAGAATGTGACATCCCTGGTCGCCAGCACGATCCCAGTCTCCACGTCTTTGATAATCCAGCCTTTGCTCTCCAGGCATGTTCCTAAGTGCACCCCCCAACGTGCTCTTGGCAGGAGTTTGTGATCAGCTCCAGCAGGGGGGCTGTACTGCGTCATACAGCCCCATACTCGAAGAAACTTCAGGTTAGGCGTCCGCTTGTAGAATGCTTCATGAGGGGTCATCATTGCTGCAAGTCCTTTTGTTGGTAGGCGATTTTTCAGCCAGCAGGCCATGCCTAGTGCGTCTCCCCAATAGGTCAGAGGTAGCTTACTGTCCGCCAGCATGCTCCGCACGCTATTGAGCAACGTCCTATTCACCCGTTCCGCGATGCTGTTGTGTTGGGGGGTGTGGGGAATAGTACGCTGCTGTCGTATTTCCTGGGCTTTGAGGTAGTCGTTGAAGTCCTTGTTGATGAATTCCCCACCGTTGTCGGTTCGGAGAACTTTCAGCTGCTTGCCGCTTTGTCTTTCAGCTTCCGCCAACCAATCAATGAAACTCGGTAAAACTTGCGTTTTGTCTTTGATCTCCGTCACCCATGTGAGTCTTGTGCCGATGTCCGTGAATGTAATGAAGTATCTGCTGCCATGTCGTGATGTGACCCTCATTGGACCGCATACGTCCGCTGCCACAACTTCCATTGCCCCATATGGCTCCTTCGGTCCATGTCTTGGATGGGGAGCCTTTGTAGCTTTTCCTTCAATACATGAGTCGCACTTCGTATGGGTTTCCTCAGCTCCAGTCACCTTCACTCCCGCTGCCATGTTTTTCTTCATCATTTCCTTGATCCGTTGAGTGTTCGCATGCCCCATCCTTTTGTGCAGGAGATTGATATCAACCGCTTCCACCGCTGCTGCCACGGGAAGCTTCAGCTGCTGCAGCTCGGTCATTGCAGTATTTTCCAGCATGGTACGTAGCTCTTCTCGGGCCTTCTTCCCTTCTTCAGGTTCAGGTTGATAGGTGACCTTGTCTTCACGCGAATCTTGCTCCTTCAGCTTCATCTCGTAGAGTCCTTGAGTCCGTGCGCCTTCCGCTAGCAGTTGCCAGTCGGGACCGAACACCCACAGCTTTCCGTTGTCATTGAACGTCTTGCAGCCACTGCTGTCCAGTTGCGTTTGACTTATCAGGTTGAGGGACAGCTTCTCCACCAGGAGAACGTTGTCCATTTTCAGCTCCCCATAGGGGCTCTGTAAAATCAGGTCCCCTTCTCCTTGCACTTGAAGTTTTCCTTCATCCCCGAGTAGGACGTAAGGGACTCCGGATTCCCGGTAGTCGCGTAGCCAATCAGCTCGGTGCGTCATGTGCTGTGTGCACCCGCTGTCCATAAACCAAGCCTTCTCCTTGAATCCTTTTGACAGCAGGCACACCTCGGATGCTCGAGCAACGTTTGCTTTGTGGGCGCCTCCAAGAATAGCGTCAACCTTTGTCGTGTCCTCCACAGCTGCAGGTGCCTCCATTACATTTGTCTTCGCTGCTGCTGGCCTTTGTTGCAGCTCCTTTCCTCCTGCTGGCTTTGTTGTTGTAGCAGTCGGAAGCCTTGTGCCCATATTTGCCGCAATGGTTGCAGTTTCCATTGAATCCTCCGCTTGCCTTGTAGCCTTCTCCGTGTCCCGTCTCGATGTTTTGCTGCCAGCGCCCTTTCCCTTTGTAGTTTCTTGCATTTGGGTTGGAATAACAGTTCGCAGCTTTGTGCCCCTTCTTCCCGCAGTGGTAGCAGCTGCCAACAATCCTTGGGGTTGCAGTTGCATTCAAATTTGCAGGCCTGTTCTCTTCTGCTACTGTTGCCACTGCTTCCCTCCGTTTCAGGTCAGATTTGACCAGCTCCAGCGCTTGGAGGGTCTCGAGCAGCTGGGTCATATCCTTGGGCGTGTTGCAGGTAAGGATTCCAATCTCTGCTGTCCACTCCTTGGGTAGGCCGCTGATGATGTATCCCATCATGTGCTTCTCATTGCTGTGAGATCGTCGTTGTAGCTCTTGGCTCGATTCACGTAGCCAATGATCTTCTCCATTGGCTCCATTGCGAGCAGTAGCAGTTTCTTTCTCACTGCAGTCAGATTCGTGTCGCTCCGTCCGAGATATACCGCTTCCATGTATTCCCATGCACATTGTGCTGAATTGATGTCGTCCGCAAACTGGTCCAGCCCCACAGCGATGGAGTCCGAAACTGAGTGACACAGTTGGAAGAAAGCTTGCAAACTCTTCTTCTTGTATGTCCTCTTTTCTTGTGCCGTTGCCGTTGCAGGTGGAGGTACTCCTTCCTTCGTCTCCTCGTCCGCTTTGTAGAGGGGCCAGATATCAACTTCTCTTGCCCTCCGCATGAACTTAAGTCGCCATGTGCTGTAGTTGTTGCCATTGAACCGTTGCGCCTCGCTCAGGCCAACCGTTGGCCTGGCCACCACGTGCCCTTGTGCTTAAGGGTCGGAAGGCCCAAGTGGATAGAATGAGAGAGGAGAAAGAAGATTGGGTGCAGAGGCAGCTGGGAGAGGAGAACGAAGGGGAGGGGGATGATGTGCAAGAGGAGGGGGTGAGGGATGAGGCGGAGGAAACGACGAAGAGAATGGATGTGACGATGAGAGATGGGCTTGCGGGATTCGAGAATGAGACTTGGAAGCAAGGGCTTAAGGAAGATCCAGGGTTTAAGCGAGAGGAAGGAGCAAGCAACGATGCAGAGGAAGCACATGAAAACGAAGCCGATGGAGAGGGAGGGAGGGAATCAGGGTCAGCAGATCACGGGGCAAAGCAACGAGCAGAGCATGGGGTTGGGCAAGGGGCCGAGCAAGGGGCAGAGCAAGGGGCAGAGCAAGGGGCAGAGCAAGGAGCAGAGCAAGGAGCAGGGCAAGCGGCAGGGCAAGCGGCAGGGGAAGGGGCAGCGGAAGGGGCAGTGGAAGGGGCAGTGGAAGGGGCAGTGGAAGGGGCAGTGGAAGGGGCAGTGGAAGGGGCAGGGCAAGGGGCAGAGGGGTCAGGGGAGGGGCGACCTGCCAGTGTGGACAGACAGTCAGTGACGCGAGCGGTTGCCGGGGAGGGAGCCGTGCAAGAGGAATGTTTTGACAATCTTTCCATGGTGCAGGTGAGCGGGGCGAAGAGAGAGAGAGAGAAGACTGGGGGTCTATTGCGTGGGCGTTTGTGAGAGGGGTGATTGAGAGGCGTCCGCACAAGATGGAGTTGGCGACGTTCATTACTAGGAGTAGGTGGGAAAGAAGCATATGAGATATGTGACAAACATCCGCTCTTGCCTGACAAGGACCTCATGTTAGGGAGCTGGCGGCGTTCATTACCAGGACCGTAATGAAGCATCTGAGATATGTGACAAACATCCGCTCTTGTGTTACCAGGACCGTACTTCAAGGACCTTATATTTCTTCATTTGCTTACGATCCCTCTTGTTTCTTCGCCCCATATTTCTTCATTTTCCACCCTTTGCTTACACTTCCTCTATTGCTCGCCAACGCTCACATTCCATCCAGTTGTTCTCGAATCCACACCCAGGCATTCATGACTGCATCTCTCGCTTTCCCTCGTTTCTCCCCTCTTCTCACCCTTGCATTTCTCGCAACCCTCCCCCATTCTCTCCTATTTCTCTGCTCTTTCCCCCATCCTCCCCTCTCCCATTCCGCCTCTGCCCCAACCCAGCCACTCATCGCCGCCGCCCACAGTGCCGGGAGCAGAGGGCCGCACTGAGAGAGGATTCAGGAGGAGTGGTTACCACGAACGTGGAGGAGAGGCATGCACACAGGGGACAAGGGGGAGGTGGGGCGGGGAGAGCAGGAGGAACACAGGTGGGGAGGGGGGACACAGGGGGGTTGCTGGTGGGGACGGCGCCTCAGTGGCCGGTCGGCCGGAGGGCAAGCGAAGCAGAGGTGAGGGCACGACTGCAGGGAAGGATCAATAGTCTGCTTTGCAGTGTCGGCCCTGACAGGCAGGAGCATACCACCCGACAGATCAATGAGGTGGTTTACGAGCTCGCGAACCAAGACCCCACTGCAAAAGAGCTCTCCGTCTCTACCGTCTCCCTCGGTGGCCCCTCCCTCGCCTACTACCTCCATCTCGCTCCCCAGTGCTACCCGGACTTGCTACAGTGCGTCACCAGCCTTGACCCCCGTAATCTCCAGCCCGTCTCGACACAGGCCGTGAGACAGCTTCTCCGCCTGCCCTCCCTCACAGCCCTTCCACGAAACTCCGATCCGTTCAGACGCCCTGCCGCTCTTCCAGTGCATGTCTCGGCTCCGGCGGCTTGTCATAGCATGTGCTAACCCCTCCGACGTTCTCAATCTATCTGCCAGCCGGCAAGCCAAATCACCCACTCCGTCTGATCCCATCAGCAAACCCCAGCCGTTTCAGAGCTTGAGGGAGCTGCATGTGAGTCGGGTGACAGACTCTATTCTGCAGCAGGTGGGGGTGCTCACAAGCCTTGAGCTCCTTTCTTGCACGTACAGCAAGGAGGTGACTTCTAGGGGATGGATTCACCTGAGGGGAATGCTGAACCTGAAGAGGCTGCAGCTGGTACCAACAATCCTTATAAAAAATTTCGGATCCAATGACCACCACAGCGACTACTACCGCATGTGCATCCGCCTTGGGCTGAAGCTAAGCTTCCCCGAATACCGTCTGCCAAAGATCATCCAAACCTTCCAAAGGCCTCCCAAAAAAGGGGCTGCTGCCTCCGCAAGTGAAGACCCCAGCAACCGCATTGATGGGAGCATATGGGAGGTGGTGGGTGCCCTGCCAGGCCTGCAGCACCTGGAGCTGCACGCACCAGAGCCCAGCACCACAGCCCTGCGATCCCTCTCCACCATCACGCACCTCACAACCCTCCACATCACCGGCACAGCGCTTGATGACTCTGACTTGCTGTGCTTGAGTGGGTTCTCAATGCTCACAGACGTCAGCCTGGCTGCCTGCACGTTCGCAGCAGACCATGCTGTGAGGACGGTGATTCAAGGCATGATGCACCTGAAATCGCTGGACCTGTCGGGAACGGCCATCAGCCAAGGCGCTGCGGTGCATCTGCAAGCGCTAGAGCGGCTGGAGCGGTTGAAGCTGCAGCAGTGCATCGGCATGAGCAAGCTGTTTGTGGAGCATCTGAGCCAGGTTCCTGCGCTGAGGGAGTTGGATCTTGGCTGCAACATGCAGCATGCCGGTTCTGGAAGGGAAGAAGGTGACTCGGCTAGGGGTAAGGGGCTGTGGGTTTGTTGCAAGAACATTGAAAGGGCTTCAGCGGGATTGGATTGAGATTGACTTGAGATCAAATGAGTGACCATGGGAGGGATGAATCGTACGGTATGAGTTATAGAGTGCTTTGGCATGTGGTGCAAAACCATCCTGCATGTAATTGGGTTAGAATTGTGAAGTAAGACTGTGAGACCACCATGTTGAATGTGCAGCACACATACTGGTAGCTATGGTGTTTCATCAGATGTTAGTTAACAATAGCCATTGGAATGGAATCTTCAGACCCTTCCATTTGAAAAATTAATCCACTCTTATCACACAAAACAAAACTATATGTATGTGAGCTCAGCAACAGGTAGTCATATGGTACTAGTGTTCCATATGAAAGCCCATGGGCTAAAACAGCAGCATTCCTGCTTGCCGATCGCACTTTAGCGGCAAGCCCCAATGCCCCATGCGAGTCACCCTTTAGTAGCCCACGGACGCCCAGCCATACTTCTGCAGCTCCACACGCAGTGCCTGCCGATGCGAGTGAGACATGGGAGAGGGACGGGAGGGAGGCAGGGAGAGATGGGAAAGGGGCGGTGAGAGATGGTGGAGAGGCAGGGAACAGAGAATGGTATTGGACGCTTGGGGTTTGAGAGGCAAGAACGAGTCGGGACTATTTAGATGTAGTGTCGGGACCAATGAAGCCCGCCCTGTAGCAGCAGGTTGGCATCCAGGTCGCTCTCCCCCAGCCAGGGTGCACTGCGGTACTCCACCAGGGAACAGCACAGAGGGAATCACAACTCCCTGGCCTATCCACCCCATTCTCCCCACCCACAACCAGCCCCCCCACCTCTTCCCCCCCTCCTCCCCCTCACCATCGCACCTTGATGCGCTTGTGGTTAGCATCCGGTCGCTCTCCCCCAGCCGCAACGCACTCCACCAGGGAACGGCTGCCTGGGGGGAACCAGAACCGCCACCCGAGCCCACCCGTTCACTTCCAGGCAGCCCACGCATCCCCCATTCACCTCCCAACCACGACCAACCCCCTCCTCCTCCCTCCCATCCCCACACCACGCACCTTGATGCGCTTGCGGTTGGCATCCAGGTCACTCTCCATTCACCTTCCATCACAACCCATCCATTCACCTTCCATCACAACCCATCCATTCACCTTCCATCACAACCCGTCCATTCACCTTCCATCACAACCCATCCATTCACTTGTCACCCCCTCCCCATCGCACCTTGATGCGCTTGCGGTTGGCATCGAGGTCGCTCTCCCCAATCCGCGATGCACTGCGGTACTCCACCAGGGAGCGGCTGCCCGGAGGGAACCAGAACTCCACATCGTCCACGTACTGGGGGGAAGGAGGGCGGGGAAAGGGGAGGAAATGGGGGAGGTAGGGGGAAGAGAGAGCACACAGGTGAGGCCAGGACGCACTGCGGTACTCCACCAGGGAGCGGCTGCCCGGAGGGAACCAGAAATCCACATTGTCCACGTTCTGGGGGGGAGGAAAGGAGGGATGGGGAGGGGGGGGGAGGAAGGAAGGAGGGGGTTCAGGGGGAACGGGTTGAGCAGGCAGGGTGAGACGGGACGGGATCTTTCGTACTATGAAAACTCTCAAAAAAAAAAAAAAAAAAAAAAAAAAAAAAAAGGTGAGATGGGACCTTGGCAGCAGCAGGTAGCTGCAGTACTCCACCAGAGCACCGGTGCCGGGAGAGGGGGGGCTGTGTCATCCACGTCCTGGGGAGGAGGGGAAGTGGGGAGGAGGGGAGGAGGGGAAGTGGGGAAGTGGGGAGGAGGGGAAGTGGGGAAGTGGGGAGGAGGGGAGGTGGGGAAGTGGGGAGGAGGGGAAGTGGGGAAGTGGGGAGGAGGGGAAGTGGGGAAGTGGGGAGGAGGGGAAGTGGGGAAGTGGGGAGGGGGGGAAGTGGGGAAGTGGGGAGGAGGGGAAGTGGGGAAGTGGGGAGGAGGGGAAGTGGGGAAGTGGGGAGGAGGGGAAGTGGGGAAGTGGGGAGGAGGGGAAGTGGGGAAGTGGGGAGGAGGGGAAGTGGGGAAGTGGGGAGGAGGGGAAGTGGGGAAGTGGGGAGGAGGGAAGTGGGGAAGTGGGGAGGAGGGGAAGTGGGGAAGTGGGGAGGAGGGGAAGTGGGGAAGTGGGGAGGAGGGGAAGTGGGGAAGTGGGGAGGAGGGGAAGTGGAGAAGTGGGGAGGAGGGGAAGTGGGGAAGTGGGGAGGAGGGGAAGTGGGGAAGTGGGGAAGTGGGGAGGAGGGGAAGTGGGAAAGTGGGGAGGAGGGGAAGTGGGGAAGTGGGGAGGAGGGGAAGTGGGGAAGTGGGGAGGAGGGGAAGTGGGGAAGTGGGGAAGTGGGGAGGAGGGGAAGTGGGGAAGTGGGGAGGAGGGGAAGTGGGGAAGTGGGGAGGAGGGGAAGTGGGGAAGTGGGGAGGAGGGGAAGTGGGGAAGTGGGGAGGAGGGGAAGTGGGGAAGTGGGGAGGAGGGGAAGTGGGGAAGTGGGGAGGAGGGGAAGTGGGGAAGTGGGGAGGAGGGGAAGTGGGGAAGTGGGGAAGTGGGGAGGAGGGGAAGTGGGAAAGTGGGGAGGAGGGGAAGTGGGGAAGTGGGGAGGAGGGGAAGTGGGGAAGTGGGGAGGAGGGGAAGTGGGGAAGTGGGGAAGTGGGGAGGAGGGGAAGTGGGGAAGTGGGGAGGAGGGGAAGTGGGGAAGTGGGGAGGAGGGGAAGTGGGGAAGTGGGGAGGAGGGGAAGTGGGGAAGTGGGGAGGAGGGAAGTGGAGAAGTGGGGAGGAGGGGAAGTGGGGAAGTGGGGAGGAGGGGAAGTGGGGAAGTGGGGAAGTGGGGAGGAGGGGAAGTGGGGAAGTGGGGAGGAGGGGAAGTGGGGAAGTGGGGAGGAGGGGAAGTGGGGAAGTGGGGAGGAGGGGAAGTGGGGAAGTGGGGAGGAGGGGAAGTGGGGAAGTGGGGAGGAGGGGAAGTGGGGAAGTGGGGAGGAGGGGAAGTGGGGAAGTGGGGAGGAGGGGAAGTGGGGAAGTGGGGAGGAGGGGAAGTGGGGAAGTGGGGAGGAGGGGAAGTGGGGAAGTGGGGAGGAGGGGAAGTGGGGAAGTGGGGAGGAGGG
The DNA here is from genome assembly GCA_947471745.1 of Closterium sp. Naga37s-1. Classification (NCBI taxonomy): domain Eukaryota; kingdom Viridiplantae; phylum Streptophyta; class Zygnematophyceae; order Desmidiales; family Closteriaceae; genus Closterium; species Closterium sp. Naga37s-1. The sequence continues at coordinate 451,894 of CANJKZ010000796.1, read as the reverse complement.
GAAGTGGGGAAGTGGGGAGGAGGGGAAGTGGGGAAGTGGGGAGGAGGGGAAGTGGGGAAGTGGGGAAGTGGGGAGGAGGGGAAGTGGGAAAGTGGGGAGGAGGGGAAGTGGGGAAGTGGGGAGGAGGGGAAGTGGGGAAGTGGGGAGGAGGGGAAGTGGGAAAGTGGGGAGGAGGGGAAGTGGGGAAGTGGGGAGGAGGGGAAGTGGGGAAGTGGGGAAGTGGGGAAGTGGGGAGGAGGGGAAGTGGGAAAGTGGGGAGGAGGGGAAGTGGGGAAGTGGGGAGGAAGGGAAGTGGGGAAGTGGGGAGGAGGGGAAGTGGGGAGGAGGGGAAGTGGAGAAGTGGGGAGGAGGGGAAGTGGGGAAGTGGGGAGGAGGGGAAGTGGGGAAGTGGGGAAGTGGGGAGGAGGGGAAGTGGGAAAGTGGGGAGGAGGGGAAGTGGGGAAGTGGGGAGGAGGGGAAGTGGGGAAGTGGGGAGGAGGGGAAGTGGGAAAGTGGGGAGGAGGGGAAGTGGGGAAGTGGGGAGGAGGGGAAGTGGGGAAGTGGGGAAGTGGGGAAGTGGGGAGGAGGGGAAGTGGGAAAGTGGGGAGGAGGGGAAGTGGGGAAGTGGGGAGGAAGGGAAGTGGGGAAGTGGGGAGGAGGGGAAGTGGGGAAGTGGGGAAGTGGGGAAGTGGAGGGGATTGCCGGGGCGAGTGGCGGGTGTGGATGATGGTCGCACGTGCACGAGACAGCATTGCACTGAAACAGACACCCTTCATTCATACCATTGCTGCTCTTATCCACTCATGGGGGTGAGTTCCATCCAAGCCACTCCCCCCATGAACGCCACTCACCCCCATGAGCGGGAAATCATGCACATGCCACCCATCCCACTCACATGCCACCCATCCCACTCACCCCCATGAGCGGGCTCTCGTATTCCACGTAGAGGTAGTCGGGGCGGCGAGTGATGATGGTGGGCGTGAAGCCATCGGGCTTGGTGGCCGTCACCTGGGGAGAGGGGGAGGGGGACAAGGGGTGTGTGTGTGGGGCGAGTAAGGGGGGTGTGAGACGGGTTAAGGGCGTGTGCTGTGCTGCGAGTGATGATGGTGGGCGTGAAGCTGCCAGCCTGAGTGGAATGCGAGCAAGGGGGGGGGAAAGAAAAGGAGGATGGAGGGGTGGCGGGTGGGAAGGGGTGTTGGGGCAGAGGGGGTGTGGGGGAAAAGAGGGTTTGGGAAGGAGGGTTTTGGAAAAAAAGGAACGGGCGTTGATTCAAGTGCTACGAGTAATCGAAGGCGTGAAACCGGAAAAAGGCGGGACAGAGCGGGGAAAATTCGATGACAGGGGAGAGATGCGAGGTGGGAGGGAAGGCAGGTTGAGTAGCGAGCAACGAGTGGCAGAGGAACAGGGGACACAAACGAGCGGCAGTGGGGACGAGAGGGGAGGGGAACAATCGCTAATCCGTCCCACGTTCTCTTTCCTCCTCATTGGCTCTCGCACTTATTATCCCACCATCCCGCCCACTCCCGATAACCCCCCTCCCTCCCTCTCCCGAAACCCCCCAAGCCCGTTCTTCCTCCTGATTCTCCGCTACACCTCGTGCACTTCCCCCTTTCGTTCCCACGTCTGCTCCATCCCCTCGCCAGCGCTCAGGCCCCCCACCACCACCATCTCTCCACCCACTCCTCTCCACCACTCACCACCGCCACGAGCTCCTCCATTGCCTGCTCCTGCGAGGCGGGGTTCTTCCTGCCGCGCCCCTCCTCAGGGTTGTACGTCCTGAGAGGGAGAGGGGGCAGACAGGCATGGAAAAAGACAGGAGAACGAGGGAGGAGCAGCGAGCATGATTTGGGGAATGCACGTCCACACGGCGCCCCTCATCAGGGTTGTACGTCCTAATAGGGAGAGGCGGCAGAGAGGCATGGCAGAGAGGCACGGCGGAGAGGCACGGCAGAGAGGCATGGCAGAGAGGCACGGCGGAGAGGCACGGCAGAGAGGCATGGCAGAGAGGCATGGCGAGAGAGGCACGGCGGAGAGGCACGGCAGAGAGGCACGGCAGAGAGGCACGGCAGAGAGGCACTGCAGACGACGGTAGAAGACAGGAGAATACGGGAGAAAGATGGCAGAGGGCGGCACATGGGGGAATGCACGCCCTGTCAGGGCCACAGGGCGTCCCCCCCACCCCCCTCTCTTGTGGTTGTACGTGCAGTCGGCGAGCAGCAAAAGGAGATGAGGGGTGCAATGCGAGCGACAGAAGAAAGAGAAGAATGAGAAAAGTAGGTGCCTGAAAACGAGTGCCACGGCGCTTCAAATAGCGACGCAAGCACCGACGGGCACTGCCACTGGCACCGACGGGCACTACCACTGGTGACACTGCAGATTGCTCTGTGCGGGGCGGCGCGGAGTGGCCTGTGCGCTCACCAGGGCGGCACGTAGTGGCCTGTGCGCTCACCAGGGCGGCACGTAGTGGCCTGTGCGCTCACCAGGGCGGCACGTAGTGGCCTGTGCGCTCACCAGGGCGGCACGTAGTGGCCTGTGCGCTCACCAGGGCGGCACGTAGTGGCCTGTGCGCTCAACAGGGCGGCACGTAGTGGCCTGTGCGCTCACCAGGGCGGCACGTAGTGGCCTGTGCGCTCACCAGGGGGGAACGTAGTGGCCTGTGCGCTCACCAGGGGGGAACGTAGTGGCCTGTGCGCTCACCAGGGGGGAACGTAGTGGCCTGTGCGCTCACCAGGGGGGAACGTAGTGGCCGGGGTCGTTGATCTCCTCCGACGTGGAGATGCAGTTGGGCGACGCGGGGCACAGCGCCAGCGCAGGCGGGTCGCGGGCCACGCCCAGGAAGGACGGGCGCGTGCCGCTGTATTGGCAGCAAGGGGGTGGGGGGTCGATGGGAGAGCATGGGGGTGGGAGAGCATGGGGGTGGGAGAGCATGGGGGTGGGAGAGCATGGGGGTGGGAGAGCATGGGGGTGGGAGAGCATGGGGGTGGGAGAGCATGGGGTGGAGAGCATGGGGGTGGGAGAGCATGGGGGTGGGAGAGCATGGGGGTGGGAGAGCATGGGGGTGGGAGAGCATGGGGGTGGGAGAGCATGGGGGTGGGAGAGCATGGGGGTGGGAGAGCATGGGGGTGGGAGAGCATGGGGGTGGGAGAGCATGGGGTGGGAGAGCATGGGGGTGGGAGAGCATGGGGGTGGGAGAGCATGGGAGCTATGGGGGTGGGAGAGCATGGGGGTGGGAGAGCATGGGGGTGGGAGAGCATGGGGGTGGGAGAGCATGGGGGTGGGAGAGCATGGGGGTGGGAGAGCATGGGGGTGGGAGAGCATGGGGGTGGGAGAGCATGGGGGTGGGGAGAGCATGGGGGTGGTGAGAGCATGGGGGTGGGAGAGCATGGGGGTGGGAGAGCATGGGTGGTGGGAGAGCATGGGGGTGGGAGAGCATGGGGGTGGGAGAGCATGGGGGTGGGAGAGCATGGGGGTGGGAGAGCATGGGGGTGGGAGAGCATGGGGGTGGGAGAGCATGGGGGTGGGAGAGCATGGGGGTGGGAGAGCATGGGGGTGGGAGAGCATGGGGTGGGAGAGCATTGGGGGTGGGAGAGCATGGGGGTGGGAGAGCATGGGGGTGGGAGAGCATGGGGGTGGGAGAGCATGGGGGTGGGAGAGCATGGGGGTGGGAGAGCATGGGGGTGGGAGAGCATGGGGGTGGGAGAGCATGGGGGTGGGAGAGCATGGGGGTGGGAGAGCATGGGGGTGGGAGAGCATGGGGGTGGAGAGAGCATGGGGGTGGGAGAGCATGGGGGTGGGAGAGCATGGGGGTGGGGAGCAGGGGGTGGGAGAGCATGGGGGTGGGAGAGCATGGGGGTGGGAGAGCATGGGGTGGGAGAGCATGGGGGTGGGAGAGCATGGGGGTGGGAGAGCATGGGGTGGGAGAGCATGGGGGTGGGAGAGCATGGGGGTGGGAGAGCATGGGGGTGGGAGAGCATGGGGGTGGGAGAGCATGGGGGTGGGAGAGCATGGGGTGGGAGAGCATGGGGGTGGGAGAGCCTGGGGGTGGTGAGAGCATGGGGGTGGGAGAGCATGGGGGTGGGAGAGCATGGGGGTGGGAGAGCATGGGGGTGGGAGAGCATGGGGGTGGGAGAGCATGGGGGTGGGAGAGCATGGGGGTGGGAGAGCATGGGGGTGGGGAGAGCATGGGGGTGGGAGAGCATGGGGGTGGGAGAGCATGGGGGTGGGGAGAGCATGGGGGTGGGAGAGCATGGGGGTGGAGAGCATGGGGGTGGGAGAGCATGGGGGTGGGAGAGAGCATGGGGGTGGGAGAGCAGGGGTGGGAGAGCATGGGGGTGGGAGAGCATGGGGGTGGGAGAGCATGGGGGTGGGAGAGCATGGGGGTGGGAGAGCATGGGGTGGGAGAGCATGGGGGTGGGAGAGCATGGGGGTGGGAGAGCATGGGGGTGGGAGAGCATGGGGGTGGGAGAGCATGGGGGTGGGAGAGCATGGGGGTGGGAGAGCATGGGGGTGGGAGAGCATGGGGGTGGGAGAGCATGGGGGTGGGAGAGCATGGGGGTGGGAGAGCATGGGGGTGGGAGAGCATGGGGGTGGGAGAGCATGGGGGTGGGAGAGCATGGGGGTGGGAGAGCATGGGGGTGGGAGAGCATGGGGGTGGGAGAGCATGGGGGTGGGAGAGCATGGGGGTGGGAGAGCATGGGGGTGGGAGAGCATGGGGTGGGAGAGCATGGGGGTGGGAGAGCATGGGGGTGGGAGAGCATGGGGGTGGGAGAGCATGGGGGTGGGAGAGCATGGGGGTGGGAGAGCATGGGGGTGGGAGAGCATGGGGGTGGGAGAGCATGGGGGTGGGAGAGCATGGGGGTGGGAGAGCATGGGGGTGGGAGAGCATGGGGGTGGGAGAGCATGGGGTGGGAGAGCATGGGGGTGGGAGAGCATGGGGGTGGGAGAGCATGGGGTGGGAGAGCATGGGGGTGGGAGAGCATGGGGGTGGGAGAGCATGGGGGTGGGAGAGCATGGGGGTGGGAGAGCATGGGGGTGGGAGAGCATGGGGGTGGGAGAGCATGGGGGGAGGCATGGGAGAGCATGGGGGTGGGAGAGCATGGGGGTGGGAGAGCATGGGGGTGGGAGAGCATGGGGGTGGGAGAGCATGGGGGTGGGAGAGCATGGGGGTGGGAGAGCATGGGGGTGGGAGAGCATGGGGTGGGAGAGCATGGGGGTGGGAGAGCATGGGGGTGGGAGAGCATGGGGGTGGGAGAGCATGGGGGTGGGAGAGCATGGGGGTGGTGAGAGCATGGGGGTGGGAGAGCATGGGGGTGGGAGAGCATGGGGGTGGGAGAGCATGGGGGTGGGAGAGCATGGGGGTGGGAGAGCATGGGGGTGGGAGCGCATGGGGTGAGAGCATGGGGGTGGGAGAGCATGGGGTGGGAGAGCATGGGGGTGGGAGAGCATGGGGGTGGGAGAGCATGGGGGTGCGGAGAGCATGGGGGTGGGAGAGCATGGGGGTGGGAAGAGCATGGGGGTGGGAGAGCATGGGGGTGGGAGAGCATGGGGGTGGGAGAGCATGGGGTGGGAGAGCATGGGGGTGGGAGAGCATGGGGGTGGGAGAGCATGGGGGTGGGAGAGCATGGGGGTGGGAGAGCATGGGGTGGGAGAGCATGGGGGTGGGAGAGCATGGGGGTGGGAGAGCATGGGGGTGGGAGAGCATGGGGGTGGGAGAGCATGGGGGTGGGAGAGCATGGGTGTGGGAGAGCATGGGGTGGGAGAGCATGGGGGTGGGGAGAGCATGGGGGTGGGAGGAGCATGGGGGGGGAGAGCATGGGGGTGGGGAGAGCATGGGGTGGAGAGCATGGGGGTGGGAGAGCATGGGGTGGGGAGAGCATGGGGGGTGGGAGAGCATGGGGGGTGGGAGAGCATGGGGGTGGGAGAGCATGGGGTGGGAGAGCATGGGGGTGGGAGAGCATGGGGGTGGGAGAGCATGGGGGTGGGAGAGCATGGGGTGGGAGAGCATGGGGGTGGGAGAGCATGGGGGTGGGAGAGCATGGGGGTGGGAGAGCATGGGGGTGGGAGAGCATGGGGGTGGGAGAGCATGGGGGTGGGAGAGCATGGGGTGGGAGAGCATGGGGGTGGGAGAGCATGGGGGTGGGAGAGCATGGGGGTGGGAGAGCATGGGGTGGAGAGCATGGGGTGGGAGAGCATGGGGGTGGGAGAGCATGGGGGTGGGAGAGCATGGGGGTGGGAGAGCATGGGGGTGGGAGAGCATGGGGGTGGGAGAGCATGGGGGTGGGAGAGCATGGGGGTGGGAGAGCATGGGGGTGGGAGAGCATGGGGGTGGGAGAGCATGGGGATGGAGAGCATGGGGGTGGGAGAGCATGGGGGTGGGAGAGCATGGGGGTGGGAGAGCATGGGGGTGGGAGAGCATGGGGGTGGGAGAGCATGGGGGTGGGAGAGCATGGGGGTGGGAGAGCATGGGGGTGGGAGAGCATGGGGGTGGGAGAGCATGGGGGTGGGAGAGCATGGGGGTGGGAGAGCATGGGGGTGGGAGAGCATGGGGGTGGGAGAGCATGGGGGTGGGAGAGCATGGGGGTGGGAGAGCATGGGGGTGGGAGAGCATGGGGGTGGGAGAGCATGGGGGTGGGAGAGCATGGGGGTGGGAGAGCATGGGGGTGGGAGAGCATGGGGTGGAGAGCATGGGGGTGGGAGAGCATGGGGGTGGGAGAGCCATGGGGGTGGGAGAGCATGGGGGTGGGAGAGCATGGGGGAGGGAGAGCATGGGGGTGGGAGAGCATGGGGGTGGGAGAGCATGGGGGGGTGGGAGAGCATGGGGGTGGGAGAGCATGGGGGTGGGAGAGCATGGGGGTGGGAGAGCATGGGGGTGGGAGAGCATGGGGGTGGGAGAGCATGGGGGTGGGAGAGCATGGGGGTGGGAGAGCATGGGGGTGGGAGAGCATGGGGTGGGAGAGCATGGGGGTGGGAGAGCATGGGGGTGGGAGAGCATGGGGGTGGGAGAGCATGGGGGTGGGAGAGCATGGGGGTGGGAGAGCATGGGGGTGGGAGAGCATGGGGGTGGGAGAGCATGGGGGTGGGAGAGCATGGGGGTGGGAGAGCATGGGGGTGGGAGAGCATGGGGGTGGGAGAGCATGGGGGTGGGAGAGCATGGGGGTGGGAGAGCATGGGGGTGGGAGAGCATGGGGGTGGTGAGAGCATGGGGGTGGGAGAGCAGGGGGTGGGAGAGCATGGGGGTGGGAGAGCATGGGGGTGGGAGAGCATGGGGGTGGGAGAGCATGGGGTGGGAGAGCATGGGGGTGGGAGAGCATGGGGGTGGGAGAGCATGGGGGTGGGAGAGCATGGGGGTGGGAGAGCATGGGGGTGGGAGAGCATGGGGGTGGGAGAGCATGGGGGTGGGAGAGCATGGGGGTGGGAGAGCATGGGGGTGGGAGAGCATGGGGGTGGGAGAGCATGGGGGTGGGAGAGCATGGGGGTGGGAGAGCATGGGGGTGGGAGAGCATGGGGGTGGGAGAGCATGGGGGTGGGAGAGCATGGGGGTGGGGGTGGGAGAGCACTGGGGGTGGGAGAGCATGGGGGTGGAGAGCATGGGGGTGGGAGAGCATCGGGGGTGGGACGAGCATGGGGGTGGGAGAGCTAACTGGGGGTGGGAGAGCAGGGGTGGGAGAGCATGGGGGTGGGGAGAGCATGGGGGTGGAGAGAGCATGGGGGTGGGAGAGCATGGGGGTGGGAGAGCATGGGGGTGGGAGAGCATGGGGGTGGGAGAGCATGGGGGTGGGAGAGCATGGGGGGGTGGAGAGAGCATGGGGGTGGGAGAGCCTGGGGGGAGACGCATGGGGGTGGCGAGCATGGGGCGTGGGAAGAGCATGGGGGTGGGAGAGCATGGGGGTGGAGAGAGCATGGGGGTGGAGAGCATGGGGTGGGAGAGCATGGGGTTGGGAGAGCATTGGGGTGGAGAGCGATGGGGGTGGGAAGAGGCATGGGGGTGGGAGGAGCATGGGGTTGGTGAGAGCATGGGGGTGGTGAGAAGCATGCGGTGCGTGGGAGAGCATGGGTTGGGAGAGAGCATGGGGGGAGAGCATGGGGTGGGAGCGCATGGATGGGGTGGGAGAGCATGGGGGTCGGCGTACGTCCACAGTTATCCGGGGTCGGGAGAGCCTGGGGGTTGGGAGGAGCATGGGGGTGGAGCGAGCAGCATGGGGGTGGGAGAGCATGTGGGTGGGAGAGCATGGGGCGCATGGGGTGGGAGAGCATGGGGTGGGAGAGCATGGGGGTGGGAGAGCATGGGGGTGGGAGAGCATGGGGTGGGAGAGCATGGGGGTGGGAGAGCATGGGGGTGGAGAGAGCATGGGGGTGGGAGAGAAGGGGTGGAGAGCATGGGGGTGGGAGAGCATGGGGGTGGGAGAGCATGGGGTGGGAGAGCATGGGGGTGGGAGAGCATGGGGGTGGGAGAGCATGGGGGTGGGAGAGCATGGGGGTGGGAGAGCATGGGGGTGGGAGAGCATGGGGTGGGAGAGCATGGGGGTGGGAGAGCATGGGGGGGGAGAGCATGGGGTGGGAGAGCATGGGTGGTGGGAGAGCATTGGGGTGGGAGAGCATGGGGGTGGAGAGCATGGGGGTGGGAGAGCAATGGGGGTGGGAGAGCATGGGGGTGGGAGAGCATGGGGGTGGGAGAGCATGGGGGTGGGAGAGCATGGGGGTGGGAGAGCATGGGGGTGGGAGGAGCATGGGGGTGGGAGAGCATGGGGTGGGAGAGCATGGGGGTGGGAGAGCATGGGGGTGGGAGAGCATGGGGGTGGGAGAGCATGGGGGTGGGAGAGCATGTGGGTGGGAGAGCATGGGGGTGGGAGAGCATGGGGGTGGGAGAGCATGGGGGTGGGAGAGCATGGGGGTGGGAGAGCATGGGGGTGGGAGAGCATGGGGGTGGGAGAGCATGGGGGTGGGAGAGCATGGGGGAAGTGGGAGAGCATGGGGGTGGGAGAGCATGGGGTGGGAGAGCATGGGGGTGGGAGAGCATGGGGGTGGGAGAGCATGGGGGTGGGAGAGCATGGGGGTGGGAGAGCATGGGGGTGGGAGAGCATGGGGGTGGGAGAGCATGGGGGTGGGAGAGCATGGGGGTGGGAGAGCATGGGGGTGGGAGAGCATGGGGGTGGGAGAGCATGGGGGTGGGAGAGCATGGGGGTGGGAGAGCATGGGGTGGGAGAGCATGGGGGTGGGAGAGCATGGGGGGGGAGAGCATGGGGGTGGGAGAGCATGGGGGTGGGAGAGCATGGGGGTGGGAGAGCATGGGGGTGGGAGAGCATGGGGTGGGAGAGCATGGGGGTGGGAGAGCATGGGGGTGGGAGAGCATGGGGGTGGGAGAGCATGGGGGTGGGAGAGCATGGGGGTGGGAGAGCATGGGGGTGGGAGAGCATGGGGGTGGGAGAGCATGGGGGTGGGAGAGCATGGGGGTGGGAGAGCATGGGGGTGGGAGAGCAGGGGGTGTGAAGAGCATGGGGGTGGGTGGGAGAGCATGGGGGTGGGAGAGCATGGGGGTGGGAGAGCATGGGGGTGGGAGAGCATGGGGGTGGGAGAGCATGGGGGTGGGAGAGCATGGGGGTGGGAGAGCATGGGGGTGGGAGAGCATGGGGGTGGGAGAGCATGGGGGTGGGAGAGCATGGGGGTGGGAGAGCATGGGGGTGGGAGAGCATGGGGGTGGGAGAGCATGGGGGTGGGAGAGCATGGGGGTGGGAGAGCATGGGGGTGGGAGAGCATGGGGGTGGGAGAGCATGGGGGTGGGAGAGCATGGGGGTGGGAGAGCATGGGGAGCATGGGGGTGGGAGAGCATGGGGGTGGGAGAGCATGGGGGTGGGAGAGCATGGGGGTGGGAGAGCATGGGGGTGGGAGAGCATGGGGGTGGGAGAGCATGGGGGTGGGAGAGCATGGGGGTGGGGGTGGGAGAGCATGGGGGTGGGAGAGCATGGGGGTGGGAGAGCATGGGGGTGGGAGAGCATGGGGGTGGGAGAGCATGGGGGTGGGAGAGCATGGGGGTGGGAGAGCATGGGGGTGGGAGAGCATGGGGGTGGGAGAGCATGGGGGTGGGAGAGCATGGGGTGGGAGAGCATGGGGGTGGGAGAGCATGGGGGTGGGAGAGCATGGGGGTGGGAGAGCATGGGGGTGGGAGAGCATGGGGGTGGGAGAGCATGGGGGTGGGAGAGCATGGGGGTGGGAGAGCATGGGGGTGGGAGAGCATGGGGGTGGGAGAGCATGGGGGTGGGAGAGCATGGGGGTGGGAGAGCATGGGGGTGGGAGAGCATGGGGGTGGGGAGAGCATGGGGGTGGGAGAGCAGGGGGTGGGAGAGCATGGGGGTGGGAGAGCATGGGGGTGGGAGAGCATGGGGGTGGGAGAGCATGGGGGTGGGAGAGCATGGGGGTGGGAGCTGTGGGGAGAGCATGGGGGTGGGAGAGCATGGGGGTGGGAGAGCATGGGGGTGGGAGAGCATGGGGGTGGGAGAGCATGGGGGTGGGAGAGCATGGGGGTGGGAGAGCATGGGGGTGGGAGAGCATGGGGGTGGGAGAGCATGGGGGTGGGAGAGCATGGGGGTGGGAGAGCATGGGGGTGGGAGAGCATGGGGGTGGGAGAGCATGGGGGTGGGAGAGCATGGGGGTGGGAGAGCATGGGGGTGGGAGAGCATGGGGGTGGGAGAGCATGGGGGTGGGAGAGCATGGGGTGGGAGAGCATGGGGGTGGGAGAGCATGGGGGTGGGAGAGCATGGGGGTGGGAGAGCATGGGGGTGGGAGAGCATGGGGGTGGGAGAGCATGGGGGTGGGAGAGCATGGGGGTGGGAGAGCATGGGGGTGGGAGAGCATGGGGGTGGGAGAGCATGGGGGTGGGAGAGCATGGGGGTGGGAGAGCATGGGGGTGGGAGAGCATGGGGGTGGGAGAGCATGGGGGTGGGAGAGCATGGGGGTGGGAGAGCATGGGGGTGGGAGAGCATGGGGGTGGGAGAGCATGGGGGGTGGGAGAGCATGGGGGTGGGAGAGCATGGGGGTGGGAGAGCATGGGGGTGGGAGAGCATGGGGGTGGGAGAGCATGGGGGTGGGAGAGCATGGGGGTGGGAGAGCATGGGGGTGGGAGAGCATGGGGGTGGGAGAGCATGGGGGTGGGAGAGCATGGGGGTGGAGAGCATGGGGGGTGGGAGAGCATGGGGGTGGGAGAGCATGGGGGTGGGAGAGCATGGGGGTGGGAGAGCATGGGGGTGGGAGAGCATGGGGGTGGGAGAGCATGGGGGTGGGAGAGCATGGGGGTGGGAGAGCATGGGGGTGGGAGAGCATGGGGGTGGGAGAGCATGGGGGTGGGAGAGCATGGGGGTGGGAGAGCATGGGGGTGGGAGAGCATGGGGGTGGGAGAGCATGGGGGTGGGAGAGCATGGGGGTGGGAGAGCATGGGGGTGGGAGAGCATGGGGTGGGAGAGCATGGGGGTGGGAGAGCATGGGGGTGGGAGAGCATGGGGGTGGGAGAGCATGGGGGTGGGAGAGCATGGGGGTGGGAGAGCATGGGGGTGGGAGAGCATGGGGGTGGCGAGAGCATGGGGGTGGGAGAGCATGGGGGTGGGAGAGCATGGGGTGGGAGAGCATGGGGGTGGGAGAGCATGGGGGTGGGAGAGCATGGGGGTGGGAGAGCATGGGGGTGGAGAGCATGGGGGTGGGAGAGCATGGGGGTGGGAGAGCATGGGGGTGGGAGAGCATGGGGGTGGGAGAGCATGGGGTGGGAGAGCATGGGGGTGGGAGAGCATGGGGTGGGAGAGCATGGGGGTGGGAGAGCATGGGGGTGGGAGAGCATGGGGGTGGGAGAGCATGGGGGTGGGAGAGCATGGGGGTGGGAGAGCATGGGGGTGGGAGAGCATGGGGGTGGAGAGCATGGGGGTGGGAGAGCATGGGGGTGGGAGAGCATGGGGGTGGGAGAGCATGGGGGTGGGAGAGCATGGGGGTGGGAGAGCATGGGGGGGGAGAGCATGGGGGTGGGCGAGCATGGGGGTGGGAGAGCATGGGGGTGGGAGAGCATGGGGGTGGGAGAGCATGGGGGTGGGAGAGCATGGGGGTGGGAGAGCATGGGGGTGGGAGAGCATGGGGGTGGGAGAGCATGGGGGTGGGAGAGCATGGGGGTGGGAGAGCATGGGGGTGGGAGAGGCATGGGGGTGGGAGAGCATGGGGGTGGGAGAGCATGGGGGTGGGAGAGCATGGGGGTGGGAGAGCATGGGGGTGGGAGAGCATGGGGGTGGGAGAGCATGGGGGTGGGAGAGCATGGGGGTGGTGAGAGCATGGGGGTGGGAGAGCATGGGGGTGGGAGAGCATGGGGGTGGGAGAGCATGGGGGTGGAGAGCATGGGGGTGGGAGAGCATGGGGGTGGGAGAGCATGGGGGTGGGAGAGCATGGGGGTGGAGAGCATGGGGGTGGGAGAGCATGGGGGTGGGAGAGCATGGGGGTGGGAGAGCATGGGGGTGGGAGAGCATGGGGGTGGGAGAGCATGGGGGTGGAGAGCATGGGGGTGGGAGAGCATGGGGGTGGGAGAGCATGGGGGTGGGAGAGCATGGGGGTGGGAGAGCATGGGGGTGGGAGAGCATGGGGGTGGGAGAGCATGGGGGTGGGAGAGCATGGGGGTGGGAGAGCATGGGGGTGGGAGAGCATGGGGGTGGGAGAGCATGGGGGTGGGAGAGCATGGGGGTGGGAGAGCATGGGGGTGGGAGAGCATGGGGGTGGGAGAGCATGGGGGTGGGAGAGCATGGGGGTGGTGAGAGCATGGGGGTGGGAGAGCATGGGGGTGGGAGAGCATGGGGGTGGGAGAGCATGGGGGTGGGAGAGCATGGGGGTGGTGGAGAGCATGGGGGTGGGAGAGCATGGGGGTGGGAGAGCATGGGGGTGGGAGAGCATGGGGGTGGGAGAGCATGGGGGTGGGAGAGCATGGGGGTGGGAGAGCATGGGGGGGGGAGAGCATGGGGGTGGGAGAGCATGGGGGTGGGAGAGCATGGGGTGGGAGAGCATGGGGGTGGGAGAGCATGGGGGTGGGAGAGCATGGGGGTGGGAGAGCATGGGGGTGGGAGAGCATGGGGGTGGGAGAGCATGGGGGTGGGAGAGCATGGGGGTGGGAGAGCATGGGGGTGGGAGAGCATGGGGTGGGAGAGCATGGGGGTGGAGAGAGCATGGGGGTGGGAGAGCATGGGGGTGGGAGAGCATGGGGGTGGGAGAGCATGGGGGTGGGAGAGCATGGGGGTGGGAGGAGCATGGGGGTGGGAGAGCATGGGGGTGGGAGAGCATGGGGGTGGGAGAGCATGGGGGTGGGAGAGCATGGGGTGGGAGAGCATGGGGGTGGGAGAGCATGGGGGTGGGAGAGCATGGGGGTGGGAGAGCATGGGGGTGGGAGAGCATGGGGGTGGGAGAGCATGGGGGTGGGAGAGCATGGGGGTGGGAGAGCATGGGGGTGGGAGAGCATGGGGGTGGGAGAGCATGGGGGTGGGAGAGCATGGGGGTGGGAGAGCATGGGGGTGGAGAGCATGGGGGTGGGAGAGCATGGGGGTGGGAGAGCATGGGGGTGGGAGAGCATGGGGGTGGGAGAGCATGGGGGTGGGAGAGCATGGGGGTGGGAGAGCATGGGTGGGAGAGCATGGGGGTGGGAGAGCATGGGGGTGGGAGAGCATGGGGGTGGGAGAGCATGGGGGTGGGAGAGCATGGGGGTGGGAGAGCATGGGGGTGGGAGAGCATGGGGGTGGGAGAGCATGGGGGTGGGAGAGCATGGGGGTGGGAGAGCATGGGGTGGGAGAGCATGGGGGTGGGAGAGCATGGGGGTGGGAGAGCATGGGGGTGGGAGAGCATGGGGGTGGGAGAGCATGGGGGTGGGAGAGCATGGGGGTGGGAGAGCATGGGGGTGGGAGAGCATGGGGGTGGGAGAGCATGGGGGTGGGAGAGCATGGGGGTGGGAGAGCATGGGGGTGGGAGAGCATGGGGGTGGGAGAGCATGGGGGTGGGAGAGCATGGGGGTGGGAGAGCATGGGGGTGGGAGAGCATGGGGGTGGGAGAGCATGGGGGTGGGAGAGCATGGGGGTGGGAGAGCATGGGGGTGGGAGAGCATGGGGGTGGGAGAGCATGGGGGTGGGAGAGCATGGGGGTGGGAGAGCATGGGGGGGTGGGAGAGCATGGGGGTGGGAGAGCATGGGGGTGGGAGAGCATGGGGGTGGGAGAGCATGGGGGTGGGAGAGCATGGGGGTGGGAGAGCATGGGGGTGGGAGAGCATGGGGTGGGAGAGCATGGGGGTGGGAGAGCATGGGGGTGGGAGAGCATGGGGGTGGGAGAGCATGGGGGTGGGAGAGCATGGGGGTGGGAGAGCATGGGGGTGGGAGAGCATGGGGGTGGGAGAGCATGGGGGTGGGAGAGCATGGGGGTGGGAGAGCATGGGGGTGGGAGAGCATGGGGGTGGGAGAGCATGGGGGTGGGAGAGCATGGGGGTGGGAGAGCATGGGGGTGGGAGAGCATGGGGGTGGGAGAGCATGGGGGTGGGAGAGCATGGGGGTGGGAGAGCATGGGGGTGGGAGAGCATGGGGGTGGGAGAGCATGGGGGTGGGAGAGCATGGGGGTGGGAGAGCATGGGGGTGGGAGAGCATGGGGGTGGGAGAGCATGGGGGTGGGAGAGCATGGGGGTGGGAGAGCATGGGGGTGGGAGAGCATGGGGGTGGGAGAGCATGGGGGTGGGAGAGCATGGGGGTGGGAGAGCATGGGGGTGGGAGAGCATGGGGGTGGGAGAGCATGGGGGTGGGAGAGCATGGGGGTGGAGAGAGCATGGGGGTGGGAAGAGCATGGGGGTGGGAGAGCATGGGGGTGGGAGAGCATGGGGGTGGGAGAGCATGGGGGTGGGAGAGCATGGGGGTGGGAGAGCATGGGGGTGGGAGAGCATGGGGGTGGGAGAGCATGGGGGTGGGAGAGCATGGGGGTGGGAGAGCATGGGGGTGGGAGAGCATGGGGGTGGGAGAGCATGGGGGTGGGAGAGCATGGGGGTGGGAGAGCATGGGGGTGGGAGAGCATGGGGGTGGGAGAGCATGGGGGGTGGGAGAGCATGGGGGTGGGAGAGCATGGGGGTGGGAGAGCATGGGGGTGGGAGAGCATGGGGGTGGGAGAGCATGGGGGTGGGAGAGCATGGGGGTGGGAGAGCATGGGGTGGGAGAGCATGGGGGTGGGAGAGCATGGGGGTGGGAGAGCATGGGGGTGGGAGAGCATGGGGGTGGGAGAGCATGGGGTGGGAGAGCATGGGGGTGGGAGAGCATGGGGGTGGGAGAGCATGGGGGTGGGAGAGCATGGGGGTGGGAGAGCATGGGGGTGGGAGAGCATGGGGGTGGGAGAGCATGGGGGTGGGAGAGCATGGGGGTGGGAGAGCATGGGGGTGGGAGAGCATGGGGGTGGGAGAGCATGGGGGTGGGAGAGCATGGGGGTGGGAGAGCATGGGGGTGGGAGAGCATGGGGGTGGGAGAGCATGGGGGTGGGAGAGCATGGGGGTGGGAGAGCATGGGGGTGGGAGAGCATGGGGGTGGGAGAGCATGGGGGTGGGGAGAGCATGGGGGTGGGAGAGCATGGGGGTGGGAGAGCATGGGGGTGGGAGAGCATGGGGGTGGGAGAGCATGGGGGTGGGAGAGCATGGGGTGGGAGAGCATGGGGGTGGGAGAGCATGGGGGTGGGAGAGCATGGGGGTGGGAGAGCATGGGGGTGGGAGAGCATGGGGGTGGGAGAGCATGGGGGTGGGAGAGCATGGGGGTGGGAGAGCATGGGTGGAGAGCATGGGGTGGGAGAGCATGGGGGTGGGAGAGCATGGGGGTGGGAGAGCATGGGGGTGGGAGAGCATGGGGGTGGGAGAGCATGGGGGTGGGAGAGCATGGGGGTGGGAGAGCATGGGGGTGGGAGAGCATGGGGGTGGGAGAGCATGGGGTGGAGAGCATGGGGTGGAGAGCATGGGGGTGGGAGAGCATGGGGTGGGAGAGCATGGGGGTGGGAGAGCATGGGGGTGGGAGAGCATGGGGGTGGAGAGCATGGGGTGGGAGAGCATGGGGGTGGGAGAGCATGGGGGTGGGAGAGCATGGGGGTGGGAGAGCATGGGGGTGGGAGAGCATGGGGGTGGGAGAGCATGGGGGTGGAGAGCATGGGGGTGGGAGAGCATGGGGGTGGGAGAGCATGGGGTGGGAGAGCATGGGGGTGGGAGGCATGGGGGTGGGAGAGCATGGGGGTGGGAGAGCATGGGGGTGGGAGAGCATGGGGGTGGGAGAGCATGGGGGTGGGAGAGCATGGGGGTGGGAGAGCATGGGGTGGAGAGCATGGGGGTGGGAGAGCATGGGGGTGGGAGAGCATGGGGGGTGGGAGAGCATGGGGGTGGGAGAGCATGGGGGTGGGAGAGCATGGGGGTGGAGAGCATGGGGGTGGGAGAGCATGGGGGTGGGAGAGCATGGGGGTGGGAGAGCATGGGGGTGGGAGAGCATGGGGGTGGAGAGCATGCATGGGGGGTGGGAGAGCATGGGGGTGGGAGAGCATGGGGGTGGGAGAGCATGGGGGTGGGAGAGCATGGGGGTGGGAGAGCATGGGGGTGGCTGAGAGCATGGGGGTGGGAGAGCATGGGGGTGGGAGAGGCATGGGGGTGGGAGAGCATGGGGGTGGGAGAGCATGGGGGTGGGAGAGCATGGGGGTGGGAGAGCATGGGGGTGGGAGAGCATGGGGGTGGAGAGCATGGGGGTGGGAGAGCATGGGGGTGGGAGAGCATGGGGGTGGGAGAGCATGGGGGTGGGAGAGCATGGGGGTGGGAGAGCATGGGGGTGGGAGAGCATGGGGGTGGGAGAGCATGGGGGTGGGAGAGCATGGGGGTGGGAGAGCATGGGGGTGGGAGAGCATGGGGGTGGGAGAGCATGGGGGTGGGAGAGCATGGGGGTGGGAGAGCATGGGGGTGGGAGAGCATGGGGGTGGGAGAGCATGGGGGTGGGAGAGCATGGGGGTGGGAGAGCATGGGGGTGGGAGAGCATGGGGGTGGGAGAGCATGGGGGTGGGAGAGCATGGGGGTGGGAGAGCATGGGGGTGGGAGAGCATGGGGGTGGGAGAGCATGGGGGTGGGAGAGCATGGGGGTGGGAGAGCATGGGGGTGGGAGAGCATGGGGGTGGGAGAGCATGGGGGTGGGGAGAGCATGGGGGTGGGAGAGCATGGGGGTGGGAGAGCATGGGGGTGGGAGAGCATGGGGGTGGGAGAGCATGGGGGTGGGAGAGCATGGGGGTGGGAGAGCATGGGGTGGGAGAGCATGGGGGTGGGAGAGCATGGGGGTGGGAGAGCATGGGGGTGGGAGAGCATGGGGGTGGGAGAGCATGGGGGTGGGAGAGCATGGGGGTGGGAGAGCATGGGGGTGGGAGAGCATGGGGGTGGGAGAGCATGGGGGTGGGAGAGCATGGGGGTGGGAGAGCATGGGGGTGGGAGAGCATGGGGGTGGGAGAGCATGGGGGTGGGAGAGCATGGGGTGGGAGAGCATGGGGGTGGGAGAGCATGGGGGTGGGAGAGCATGGGGGTGGGAGAGCATGGGGGTGGGAGAGCATGGGGGTGGGAGAGCATGGGGGTGGGAGAGCATGGGGGTGGGAGAGCATGGGGGTGGGAGAGCATGGGGGTGGGAGAGCATGGGGGTGGGAGAGCATGGGGGTGGGAGAGCATGGGGGTGGGAGAGCATGGGGGTGGGAGAGCATGGGGGTGGGAGAGCATGGGGGTGGGAGAGCATGGGGGTGGGAGAGCATGGGGGTGGGAGAGCATGGGGGTGGGAGAGCATGGGGGTGGGAGAGCATGGGGGTGGGAGAGCATGGGGGTGGGAGAGCATGGGGGTGGGAGAGCATGGGGGTGGGAGAGCATGGGGGTGGGAGAGCATGGGGGTGGGAGAGCATGGGGGTGGGAGAGCATGGGGGTGGGAGAGCATGGGGGTGGGAGAGCATGGGGGTGGGAGAGCATGGGGGTGGGAGAGCATGGGGGTGGGAGAGCATGGGGGTGGGAGAGCATGGGGGTGGGAGAGCATGGGGGTGGGAGAGCATGGGGGTGGGGGGAAAGGGAGAGCATGGGGGTGGGAGAGCATGGGGGTGGGAGAGCATGGGGGGTGGGAGAGCATGTGGGTGGGAGAGCCATGGGGGTGGGAGAGCATGGGGGTGGGGGAGAGCATGGGGGTGGGAGAGCATGGGGGTGGGAGAGCATGGGGGTGGGAGAGCATGGGGGTCGGGAGAGCATGGGGGTGGAGAGCATGGGGGGAGAGCATGGGGGTGGGAGAGCATGGGGGTGGGAGAGCATGGTGGGTGGGCGAGCATGGGGTGTGAGGGGGGAAGAGCATGGGGTGGGAGAGCATGGGGGTGGGAGAGCATGGGGGTGGGGAGAGCATCGGGGGGGGAGAGCATGGGGGGTGGGAGAGCATGGGGGTGGGAGAGCATGGGGGTTGGGAGAGCATGGGGGTGGGAGAGCATGGGGTGGGAGAGCATGGGGGTGGGAGAGCATGGGGGTGGGAGAGCATGGGGGTGGGAGAGCATGGGGGTGGGAGAGCATGGGGGGTGGAGAGCATGGGGGTGGGAGAGCATGGGGGTGGGAGAGCATGGGGGTGGGAGAGCATGGGGGTGGGAGAGCATGGGGGGGGAGAGCATGGGGGTGGGAGAGCATGGGGGTGGGAGAGCATGGGGTGGGAGAGCATGGGGGTGGGAGAGCATGGGGGTGGGAGAGCATGGGGGTGGGAGAGCATGGGGGTGGGAGAGCATGGGGGTGGGAGAGCATGGGGGTGGGAGAGCATGGGGGTGGGAGAGCATGGGGGTGGGAGAGCATGGGGGTGGGAGAGCATGGGGGTGGGAGAGCATGGGGGTGGGAGAGCATGGGGGTGGGAGAGCATGGGGGTGGGAGAGCATGGGGGTGGGAGAGCATGGGGGTGGGAGAGCATGGGGGTGGGAGAGCATGGGGGTGGGAGAGCATGGGGGTGGGAGAGCATGGGGGTGGGAGAGCATGGGGGTGGGAGAGCATGGGGGTGGGAGAGCATGGGGGTGGGAGAGCATGGGGGTGGGAGAGCATGGGGGTGGGAGAGCATGGGGGTGGGAGAGCATGGGGGTGGGAGAGCATGGGGGTGGGAGAGCATGGGGGTGGGAGAGCATGGGGGTGGGAGAGCATGGGGGTGGGAGAGCATGGGGGTGGGAGAGCATGGGGGTGGGAGAGCATGGGGGTGGGAGAGCATGGGGGTGGGAGAGCATGGGGGTGGGAGAGCATGGGGGTGGGAGAGCATGGGGGTGGGAGAGCATGGGGGTGGGAGAGCATGGGGGTGGGAGAGCATGGGGGTGGGAGAGCATGGGGGTGGGAGAGCATGGGGGTGGGAGAGCATGGGGGTGGGAGAGCATGGGGGTGGGAGAGCATGGGGGTGGGAGAGCATGGGGGTGGGAGAGCATGGGGGTGGGAGAGCATGGGGGTGGGAGAGCATGGGGGTGGGAGAGCATGGGGGTGGGAGAGCATGGGGGTGGGAGAGCATGGGGGTGGGAGAGCATGGGGGTGGGAGAGCATGGGGGTGGGAGAGCATGGGGGTGGGAGAGCATGGGGGTGGGAGAGCATGGGGGTGGGAGAGCATGGGGTGGGAGAGCATGGGGGTGGGAGAGCATGGGGGTGGGAGAGCATGGGGGTGGGAGAGCATGGGGGTGGGAGAGCATGGGGGTGGGAGAGCATGGGGGTGGGAGAGCATGGGGGTGGGAGAGCATGGGGGTGGGAGAGCATGGGGGTGGGAGAGCATGGGGGTGGGAGAGCATGGGGGTGGGAGAGCATGGGGGTGGGAGAGCATGGGGGTGGGAGAGCATGGGGGTGGGAGAGCATGGGGGTGGGAGAGCATGGGGGTGGGAGAGCATGGGGGTGGGAGAGCATGGGGGTGGGAGAGCATGGGGGTGGGAGAGCATGGGGGTGGGAGAGCATGGGGGGTGGGAGAGCATGGGGGTGGGAGAGCATGGGGGTGGGAGAGCATGGGGGTGGGAGAGCATGGGGGTGGGAGAGCATGGGGGTGGGAGAGCATGGGGGTGGGAGAGCATGGGGGTGGGAGAGCATGGGGGTGGGAGAGCATGGGGGTGGGAGAGCATGGGGGTGGGAGAGCATGGGGGTGGGAGAGCATGGGGGTGGGAGAGCATGGGGGTGGGAGAGCATGGGGGTGGGAGAGCATGGGGGTGGGAGAGCATGGGGGTGGGAGAGCATGGGGGTGGGAGAGCATGGGGGTGGGAGAGCATGGGGGTGGGAGAGCATGGGGGTGGGAGAGCATGGGGGTGGGAGAGCATGGGGGTGGGAGAGCATGGGGGTGGGAGAGCATGGGGGTGGGAGAGCATGGGGGTGGGAGAGCATGGGGGTGGGAGAGCATGGGGGTGGGAGAGCATGGGGGTGGGAGAGCATGGGGGTGGGAGAGCATGGGGGTGGGAGAGCATGGGGGTGGGAGAGCATGGGGGTGGGAGAGCATGGGGGTGGGAGAGCATGGGGGTGGGAGAGCATGGGGGTGGGAGAGCATGGGGGTGGGAGAGCATGGGGGTGGGAGAGCATGGGGTGGGAGAGCATGGGGGTGGGAGAGCATGGGGGTGGGAGAGCATGGGGGTGGGAGAGCATGGGGGTGGGAGAGCATGGGGGTGGGAGAGCATGGGGGTGGGAGAGCATGGGGGTGGGAGAGCATGGGGGTGGGAGAGCATGGGGGTGGGAGAGCATGGGGGTGGGAGAGCATGGGGGTGGGAGAGCATGGGGGTGGGAGAGCATGGGGGTGGGAGAGCATGGGGGTGGGAGAGCATGGGGGTGGGAGAGCATGGGGGTGGAGAGCATGGGGGTGGGAGAGCATGGGGGTGGGAGAGCATGGGGGTGGGAGAGCATGGGGGTGGGAGAGCATGGGGGTGGGAGAGCATGGGGGTGGGAGAGCATGGGGGTGGGAGAGCATGGGGGTGGGAGAGCATGGGGGTGGGAGAGCATGGGGGTGGGAAGAGCATGGGGTGGAGAGCATGGGGGTGGGAGAGCATGGGGGTGGGAGAGCATGGGGGTGGGAGAGCATGGGGGTGGGAGAGCATGGGGGTGGGAGAGCATGGGGGTGGGAGAGCATGGGGGTGGGAGAGCATGGGGGTGGGAGAGCATGGGGGTGGGAGAGCATGGGGGTGGGAGAGCATGGGGGTGGGAGAGCATGGGGGTGGGAGAGCATGGGGGTGGGAGAGCATGGGGGTGGGAGAGCATGGGGGTGGGAGAGCATGGGGGTGGGAGAGCATGGGGGTGGGAGAGCATGTGGATTATCCGACTGCCAGAGAGCGGGTCGCGAACACAGCCACGCCGAGGAACGACGGGCGCGTGCCGCTTAGTGTGCGGGGGAGAGGGGAGAGGGGGGGGGGAGGAGGAGAGTGTGGGGTGGGGGAAGGGAGGTTGGTGGGCACAGATGAGGGGAAGAGGGGAGAGCATGAAGGTTATTATAGTGGCGCCAGCCAGCCATAGATTGATGGAGTTGGCGCCTCACGACCAGCAGCAGTGGGATGCATTGGATGGAGCGGTTAGGTTCTGGGATGCATTGGATGGAGCGGTTAGGTTCTGGGATGTATTGGATGGAGCGGTTAGGTTCTGGGATGTATTGGATGGAGCGGTTAGGTTCTGGGATGCATTGGATGGAGCGGTTAGGTTCTGGGATGTATTGGATCACACGACGGCTGCATGGACGCATGTCAGCGACTCAGCTCTGACGATGCTTGGAGACATGTCCAGTCCGTGGATGCCTCCACGTGTCATATGGCCATGAGGCCATGACTCAGAGCATCGTCAGCGACTCAGCTCGACCTGGCAACGCTTCATTTGAGTGGAGTGGACTCAAAAGTCTTCTGTTACCGCCTCGCCTGCTGCGCGCGAAATCCGTAGCGACGGCATTCGCCGCCGTCGTCAGATCAGATCAGGCTCGGCCACAAGAACAATCACTTGAACCCCCCTCACAGTCGCTCGTAATCACAATGAGTCAATGCTACCATAATTTCGCATCATGACTATCCGCATGGCACCTGCATAACCAGCCGCATCGCACTATGACCAGCCGCGTCGCATCCTGGCCACTGCAGCAGCTCCGCATAGCGCCTTCCGAACTCGTGAATTTGTACGTATTCCCGTCGCGCGTCGTGACATCGCGACGCGCAGTGATTTGAGAATTCTCAATCTGAGTCGCTTTTGAGAAATCTCAGAAGGAAACAGTCCGTTTTCCAACTATAACAGTCGCACATCGTGACATCGCGATAAACAGTAATTAATGCCGACCTACCCATCCTTTGATAGATAGGACCCACGCACCCACCCACCCACCCACCCACCTGAAGTGGAAGAGCGCGGCGAGCATGGCGGCCGACGACGAGCGAAGCATCAACTCTCTGCGAGTCGTCGCCTTGCCGTCGCTCGACTCGTCGCTCGAAGCCTTGGCGACGACATGCGACAGACGGCGCGACGGCGCGACGCAGGGAGAGCGCGCCGCGACAAGAGCTCGCGAGGAGGAGGCGAGCGTTGCGCTGAGGGGATTGCGGCGAGGAAAGACACGGGGGTGAGAGTAAGGGAGAATGAGGGAGGAATAAAGAGAGTGCATTGGATCAATTCAGGGAAGGCACTACACGCCACAATGTAAAGGCATCAAATCCAGACATGGCTGGAAAGGCGTGGTTGCGGAAAGAGACCTGCTGGCCAGAGAGGCGGCCTCGAGGGAGGCGCAGAGAGACGCCATGGCTAGTGGATGCTGGTGGAGACACTGGTGGTGGAGAAATGAGGAACAACAAATTGTTGAGAAAGACACATTTTGAATTGTGGGATGGGATGGGATGGGAAGGAAGTTGGACAGGACACAGGTTGCTTCACTTGACGCAGCGAGATTTGCGACAGTAACTTGCGTCAGCGATTTTCCAGAGAAGGGGAAAAAACTGATTGACGAATTGAACCTAGACTTTGTGACCTGGCGAGCACTGCCACGTCGACTCCTCATGACGTGGACGGATCAGCACGACCAAATCTGAACATGGCTTCTGGAAAATTGATCTAGTTACGTTTCAAAGAAGCTGTTCGTGGTTTCGTGGTGTAGTTGGTTATCATGTCAGTTTAACACACTGAAGGTCTCCGGTTTGACTCTCACCGGAGATGTGGGCCCTGGTTGCTCCTTTTTTTGGCTATAGCGAACTTGTCTCCCACTGCACACAAAGGGGCTGGTGGGAATGTGTAGGTCAGTGTTACGGGTGCAATGAATCGAAGTAGCGAGAATTGCACCAAGGTGTCAAACGAGTACCAAATTGTGAGCGAAGGCATGAGCGAACAGTTATATGCGAAACATGCAAACGGTAACGCGGTGCGTGCGAGCTAGCTAGTGCTACGCTGGAGCGAGGCTCGGGCTAGTCCCGAAGCGTAGGCCGACACGGTCAGGCCAGCAGTGCGAGGTTTGGTGAAACAGTGCGCGCGAAGTCGGCGAAGCCCCGTTAGCAGTAACGGGCGAACAACGGCTGTTGCTGTACGCGATGTAGTCGGGCTCCGTAAGGAATGCCGAGAAAATTCCTTACACTACCCCCCCCTCAAGAAGCCCCCTCCGCTACGCGAGTGCGTGTATATCGCGGAATCCCCGGCTCCTCAGGTACACTTGCAGGGCAGGGTGGTTTTCGATGTTGGCCAGGGGCACCCAGCTATCCTCAGTTGGCGTGCGATCCTTCCAGCGAACGAGGAATTCAATCCTCTTGATTCCCGTGGGGTGTCGAATCCGATGGCTCATGATTTTTTCGGGCTCGATGATCGGCTCCGATGCAGGGCGAGTCATGGATGGCGGGTGGTGGCGAGGCAGTTGGCTTGTGGTTGGGATGTATGGGCGAAGCAAGCTGACGTGGAACGAAGGGCTGATGTACCAGTCGGTCGGTAACAGTAGGTGCGCGGTTACTGGCGTGATCATGTGGCTGATTTGGAATGGGCCACAGTAGCGCGGTCGAAGTTTTGGTACGTCGGGCAGTCGCAGATTTTGCGTGTCGAGCAGTATGTAATCCCCTGACTGGTATGCGACTGGGCGGCGGTGGCGGTCAGCGTTGCGCTTAGCGATGACGTTCGCTTTTTTAATTGCTTCTGCGGCTCTGGTGCGGGCAGCTTGCAGAATTTCGGCGAATTGCTGTGCTCGTGGTGTTGGGTTGTCCGGACTCGGCGCCATGGGCACTGTAGGATTTTGCCCGTAGTTCAGGTAGAAGGGGGACTGCTGCGTCGTCGCTGACGTGGCGTTGTTGTACGCGAACTCGATCAGCGGCAGCTGCTGTTCCCAAGTCGTGGGGTCGTCGCACGTGGCACGAATCAACTGCTCCATCGTCTGATTCGTCCGCTCCGTTTGACCGTCGGTCTCGGGGTGGTACGACGAACTGAACTGTAGCCTGGTCCCGAACTGCTCCCAGAGATTTTTCCAGAAGTTGCTGGTAAACTTCGTGTCCCTGTCGCTGATAATCGCTGCTGGTATCCCGTGCAGACGAACAACGGCTGCGATGAACAGACGAGCGGTCTCCTCGGCTGAGATCGACTTTTTGCACGCAGCGAAGTGTGCCATCTTCGTCAACCTGTCAACGACGACCATCACCGCGTCGTTACCCCCAGGGTTCGAAGGTAACCCTGTGACGAAGTCCATGGTAACCTGCTGCCAGGCGCATTCGGGCGGTGGTATCGGCTGCAATTGACCCGCCTTCCGCTTCCTCGAGCTTTTCATCACCTGACACGTGGGGCACGAGCCCACGTGCTGCTGCACGTCGGTCAACAGCTCCGGCCAGTAGTAATACCGCTGCAGTTGCTGTCGCATTTTCTCTACCCCAAAATGTCCCGAGGTAATTCCGTCGTGTGCCTCCTGCAGTAGCAGCTCCCTCAGTAATGAGTACGCGGGTACCCAGATGCGGTTGGTGCCTGTTTTTACGTAATAAACTCCTTTAGCTTCTGCCAGTTGATGTGAATTTCCAGTCGTGAAAAATGGGTCGGTGCGGTATCCGTGGGTGAATAGGCCTGTTAAAAGCGGGTTGGCCTGGGCGAGTAGGATGGCGTGGAGTTGGGCGGTAGGGCGGGTGAGTGCGTCGGCGATGTTGGATGCGCCTTTCTTGTACGTAACCGTGTAGTGGAAGTTGGACTCGAGGTAGTCCAACCAGCGAATCTATGGTGGATTGAGATTCGGTTGGGCGCGTAATTACTGTAGTGATCGGTGGTCTATCCGTACTGTCACGTCGGCGCCAGTCAGGTAACACCGCCAAACCTTGAACGCGTGCACGATCGCCAACATTTCGTGGTCGTGTATCGGGTAATTGCGTTCGGGCGGGTGCAGCTTGCGGGACTCGTACGCGATTGGCTGGAGGCCGTTCCCGAAATCCTGCAACAGTACTGCTCCCACAGCGATGTCACTTGCGTCAGTGACGAGCTCGAACGGACGGTGTGGATCTGCGATGTGAAGCACGGGCGGTGAGCACAAAATGTTTTTGAGGGCCGAGAAGGCAGCTTGCTCTTTCTCCCCCCACGTGTACTCAACCCCCTTCCTCAGCAGGTCAGTCAACGGGGCAGTCAGCTTCGCCATGTCGGGGACGAACCGGCGCACGTAGTTGACGAACCCCAAAAAACTCTGCAACTCGGTCAAGTTGGTCGGCGCGTGCCATGCTTGAATCGTCGCAATTTTCTTCGGGTATATTTCCACTCCTGCAGCTGAAATAACGTGTCCCAAAAATTCCAGGCGGTCCTGTAAAAACTCACACTTAGACGCTTTTGTCAGTAGGCGGTTCTCACTCAGGATTTTAAAAACTGCTTCGATGTCCTGTAAGTGCTGTACTCTGTCAGGGCTGTAAATTAGTATCTCGTCCAGGTATACTATGACGCACTTATCTAAGAGCGGGCGGAAAGCTTCGTTCATGGTCATTTGAAAGGTGGCGGGGGCGTTGGTCAGTCCGAAAGGCATGACGGTGTATTCGAAGGATCCGTAGCGTGTGCGGAATGCGGTCTTAGGGCAGTCGGGCGGGTTGACGCGAATCTGGTGGTAACCCCCTCGGAGGTCGATTTTCGAGAAAACCCGGGCTGTGCGCAGTTGCTCGATCAGTTCATCGGCTCGCGGGATGGGGTAACGGGATTTGATGGTAACCCTGTTCAGTGCTCTGTAATCTATGCACATGCGAAATCCTCCGTCTCTTTTCGGTGTGAACAGTATCGGTGCTGCGAAGGGCGACGAACTAGGGCGAATGAATTCCTTCTTGAGCAGGTAATCGAGCTGCTTCCTCAGTTCGTCCAGTTCGGGCTGGGTCAGTCGGAACTGTCACTGTACTGTTGGCTGTGCCCCCGGTTCTAACTCTTCTATCCTGTGGTCAGGCGGTCGCTGAGGTGGCAGTCCCGTCGGTAAATCGTCCGGGAAAATGTCGCTGTACTGCTTCAACAGTGCTGCCAGGTCACGCGGTACATCGGCCAGCAGTTTCTGTAAATCCCCTCCTTTGTCTGCTGCCTCGGCTTCCCGAATGTCGACCGCGTACACGTCAGCTCCTGCCGCTACGGCGCGTTTCATCGTGATCGCGTTGACACGCACCGACGAAGACTCAGGTGAGCCCCAGCGAGGTAAGGCGACGTTGTTACCGTTCACTCGCACGGTGCAGTCCCCCGTCGTCCAGTCGATTCACGGGTTGTGTCGTCGCAACCAATCACGCCCGAGTAAAACATCGGTTCCGTCGAGGGTCGTTGCGAGCATTTCCTGGCTAAACGTGAAGTTACCCCCACATCGAATCCGAACCCTGTCTACGCGTTCCCGTATCGCGAGCGGCGTGCCGTCTACCAGTCGTGCGTCGATCTCAGGAAAACTTCTGTCCAGTGGCAGTCGCAGTTTTCGTGCTGTAGCGGTGTTGATGAGGCTGTGGCTGGCTCCCCCGTCCACGAAGATTTTAACTAAGTCCGTCCCGATTTTCCCACTAAGCAGTATGGGGCTGTCTACCGTAGTCCCCTCCTTATTCGGCCGAGTGTGGTCGATTGCGTGAACCGGCACAATCACTCGGTGAGGGTCGGTTGGGTCGGGCGAGCGGCGTGACCTGTCAGTAGAGGGCCCGTCTGCTACTGACTCCCAGCGTTTCCCTGCTGCTTGGTCTGTTTCTGCTGCTCAGCTTCCCCCTTTCCCTTAGCGTTTTCCGGGCATTCGCTCTTGCGATGTCCCGGCCGATTGCACGCAAAGCAGCGCCCTTTGAACGGTGCGGCAGTGGCATTTGCGGCGATGGCACGTATCGTGGCGCCCTCGTTCGTCCCACGAGGCCGATGTCCCCAATGGCTGCTTCCGTAGGACCCCGGTCTCGGTTGGCGGAAGAAATCAAGTTTCTCCGCCATGGAGAGAATTTCTTGAAAGTCGGTGACGCCGCGGAGCTGGATTTCCTGAGCGATGTCCTGCTTCAGGCCGCCGATGTAGCGGTCGATGCGCTCGCTCTCGTGCATATATCCCACCTGCTCGTATAGCGCTAGAAATCCGCTCGTGTAATCTTGGACGGAACCGAGTTGGCGCCAAGTTCGGAGCTTCTGTCGCGCCGCGATCGAAGCCGCGATTGGCTCGAAATGAGCGCGCAGACCTGCGCACCACGCGTCCCACGTGCGATACTGGGGCACCTCCACAAAATACGACGGCGCCCAGGGTCCGGTTTGTCCTTCCCGTGTCGGTAGAGTCGCGTAGTCCACCGGCTTCGTGACGATGACGCGCCACCAGTCCATGGCGGGTCCTCGCAGCAACGACACGGCGTAGCGAATCTTCACCGTATCCTCCGAGACGTAGTTCGCGTCGAAGAAGACGTTCAACGTGAAGAGCCACGCCTGAACGGTAGGACCACCCCGCTGACTTGGGTCAAAGCATGGCGGACGCTGCGGCTTTAGCGGCATCGGCGACGGAAGAGTTGATTCGCCGGCCGGCACTGAAATCGTGACTCGAAGTTGAGTCCTGGCCGCATTTGTCGCGTCGGGGTGTGTCGTGCCGTGGTCGTCGTCTCCGTCATGGCGGACGACGCCATCACTTGCGGCGCTCGCGGGTTGCCCCACACTTCCGTGCTGTGATGTCTGTGGTGCGGGCTGAATCGGAGTGCCAGGTGCTTGGGATTGTGCCCGTGTGAGGTCGTTTTGCAGGGACGAGCGTTCTGCCGTCAGCGTCGCGATTTCCTCGTCGCTTTCGCGGATTTGTCGCAGCAGATCGTTCAAGTGCTCCTGCGTGAGAGTCGTGACGTCGATATGTTCAGCCATTTCGAAGGGCGTCGGCTCGTCTTAGTCTAGGCGCAGTCGTGGCTGCACGCGTTTACGAGAGAACGCGAGGACAGCGGCTCCCAGGTGCGAAGGTACGTGAGTCCCTTCGAGTGAAAAATCAAAAGTTGATTTCCTGGGGTGCGGAGATGCGCGGTCCGAAAAAAGGGGCTCTGAATACCAAGTGTTACGGGTGCAATGAATCGAAGTAGCGAGAATTGCACCAAGGTGTCAAACGAGTACCAAATTGTGAGCGAAGGCATGAGCGAACATTTATATGCGAAACATGCAAACGGTAATGCGGTGCGTGCGAGCTAGCTAGTGCTACGCTGGAGCGAGGCTCGGGCTAGTCCCGAAGCGTAGGCCGACACGGTCAGGCCAGCAGTGCGAGGTTTGGTGAAACAGTGCGCGCAAAGTCGGCGAAGCCCCGTTAGCAGTAACGGGCGAACAACGGCTGTTGCTGTACGCGATGTAGTCGGGCTCCGTAAGGAATGCCGAGAAAATTCCTTACAGTCAGTCAAATCTGCCTGGATGCGATATGATGAATGCATAACTAGCATACTGATCAAGCTTCCACAGAGCTGTTAATCACAATAATTCACTTACCGGTACATTTTCCAATCTGCTTGCCATTCATATTTCAGGAGCACATTTTCTTCAATCGTGCTCATTGTGCAATTACCCCCTGGATTGACGTTTTCCAGCCTTGGTCTGGTTTAAGAGAAGCTGCCACTGCACACACAGAAGCTACCTCGCCCTTCTCTACGTCTCCTTGTTGCAGGTCCCAGGAGGACGCACGCGGAATACGGTAGCACCTTAAGATCTGAGCATTGGCCTAAAGGGGGGTGAGCATGCAGTGGAACGAAGAAAAAGGTGAGAGAAAGAGAGCTACGCACTCAGCACGCGTGTGAGGATCGAAGGAACTGGTTCAGAAATTATAATATGATCATCTGGGTACAAGATGAGGCTACATATAGGCTCCACACAAAGACAGTAACCCGGGTGTTACTAGAAGGTTCCGCGGGTCGCGAAGCGCCACGAATGGGCCATTCTCGAATTCGGTAGAAGGCGATTCGTTGGCTACCGAAAAGCCTAGATTTCGGTGCACGCAACCTAGAACGGTGCTATAACTATAATAAATTATAGTAAGCAACGTTCCTAAGGAAAACGAGCAAAAACATGCAAGATAAATTACAGTTAAGCTAGATAATGCATAATGAAGCATAATCAAGCAAGTAATGTCCAGCAAAGCCGTCGTACTCTCACAACGCGAGAGTGCCTGAGAATCTGCACGCTGGTTGGGAGGTGAAGAACATGCAGAGAAATAGAGCGATGGGGGAGGGCGATGGGAGAGTGTAAGATGCACTTGTTAAGGAAGAGAGTAATGAAAGTGCAGGACGGGGGAAGGACCAGCCAAGGAGGCGAGTTGGGAGAGAGAGGAAGAAGCCGCGCAGGCACGCCGCAGCAGCAGTGTAGGATTGGAGTGACCGCTTGAGGTAAGCTGACTATTGGTCGATGGTTGGTGCCAGACTAATCCAGTTCCGCCAGGGCCTTTGGCGAAGCCTGTATGACAACACAGCTAACGCAATATCCCAGCCACCTCAGCCCCGCCACATGCCGGACATCACAGGCATCCTGGCAAGGGCTGAGGGATTGGCCAAACGAGGGAACTTAGCCAAGTCCCTCCAATCTCTCACCGCCACGCCAGTCTTTACCCCATCTAGGGACATGCTAGAAGCGCTTTCAGCCAGGCACCCCCCAGCGCGCCAAGCCATCCCTGACTGGGTGCGGGAGTTCGACACAGACAGCACTCCGTCTATCCCCCCACGTGACCTACGACGCATCTTCGCCAAGTGCCCTCAGGCACTACCTTCGAACACCTGAGGGATGCAGCCTTAGGGAACGGGGACGTCTTCTTGCAGCTGCACACCCTTACAAATACGGCACTGGCTGGGAAACTGAGCGGGGAGGCGGCGGAGCTCCTCACTTTGTCACGCTTGCTAGCATTCACAAAACCGCACGGGGGCACAAGGCCGATCGTAGTAGGGGAGTGCCTTCTGCGGCTCGTCGCCAAAGCAGCTTCATTCCTGGCAGCCGCTAGAGCACGAGACCACTTCGCGCCACTACAATTCGGCGTGGCGGTAGCGGGAGGTATCGAGGCAGCAGTATACACCGCGCGGACTTACCTGGAGGAGAACGAAGGGGCAGTGGCACTGCAAATCGACTTGGCGAATGCATCCAACGCAGTAGAGCGCGCAGCGGTGTTCGAGGGCCTTAAAGCTGCGGTCTACATACTTCTGGGTATTTTCTGGGGGTATTTCTATTGCACACCCTTTGACACACGTTGATTGGTTTGCGAAGAGGCTCTCTTCCAGAACAGTGCGTGCAACATAGTGAAACAAGACTTGGCGGAACTACTCAGTTTCGCTAGGGGCGATGGGTTGGGAAAACAGACTCAAAGCGAATCTGTTGTTATTTCGTGAGGGGGGGAGGTTTGGGGGATGAATCATGCGCCGAAGGGCGGAAGTCCTAGGTTAGTTTCGGACCCTGTTCGATAGCCTTACGGATCGGGGACGCGGGGACTTGGTTTTGTGAGTTTCATCCAGAACCAGGCGCAACAAAATTTTGCAAACACTAAACTTTTCCCTCTACCGTTCCGTTGCAAAACAAACACCTGCTATCGAACACGGCCTCGGCTGGTTTGGGAACCCCCAGTCCCCTCCCTCTTTCCGCCTCGATGGTTTCTCCCCAGACAGGTACTTGGTTCACCTGGTTTTCAAGTGATAAACCAAGGCCCGTCCCTTGAGGTATGTAGGCCGCAGCTTTAAGGGGACCACCATGAAATTCATGGTGCCGTTGGTGCGGCTGACCTATGGTGCCTCATCAGCGCTCCACCTCGACCACGCATTTCAAGCCACCCCACTGCAGT
Organism: Closterium sp. Naga37s-1; assembly: GCA_947471745.1. NCBI lineage: Eukaryota > Viridiplantae > Streptophyta > Zygnematophyceae > Desmidiales > Closteriaceae > Closterium > Closterium sp. Naga37s-1. Next base: position 420,752 of record CANJKZ010000796.1, on the reverse strand, counting down.
CCGCGCGCGGTGTCCGCCAAAGGGATCCGCTGGGTCCCCTCCTCTTCGCTGCAATCATCCACCCCTGCCTTGTAGCCACGGCGGAGGCACACCCAGGGGTCGTCATCCTCGCATACGCGGACGACATTACCCTCCTGGGTGAAGCAGCAGCGTGCACGGAGGCGTTCACCCACCTCACCGCGCTCTGCTCTCTCTTCGCCTGGAACACAGCCCCGCGAAGTGTGCAGCGTGGTCGGCTGCACGCGTGGAGCCCACTTCTCTGCCCCAACACGTGCCTTGGCATACGGGATCCGCGTCCTGGGCAGCCCCATCGGACTGTCACGAGACTAGCTTAGCTGGTAACCGGGTTTAACAAGGGCCTAGGCTTAGTAGCCTAGGCCAAGGGTATCGTGAGTAGCTTGTGCCAAGGAGGAATGTCGAAAGAGTTGACCAAACAAGTGAGCTTCACTAAAAGCAAAGCATACAAGATATAGTCGAGAAACTAGGAAACAAGAGGTGCACCACCAATTGCAAAGAACAATAACTACGGTAACTACAACAAGCAGAATATATCTTAAATATAACTTTGACACGGACCACAGTCAGGATGCGCGGCGATGGTACAGGAGCGCGTGCCAGCAGCAGCAGAGCCCCTTAGGCTTCTGTCTTAGATGGACCCGCAGCTGTGACTGCTGCTTCTCACATGGTGTGTGAGCCGCCATGCCTCTTACCTCGTCAGAAGCACACCTTTGGATGTGCTGCCAGAAGAGACCTGGTCGGCGTGGGGGGAGCAGCTGCTGCACACCTACCTGACGACCGCACACACGACGGCACCCAGAGAGGAGGCGGAGCGAGGGAGAATCTGGTGGCAAGCAACCCTGCCCGTGACACTAGGCGGCCTCGGCATCACCAACCCTGCGACGGAAGGGGGGTTTGCATACCTGGCTTCGGTCATCTCCCCTCCGCCCATCTGCTGCGCTCGTTTAGCGACACGGTTTACCCCGCCGTCGCCCATATCCTGCCGGTGATGGATGCATATATAGACTCACCCTCCGCCCCACCAAGACGCCTCGCTGCGACAGAAGCCGCCCTGCCTCCAGATGGAATAGAAGCACTTCAGGTCGGCCGGCGTGACTCCGATGGTCCGAAGCTGCAGCAGGCACTATCGTTGGCCGTCCACACTGCTCAGTACATTGAGCTGCTCAATGCCTCGCGGGACATGCCCTTGAACCCGCTCTCTGGCCACACACAGCACTTGCAGTCTCTCCTTGGCCCCGGGGCAGGAGATTGGCTGCTTGCCCTCCCCTGATCCCGGCCCTCCGCCTAGGCCCCTCTCAACACTCCACAACAGCCTACTTCCGCCTAGGCCTCCCCCTTCCTGTCCCATGGCGATGCAACTGCCGCTACCGCACGACCTTCCCCGATCACCGCCTTCCCAACCACCTCATGCGTTATGAAAAGGGGGGGGGGGGGAGAATTGCTACTCACCATGCCCTCCGTAATGAGTGTGCGAAGATTGCAACCGAGGCAGGCTTCACGGTGCACAAGGAATCTACAGTGTACTCACCGGTCAAAAACCTCAAAGCGGATGTTTGCATCCGCCATCCCGACACCAGTGAGGTATGTATATACGACATCACCGTGACGGATCCGGTCTCCCACCAGTATGAGCATGCGCGGAAAGCGCCTGGGAGGCCGCACGGATTCAAGCCGCCAAGAAAGAGGACAAATACGCCCGGCGGAACACGTGGGTGGGCTTCTACGCCATGGCGGTCGAGACGTACGGCTACCCCTCCCCGGGACTGCACGCCTTTCTCCGCAGCTGCGCCGAGCTCGCGGGGAAAAGGCGGTACAATGTTGCCCCGAAATCTTGGGAGGTGGCCAAGCTCCTCACGGAGTACCGGCAGTGCTGGAGTGTGACACTCGGCGAACGCTCTGCGCGACAAGACCCACGAGGCCGTAGCCGCAGATGAGCTTGGACTGCAGGGCCCGTTCACGCCGCTGTGCGAGGAGCAGCTGTACCAGCTGATTGAAGACCCCACTGGCCGGTAGGGCCGTGGGGGGAGGGGGGTAGGACGGGACTAGGGATGGTATGGTGTGGTTTCTTTGTTTAGATTACCGTTGCCTTGCTACCATCTGAGATGATGCCTTGTCTTGTTTGTCCATTGCTGCTATTAATACGAAGGACCATTCGAGAGGGAGAGAGAGAGAGAGAGAGAGAGAGAGAGAGAGAGAGAGAGAGAGATAGAGAGAGAGAGAGAGAGAGAGAGAGAGAGAGAGAGAGAGAGAGAGAGAGAGAGAGAGAGAGAGAGAGAGAGAGTGAACATGCATGAGACCACAGTCTTCTCACAAATCGTCAACCCTAGGCGAGCAGACTTGGTCATCACGGACAAGGAGTCAGCCGAGACCTGGGTGACCGACGTTATTGTAATCGATCCAGTGCTGCAGTGCCGTGACACCTGAGCTGTAAAATGGCCCGGTTGGGTAGCGGAGGATGCGGCTAGGAGGGAGAGAGCAAAGTATGAAGTGCGGCCAGAGTTCGTTGGGGTGTTTGGGCTGGCGGTAGAAACCTATGGTGCCCTAGCAACAGACACATAGCAGTTCCTACGCCTCCTAGGGACCCAGGCTGCCAAGAAGAAATTCAGGCAGGGGAGGCTCACCACAGTAGCCTCCAAGCTCACAGGACACATTGCTGGCAAAGTCCAATAGGGCGACAGAGCAAGCGTTCCCCCAAGACCCGGCCGACCCGTGGCAACCCTGTCTTGGGGACCTCTAGCAGAGAGAGAGAGAGAGAGAGAGAGAGAGAGAGAGAGAGAGAGAGAGAGAGAGAGAGAGAGAGAGAGAGAGAGAGAGAGAGAGAGAGAGATACAGTCTGAGATGCACTTGGGAGACTGTTGTGCGGTTATGGAGCCCCTTATGGAGCTGTAGATAGGAGGTTGTTAGCTTTTTGTGCTTGTGTGTTACCTAGATCCTGAACTTATACCTTGCATGCTTGTATTTTCCTACTCCATCAATACACGGACCATTAGAGAGAGAGAGAGAGAGAGAGAGAGAGAGAGAGAGAGAGAGAGAGAGAGAGAGAGAGAGAGAGAGGCACTAGGAGCTAGTCCTTAGCCTCTCTTAGCCTCTCTTAGCCTCCCTTAGTCTCTCAGGCCTATCTAGTCCATTCCTCCTAGTATTTAAGCCTATGCAGTGCTCCTTTCTCCTCATTGTTCTGGTTTGAGTTCATTCCTTCTAAAAAACCAGTGGCTATGGAGAGAGATCGAGAGAGAGAGAGAGAGAGAGAGAGAGAGAGAGAGAGAGAGAGAGAGAGAGAGAGAGAGAGAGAGGCACTAGGAGCTAGTCCTTAGCCTCTCTTAGCCTCTCTTAGCCTCCCTTAGTCTCTCAGGCCTATCTAGTCCATTCCTCCTAGTATTTAAGCCTATGCAGTGCTCCTTTCTCCTCATTGTTCTGGTTTGAGTTCATTCCTTCTAAAAAACCAGTGGCTATGGAGAGAGATCGAGAGAGAGAGAGAGAGAGAGAGAGAGAGAGAGAGAGAGAGAGAGAGAGAGAGAGAGAGAGAGAGGCACTAGGAGCTAGTCCTTAGCCTCTCTTAGCCTCTCTTAGCCTCCCTTAGCCTCTCAGGCCTATCTAGTCCATTCCTCCTAGTATTTAAGCCTATGCAGTGCTCCTTTCTCCTCATTGTTCTGGTTTGAGTTCATTCCTTCTCAAAAACCAGCGGCTTGCGCCGGCCGCCTTCGGCGGCCGACGCTCGACAGCGCGGCCTTCGGCCGTGCGTGAGGGGTGACAAGGAAGAAGCAGAAACAAGCATATAAAAAACAAAATACAACATGCAGTAGGTACTACAACGACATCAACAGCTGCCGTGTGTCAACCCCACGGCCAGCACAATGGCGAACACGCCGATGACCACTCCGGCACTGCCAGTCAATCAGACAGCATCAGCGGCAAACGGGCCCCCATCCAGCGGAGCAATGACGCGGTCGCAGAGGGCAGCCCAAGGGCGCTCTCCTGCTCCGATTCTCGTGCTAACGAGCTAAGTGTCGCCGCTCCGGGGACGTCGTCTGCCCCGCCGAGCAGAGGGACCATCGGAAGGTGCAACAGATCCCACAACACTGCAGATGACGCTCGGAGCACCCGAACCTGCTGACGGCAGGGCAGCATGGGATCCCGCTGTGGCGCCTCCCGCGCTTCCATCGCCCGATGCAGTTGCTCCAGCACGGTCGCCACGTGCCCAAGGGAATCGGCGAACGCCCGCATCCGCGCCGCCACCCGCCCGCCGGGATCCACAAACGAACGCGCCTCCGTCTCCCACGCGGGCTCCCCCGGCCACCGCCGCGCCTGGAACTCCCGCCATACCCCCTCAGGCGCGCCCTCGAATGATACCAGCCCAGCGGGATCAGGCGATGAAGGTGGTGGCAACCACCAGGTGCGGAGAGGAGGGATAAGGAGAGGAACAAGAGGTGCGGGAAACCAAGCAGCTACGGCCACGGCAAATGCAGGCACGGCGGAAGAAGCAGGTCAGGGCACGGATGGAGCAGCCACGGCCACGGCAAACCCCGGCTCGGCGACGGCGATGCCACGCCAGCCGTCGGATTTGGCAGGGGACGAAGCACTGTGGAGCCCAGTCGCAGCCTGGGAATTGACAGAGCTACATTTCTCAAGCCAACCCTTCCTCACGCGCCGGCTCCCAGCAAAGCTTCTACAAGCCTTCACGCTTTGCCTGCTTACGCCTTTGACTAGGCTGGCGAAACACTCGGAGTGCTCGGGGGGTTGGAGAATGTTAACCCTACTACCCCGCCTGACACTCCGCCCGGCACCGACGAGCCAGGAGGGGAATCGGTGGATCGAAATTGCAGGGCGTTTGGCTAAGTTCCAGACTGGCGAGTGGGAGCAACTGTTTACCGATGCAAAGTTGCTGGACGATGTAGAGACACCACAGCGGCACGAACCGGATCCAACCGGGCTATGTGCCCGAGCGGAGAACTTGGTTCGCAAGGCGAACCTGAGCAAAGCGGTTGCGGCGTTACGAGCGACACCCCTCGCACCAGCGACAGTCGCCACACTCGAGGCTCTACAGAAAAAACACCCCCAGGCGACGGAGGCGTTACCCGAATGGGTAACGAGCGTGACCTCGTCCAACCTGGCGATCTCAACCGACACACTTCGCGAAGTGCTGATTCGATGCCCTAATGGGGTTGGAGCGGGACCTTCAGGGATGTGTTTCGAACACCTACGTGAACCTGCGCTAGCTAGTGAGGAAGTATAGGGCCTTCTGCTCAAGGTCGTCAATCACCTCCTTAGCTCGACAGTAGCAGCGGGAGTACGGGAGGTGCTGCTACCTTCGCGACTCATAGCCCTATCCAAACCTGACGGTGGGGTTCGACCGATCGCGATAGGCGAAACAGTCCTACGCATAGCGGGCAAAGCGGCCTTACGAGCACTAGGCGCCCAGATCCGCGAGCTCTTCATCCCTGTGCAATTCGGAGTAGCAGTTCAGGGGGGAGCGGAGTTCATCATCCACTCCGTCCGCGCTCTACGACAGCTGCAGCCCGCATCAACGATCCTGCAGCTCGATATTGAAAATGCATTCAGCATGGTGGATCGCGCGAGCTTCTATGACGCGCTGCGTTGGTCCAGCATGCTCGAGCTGCTCCCGTTCGTACTTACGATGTACGGGACGCCTTCAGCGCTGCTTTTGGATGCTAGCCTGGGAGGTCATTCCCTAACGAGCAGCCGCGGCGTCCATCAAGGAGACCCGCTGGGGCCGTTGTTGTTCGCGGCAGCAATTCAGCCGTCCGTGGCACGCACGACGTCCTCACACTCCGAAGTAACGCTGCTCGCCTACGCCGACGACATCACGCTGATCGGCCCCCCGGAAGCATCAGCCCGGGCCTTCAACTTCCTCGTGGCAGACCTGGAGCGGTGTGGGCTGCGTTGTAATGTGGGGAAGTCGTGCTGTTGGAACGCGGACCCACGGTCAGACACCCTTTTCCCGCCGGATCTGCCGCAGGTTCGCACAGGTGTGAAGGTACTGGGGAGCCCAGTGGGAAACACGGAGTTCTTTGCGGACTTCCTACGGCGACAGCTCGAAGAGGCCGTGGAACCACTACCACTCCTGTCCCAGCTCAACCCCCAGCACTCCCTGCTGCTGATAAGTCGCTGCATATCGAGGCGTGCGTCCTACCTCCTCCGCACGACTCCAGCGAGTTCAGTCAGCCTAGCGACATGGCGGGAATGGAGCGAGGGGCTCCTGCGCACGGCCCTCTCAGTAGCAGCAATCAGGTGGCCGAGCCACGGACTGCACCAGAGCCTGCTGTGGCGGCAGGCTACACTACCTGTCAGCCTAGGGGGACTAGGGATCATAGACCCCATATCAGAAGCACCGGCGGCCTTCTTAGCATCAACTGCAGCAGCGACTGAACTACTGGCTTCGTTACCCCACCTATGCCGGATTCTTTGGACTGGCGGTCGAGACCTACGGGGCCATGGCGGCGGAAACAGTCCAGTTCCTTCGCATGCTAGCTAACCACGCAGCGAGGACGAAGTTCAGATAGGGGCGCCTCACAACAACTGCCGCTCGGCTCAATGCACACTACCGACAGAGGTGGTCGGTGATGCTGCAGCGCAGCCAAGCCATCTCACTCCTCTCTAAGTCCAACCGAGCAGCTGAAGCGGCATTCCCACAGGCTGCGGGAGACCCCTGGGCCCCATGGCTAGGGGACCTCTGGCAGATGGCTGAGGATGAGTATGAGGAGCGGGAGGCCCCTGCCAAAGCGGCTTAGAGGGGCAGGAGCGAAAAGAGGGCGGCGGAAGGACGATGAGAGGAAGCTGCAGGGGGCAGGGGGACTATGGTATGGTAGGGGGAGCCACAGGACAGGAGGAGAGGGGGGTATTCAGGGTCAGGGTCTGGTGTTGCTGCTGGCCGGCTTGTTACTGTGCTAGGGGACTAGGTTGTACACACACGGCATGCCCTCTCGGCTTGCAGTGCTTGCTTTGCGGGCTTGTTTGCTTGCTTGTTCGCTTGCACGTTCTGTTTGTTAGCTCTTGGTACCTGGCTGCCTACGTGCTTAGACAAACTAGCTACAACCACCTCCTGCCATGTCTGTGCCACATGACCACTATCAATACATGACTACTTGAGAGAGAGAGAGAGAGAGAGAGAGAGAGAGAGAGAGAGAGAGAGAGAGGCACTAGGAACTTAGTCCTCAGCCTCCCACACCTCTCTAGCCCCTCATAGCCTATTACAGCCTTGTGTACCCTAGTATAGTCTTGATTCCTTGCTCCCGGGCTCAGCATATCCTGGTATGTGCCTTCTAAGGAGTACAGCATCCTACAAAAAGCCCAAGTGCCCTCTCCCATCTCATTAGTTCCTGGTGAGTTGGTTTCCTCCCAACCCAACGGCTCGTTTGAGAGAGCGAGAGAGAGAGAGAGAGAGAGAGAGAGAGAGAGAGAGAGAGAGAGAGAGAGAGAGAGAGAGAGAGAGAGAGCTTCAGTTCCTTCTTCACTTTGCTCTCATTATTCACTGGTGCCCTTCTGCAGCTAGCTCTCCTCATTGTTCGGTTCTCTTCATTTTGTTTCTCCTAACCGAGCGGCTCGCGCCGGCCGCCTTCGGCGGCCGACGCTCGAAAGCGCGGCCTTCGGCCGCGCGTGAGGGAACGACAAGCGCACAACACACAGAGTTGCTCATAACGGCAATACACACATGTCAAGTCCTACCGCGTCCTAGCCGCGCAAACCTCTAATGGCAGAGCCGGAGCCCGCGTCTACATGCGGTGAGCTCCGAGGGCGTTAAGAACGCCCGTCAGGGAGCGCCACAGCTCCCGGACCACAAGCGTGCTTGCGCCGATCGCGGCGGCTCCAGAACCAGCACGCAAATGGCGCCTCAGGCAGCGTACAGCCTCATCGAGCTGCCCAGCAGCCGCAACTCCACCCTCTACGGGCGCAGCCAGCACGGGCGCCAGCAGCACGGCGAGCTGGTCGGCTGCATCAAGGCACGACTCGCGATGGCGATCCTGGAACGTCTCGGAGGGAACTGCAGGAAGTGACGAATGCGCGAGAACCTGGATTAGGAGCAGAGCGTGAAAGCTTTCCGCGAGGCGGAAGAGCTGGGCGAGAGTCGACTCTGGAACGCGGGACTGCGGAGGCTGTAATGCCTGCGCCAGAAACTGAAACGGCTCCTCGAGGGCGGGAGTTGCGGAACCGCCAACCCCGTGATGGGGGTACTGCGATCCCCCCCCCGCCGCCACATATTCAACTCCCGCCACAGGCGGAACAGGAGCAGAGGCAGAAGCAGCGGGAGCCGACGGGGCAGTATTCTGATGCGGGACGGGTGCGGCAGGCGGCTGATCCACCGGAACAACAGCCTTTTGGGGAGCAGCACGTGCAACAACGGCGTGAGAGCTGCCTTGGGTCAGGGCGGCCCTCTCCTCTCTCACCGCAGTTGACACCGCCCGCTGCAGATCCGCCATCCTCACAGGCGGATCGTACGCCCCACCACCTCCGCGACCGCGGGGACCCCACCAGCCACCGCGGCCGCCGTGGTTCGCATGCCACTGAGCTTGCTGATGCGGGCGACGTGGAGAATTGCGCTGACGCCGAGATGTCTGACGATCCTGCTGGGGAGCGGGAGAATGAGGGCGAGATGGGCGGCGGCCAGGAGACGGCGGGCGAGACAGCTGCGCCACAGGAGCAGTCGGTGGCACAGCAGGTGCAGCCGGACCACCACCCGGTAGCGCAACCAACGGGGCCGGGCCGCCAGTGGTGGCGGACGCCGCTTGCGGGGACAAGACAGAGGCAGGAGTCGGCAACTCAGGTGCGGCAACAAGTCCCGCAGGCAAGGGAGCCGAGGGGTCGGCGACAGACACCGGGGGTGTAGTAGGGGACGCCTGGGGCTCAGCCGGCACTGGCTGGGCAGAGGGAACAGCAGCGGCAGGTGCAGGAGTCGGAGCGTCAACAGTCGCCGTTGGACCAGGCGCATCCGCGACAAGGAGAGCCGCGGGTCCGGGGGGGGGAATCTTTTCAGAGGATGCTGTCGAGGGCTTCGGAGCCGGAGGCAGAGGGGGCTTCGTCGCCGTGGTCGCCCTTTCGGGCTCAGACGGAGGCCTGGAGACCATTGCCGACCAGGAGGCAGCGAGCTCTGGCGTCGGCTCAGGCGCACCCGCAATCACCATCGCGTGGACGAGGGGCTCGAGAAGGGAGGAGCCAGGTGGTTAGCGGAGCAGGCGGAGGACCGGAGAATGGGTATCAGGCGGCAGGGCGTAGGGCTTTAATAGCTTTGGTGGCAGCTAATGAAGTCGAGGAGAGAAATGACCCCTCTTATAGCGTGGAAGTGGAGCCAGAGAGTGAAAACGAAGAGGGAGTTGGTGCTGAGATAACAAGGGAAGGACCTGGGAGGAGAGGACCAGGTGCGGCCAATTTACCCACGGCAGGAACGCATGGGCAATCAGGGCCGTCGGCAGCTGATCGAACGGACGTGAACCCATCTCGACAGCAATCAGCGAGATCGAGCCGCGCTCGAAGAAATCGGACCGCAATACTCCACCACTCGTCAGTCGCGACCCCGCAGCTGCCCCGCTATTTCTCGCCAGAGGAGTTGGCAGAGAAGAGCGACATGTTCGCTGACATCGCGAACTGGGATATTTCCGCCCTCTGCGACAGTCGAAAACCGCCCCTGTCAAGGCGATTACCGCCAAATTTGTGCCAACTATTTTCGCTGGCACTACTGACACCCCTACACCACCTCTCGCGAAACCCTGATTCCGAGGCTGGCTGGCGACTGCTCCTCTTCCTCCCACGTCTAACCCTTCGCCAAGCATCGCCAAAGCACCCAAACTGGCCACAAATCAAGGCCCGGCTACGGGCTTTCCAGCGTGGCGAGTGGACGCAGCTCTACCAGGATGCAGTAAACGCGGTCAACTCCCCTCCGCCCCCACGTCACCAACCCGACATGACAGGTGTATTGAGTCGAGCGGAGGGGTTGGCAAAACGTGGCAGTCTGCGCCGAGCCGTGCTGGCGCTCGATTCAACACCCGTCTGCACGCCAAGTCCAGAAATTCTGGCTGAACTTCGCCAGAAACACCCGCCAGCTGGGGCAGAGTCGCTGATTTGGCAAGCGACCGACACTCGACCCCTAGGCATTTCCCACGCGGAATTTGCGAAGCTCCTTGGGCGATGCGATAATGGCGTGGGGGCCGGACCAACAGGAACAACATTTGAGCATCTTCGCGACGCGGCAGTAACCAATGCATCCGTCTACACCCATCTGCACGCCCTGGTAAACACAATTCTAGGGGGAAACCTCCCAGCCTCGGTGGCGGACCTGCTGACAGCATCCCGACTCATTGCCCTGGCCAAGCCTGGAGGAGGTGCCCGACCAATCGCGATCGGCGAATGCCTGACGCGTCTGGCTGCCAAGGCTGCGCTGTTGGTCATGGGCGAAGCTGCACGTGATCACTTCCTGTTAGAGACTAAGGACGGAGTCTATGAAGATTAGGTGCCTAAATTTCTCAAAATCGTTGGTCCCTATTTCTGGACAGAATAGTTGCGCTCACAAGAAACGCCGTCGACAAAAAGTGCACTGTCAAAACATCACCAAACTCAGATATGTTGTAGCCCTACTCCGTGGCTACAATTCCCAAGTTGAAACGTATCAAGAGGCGAAGTAAATCTCGACTTATCAATTTCGGCGCACAGGGGGGTATGCTGCCATAAGAACTTAACTCAATCACAAAGTTCACACAAGTTCACACAAGAGAATTAGAGTAGCACTAAACCAGGTGGAAGGGATGAGGAGGACGAGAGGGAAGGTCCCAAGAGAGTCCCCAACCAAGGAAACCCCATGCCATACAATTCCCTTCCCCATAGGCAACCCAACTTTGACCTTTGTCACTATCCCAACCTCCACAATCCACCTCAACCCAACTTGGCCACACTTGCCAACCTGGTTTGGTTTCTCCCAACCATTTGGCAGCAACTACAGTAGAAAAGACGAATTTCCCAACCCCCAAAAGTCTGTACCCCATATTGAGTCAACCCCACAACTTCCCATAGTCACCACAACCAAATATCAAAAGCATACGAACTCCAACGTTCGTAACTTTCTTGTTCGTGCTCCGATTGAAGCGATACTTGGTTCGTCGGAAAGCTCTTGAGCAGAGGAGTCACTTCAGATATCTGCTCAAGCCAAATAACATTCACACACACTCAGAAAAACCAAACCGCACAAAACACAAATTCTTGCACACACTCACAACACGCATGCAACGCACGAACATATGATGGGAGGCAGACAGACGTGAATGCGAATGGTAGCATCACTCAACAAACTCCCCCTCTGGCTGCCAACCATCATCCCACATGCCATAGTTCAAGCATGCACCCTCAATGCACACTCATCCCAGCAAGCTTCATGCCCTTCCAATGCTCAGATTCAGCCAGGCGCTTGGTGAGAATGTCAGCCGCCTGCTGATGGGTCTTCACAATCTCCAGCCGCACCTCCTTGTCCAGGAGCCTTCTCACCCAGTGCCACTTAGGCCTGATGTGTTTGGTCAGCCCATGAAGACAAGCATTCTTCGCTAGCTTCACCGCCGACTCATTGTCACAGAAAATCACAGTCGGCTCCCTCTGACCAACTCCAATCTCCTCCAACAAACGCCTCAGCCACACCACCTCCTTTGCCCCATGATGCAGGGCCATGTACTCTGTCTCACACGAGGACTGCCCCACTCATTCTGCTTCTTACTGCGCCAGCTCACTGCACCACCTCCGAACAGGCACACATAGCCTCCAATGCTGGTGCCATCCGCTTTCACCGAGTTGAAGCTAGCGTCAGTGTAGCAGGTCAGGAGCATCTCCCCCTTGCTCAAATCAGCTGCACCCCTCTGCAGCCTCTGCCTCACAGCACTGTACTCCAAACCCACTGATGCCGTTGCACTCACATAGCGGACCAACCTCTTGGCCGCTTCCAGCTGCTCATGACTGGGGCGTGAAACCACACTGGCAAGCCTGGATGTTGCAAAGGCAATGTCAGGCCGTGTGTGGTTAGCCGCATAGTTGAGTGCCCCAACCATGGAATGAAAAAGTTTCCTGTCACTCTCACCCACCACCTCCTCATCAGCACAGGGCTCCACAGTGAACCCCGAAGGCAGTGGGGTGGCTGGCTTTCCTCCATCTTGCAGCCCATACTTCTCAGCCAGCCCCTGACAATACTTTCTCTGGTGCAACCTCAACACTCCCTTGTCAAGGTCCCTCTCCACATGCATCCCTAAATAGTACTTCACATCTCCCATCTTGGAGCACTTAAACTGCATCTCCAGCATCTCCTCCACATGCTCAATTATTGCAGATGACTCAGAGAAGAGCAGGATGTCGTCCACATACACCAGGAGCATGAGAAACTGCTCCTTCTCCTGCAGCAGGAACAAGCTGTGATCACAATCACTCTTCTTGAAACCCCCAGCCAGCAGTGTCTCCTCTAACTTGTGGTACCATGCACGAGGAGCCTGCTTCAGGCCATAGATGGCCTTCTTTAGCTTGCACACCCTGCCGCTCCCATCATCCAAACCCTCAGGCTGTAACATGTACAGCTCCTCCAGAATGATCCCATTGAGGAAGGCGGTGGTGATGTCCATCTGCTTCACCCGCCATCCACAGTTTGCTGCCATTGCCAATGACACCCGAAGTGTTGTGCCTTTCCCCACAGGAGCATAGAGCTCGTTGAAGTCCTTTCCCTTTGTCTGCTGAAACCCCTTAGCCACAAGCCTTGACTTGTAGCGGGTCAGCGCCCCATCAGGTCCGTACTTGTGCCTGAAAATCAGCTTGGAAGAAATGGCCTTCTTCCCGGGTGGCAGCTCACACAGCTCCCACGTCTCATTCTCCAGCAGAGAATCATACTCCTCCTTCACACTCTGCTTCCACTTTTCAGCATCGGGCCCGCTCAATGCCTCAGCTAGCGTCTTGGGCTCAGGGACGGCTGCCCAGTAGCAGTGTGCTATCTCATCCTCATCACACTGCTCAGCCACACTCCCAGCCCTTACCACCTTTGGCTTGCCACGGCTTGCATAGGTCAGCCTGTTAGGAGGGCGCACATCCCTCCTAGGACGGTCAGCCGTACGTCCGGCACCTTGTGGAGCACCTTGCTCCTCCTGCTGCTGCGGCTGCTGCTGCTGTTGCTGCTGCTGCTGCTCCTCCACCTCAGGTTCTCCCCCATCCTCAGTCACCCCAGAGATCTCATTCTCAGAGACAGAAACCTCCACTTGCCTCGAAGGCCGCTGCACCTCATCGGCCTCGACTATTAGCGGTGTCGTAGGAAGCTTCTGCTGCTGCTGCTTCCACTCCTTGTAGTACAAGGACTCAAGGAACTTCACATCCCTTGACACAGTCAGCTGCTGGCTGGTCAAGTCCCAAATCAGCCAGCCCTTGTGATCCTTAGCAAGCCCCAAGTGCACACCCCATCTCCCAGAAGCTTCCAGTTTTCCCCTCTTCTCCTTAGGCACATGAAACACCACCATGCACCCAAAGGCTCTCAGCATGTTCACAGCTGGTGCACTCCCATACCACTTGGTGTAGGGGACCCACTGCTTGTCCCCCACAGTCGCCAGCACCCTGTTCTTCACAAGGGCGACCTGCCGCAGTGCAGTCACCCAAAACGGATCCGGCAGCCCTGCACGCCCAAGGAGAGTGCGAGCACCTTCCTGCAGGGTCCGGTTGAACCGCTCAGCCACACCGTTCTGCTGAGGGCTGTAGGGCACCGTGAGCTGATGCTGGATCCCCTTCTTCTTCAGCACCGCCTCAAAATCAGCGCCAATGAATTCTCCCCCGTTGTCAGTGCGGATCACCTTCACCTTATGTCCGCTCTCCCTTTGAGCTCTCGGCATCCACTCCTTGAGAACAGCCGCTGCCATCTCCCCCTTAGTCTTGAGAGGGTAGACCCACACCGCACGCGTGTGGTCATCCACAATGGTCAAGAAGTAGCGGCTGCCCGAGAGAGAAAGGGCCCTCGTGGGGCCCACCACATCCATGTGCACAAGCGCGAGCGGTGCCTTGGCTGGTCCCGTGCTGCTGCTGAAGGGAAACTTCGTGAACTTCGTTTCAAGGCATGCAGGGCAGCTCCCAATCTCCTTCGCTTCCCCCTTCACCTCCAACCCCTTCAAGCTCCCATCCTTTACCAACTTCTGCAGCATAGGAATGTTCACATGGCACAGCCTCTCATGCCACGTCTCCCAATCAGCCTCACCACTCCCAGATGAAGCCTTTGCCCATGCAGCTGTCGCATCCACACCAGCAAGCACCTCACCATGTGGCTGTTGTGGCTGCTGCACCTTCTTGACTGCATCCAGGGCCCCAGCAGTTGGTGCAGTCTCCTCTCCTCCCGCAGTTGCTTTAGCCGGTGCCGCTGCCTTTGCCGTTGCTGGTGGTTTCCCCTTCCAAGGGATGATGGGCAGCTGCCACAGGTCCTTAATGCAGCTGCTCTTCTCCTCCAAGTTCCACAGCAGCAACTTCCCAAGCTTTGCACGGCAGCTGGTTGGGCCGAAGGTAACTTCAGCCTTGCTCTTCTGCAGCCGGCGCACAGAAAGAAGGTTAGCGGACAAACCTTCAACCAACAGCACATTCCCAAGCCCCACAAGCTCTCCATTGGCTCCCATCACCTTGGCATTCCCAACACCAATCACAGGGAGCAAAGCACCTGAAGCGGCAGCCACAAACTTGATCTTCCCAGGAGGTTTTACCTCATCAAGCAAATCTGCCCGTGGGGTCATATGACTCGTGCAACCTGAATCGATCACCCAGTGAGTGAGGGGGTGCATCACAACCTTCCCAACTGAACCCACATCACCCCCACTCCCTTGCACATCCTCAACCATGAGGAACATCCCAGGGTCGGCTTTACCTTGTGCACCATCACCTTGTGCACCTGAACCTTGCACAGCGCCACCGCGTGCACGTTCACCACTTGGCGGCTTCATGCCTGGAGGGGCCCATCCCTCAGGCCGGCTGAAACACTTGAACCACGGGTGTCCAGCCTTCTTGCAGTACCAGCACGCACCCTCCATTCGGGTGCTCCCCCTGCCACCAGAGCTCCCATGCCCCTCATTGTAGTCACCTCGGCCTCTCCCTCTGCCAAAGCCTCTCCCACGGCCTCGGCCTCTCCCTCCCCCTCTTCCTCTGCTGCCTCCTGCAGCTCCATACCCCTCAGCAGTTTTGTTGGCAGCACCACCTCCCGTGTGGCGTCTGCGGAAGTCCTCCTGCAGAATCTGCTGCCGTAGCCACTCAGGCGTCCATTTGTTCTGCTGAACATTGAGGGTGGGGATGAGGTTGTCCCACGAGTTTTCGAGCACCGAGATGATCTTGGTGCACTGTTGCATCTGCGACACGTTGCTGCCCGCCGCTGCCATCCTCGCATAGGTGTCCTTGATCTTGTCAAGGACCGGTTTCACATCATCTCCCGGTTTCATGGAGAGGGCAGCCAACTCCTTCTCCAACACAATCACCATCGGCAGCGTGTTGGGCTGAATCACGTCGCGTAGCAGCTTCCATGCCTTCGGTCCGGAATCATCAAACTCCACCAAATCCTTGATGTGCTGGAACATGTCGTTGTTGACTGATTGGAGGATGAGGTCGTAAAGCACCGCGCTCTTCTCAATCCACCGATCGCGGGCATCTCCTTCCCCCGGCATCTTCTCCTCTCCCATTGCAATTTTCAGCAGCTTGTAGCGCTTGAAGGCGCTCCGCATCCGCCCGCTCCATTCCTCATAGTTGGAGCCATCCAAAGCTTCGATCTTGAATGGTGGCGGTTCACTCCTCTTCTCAGCTGCATCTCCACTCCCTTGATTCATCTCCTCTGCTCCCAATCAGAGGTTTCAGCTCCCCCCTTTGCTGGTCACAATGTAGATCCACACAATCTTCACAAGTGTCGGTGCCAACGAAATTTCGGCAGAGTTTCCCCTTAGCGGAAGTCACATCCAACCTCCAGAACTCCACTTAGGCACGCCCACAGGCCATGGTGGGTCTAGGAGGGTCTTCACACTTCAGTAGACTCCTCACAGGGTCCTTAATCAGCTCTGATACCACTTGTTAGAGACTAAGGACGGAGTCTATGAAGATTAGGTGCCTAAATTTCTCAAAATCGTTGGTCCCTATTTCTGGACAGAATAGTTGCGCTCACAAGAAACGCCGTCGACAAAAAGTGCACTGTCAAAACATCACCAAACTCAGATATGTTGTAGCCCTACTCCGTGGCTACAATTCCCAAGTTGAAACGTATCAAGAGGCGAAGTAAATCTCGACTTATCAATTTCGGCGCACAGGGGGGTATGCTGCCATAAGAACTTAACTCAATCACAAAGTTCACACAAGTTCACACAAGAGAATTAGAGTAGCACTAAACCAGGTGGAAGGGATGAGGAGGACGAGAGGGAAGGTCCCAAGAGAGTCCCCAACCAAGGAAACCCCATGCCATACAATTCCCTTCCCCATAGGCAACCCAACTTTGACCTTTGTCACTATCCCAACCTCCACAATCCACCTCAACCCAACTTGGCCACACTTGCCAACCTGGTTTGGTTTCTCCCAACCATTTGGCAGCAACTACAGTAGAAAAGACGAATTTCCCAACCCCCAAAAGTCTGTACCCCATATTGAGTCAACCCCACAACTTCCCATAGTCACCACAACCAAATATCAAAAGCATACGAACTCCAACGTTCGTAACTTTCTTGTTCGTGCTCCGATTGAAGCGATACTTGGTTCGTCGGAAAGCTCTTGAGCAGAGGAGTCACTTCAGATATCTGCTCAAGCCAAATAACATTCATACACACTCAGAAAAAACAAACCGCACAAAACACAAATTCTTGCACACACTCACAACACGCATGTAACGCACGAACATATGATGGGAGGCAGACAGATGTGAATGCGAATGGTAGCATCACTCAACACTTCCTGCCCCTACAATACGGAGTGGCGGTGCCAGGAGGGGCGGAAGCGATAATTCATGCCGCCCGAACGTATGTGGATGGCCACCCGAACAGCCTGGTACTACAGACCGACATCGCGAATGCTTTCAACAGCATTTCGTGACAATCCATCGCAGCAGCGTTACAAGAGCCAACCCTGTCGCCGCTGCTCCCACTGGTTCGCCTGACCTACGGTAACCCATCGCGGCTCTACCTGGATTCGAACTTTGCGAGCGAGCCCCTGCGTAGTGAATGAGGCGTTCGTCAGGGCGATCCACTGGGCCCACTCCTGTTTGCGGCAGGAATCCACCCCACACTTCGCGACATTGCAGCAGCATACCCTGGGGTACTTTGTTTGGCTTATGCAGACGACGTGACATTCGTGGGTGAACAACGTGCAACTGTAGCTGCCTTCAACCACTTCACAACGAATTTGGAAACACTGGGCCTGAAACACAACCCTGAGAAGTGCACGGCATGGAGCGCTGCCACGTGCGACTCCACTGGGCTGCCCCCAGGGGTGCCGTTCTGCACGGACGGCGTCCGTCTGCTTGGGAGTTTTCTAGGGGCGGCCGACGGGGCAGCCACGTTCTTGGCAGGGCAGCTGAGGGACCTGGCGAAACCATTACCACTCATCGAGCGGGCCGATCCGCAAGTCGCTCGCTGCTGATCACGCGCTGCATCTCTCGGCGCGTGGCGTATCTCACCCGAACAACCCCCCTGAACCTCGTCTCCCTGGATACATGGACCGAGTGGGGCCGTGACCTCCTCCTGGCACTCCTTACCTCGTGCAACATTCGCTCTCCGGCGGGCAGAGCAGAACAGTCACGCGTTTGGGCGCAGGCGTCCCTGCCCCCCTCTCTTGGTGGAATAGGCATTACAGACCCCCTCGTTGAGGGAGTTTACGGTTTCGTCACGAGCTTCACGCAGGCGGCTCTGCTATTCTCCGCGCTCGCGCTAGACTCGGACTCCGCACTTTCTCACGCGCGCTGCCACATGCTCCTGCCAAGGGACGAGAGCACACCGCTCCACTCCTGGCTCGCCGAGTGCGAGACCGCCCTGCCTTCCGATGCGCGAGAGCTGCTGGAACGGGAACGAATTAAGCGGACGGATGTCAAGCTGCAGCACGCCCTTGCCCTACAGGTCCACGGTAGCCGCTACGCTGTGCAAGTTCAGGCGACGAGAGATATGGAGCTGAATCCGCTGGCGGGCCATACGCAGCGGATGTTTTCTGAAACGGGCTATGGCACGGGGGACTGGCTGACGGCGATACCTATAGAAGTGACAAGGCGCATAGGACCGGTACACTTTGCCAATGCCGTCAGATTCAGGCTTGGGTTACCCTTCTCCACCCCCAAAAACTGTGACTGCTCGGACCACACCGAAATCACGGACCCCCGCCTCCCAAACCACCTCCTACGCTGCGGCACCGGCAAGCATCGCATCAACACCCACAACGAGCTCCGTGATGCTTGCATTAGCATGGCACAGGACGCGGGTTTCATAGTCCACAGCGAGTCGGCCGCCCATTGTCCCATCGAGGAGCAGACGGCTGAATTCACCATGACCGATAGAAGCAGTGGGGCGGTTTGGGTGTGCGATGTGACCGTGACAGACCCCATCAGTACTCGGGACCCACAGGCGCAGAAAGGCAGGGGATGGGCGGCCACGGAGCAGGCAGACAAGAAGATTCAGCACTATGCGAACAGACCTGAGACAGTCGGCTTCTTTCCACTGGCGGTGGAGACCTACGGCTGCCCATGTGCAGAGGTCCCCGTCTTCCTTAAACTCCTGGCAGACACAGCGGCTCGGCGCCACTTCAACGCCGATTCTAACTCCTATCATGCCGCTAAGTTTCTGCATCAGTTCAGGCAGCGGTGGTCAGTTGCTCTTCAGAGAGCACAGTCGGTGGGCCTCCTCATGAAATTGGGTGAGGCGGCAGCAGCTGAGAACCCCCCGGTGGGGGGTATTGGCCATGAACTACACCTAGGGGATTGTTTTGCTGTTTTGGAGCCACTGGTGGAACTCTAGAGGGATTAGGCTGAAATTTGCATGCTTCTGAAACTATATGTGTGTACCTTTCTGTCATATCAATATACGGACCATTAGAGAGAGAGAGAGAGAGAGAGAGAGAGAGAGAGAGAGAGAGAGAGAGAGAGAGAGAGAGACCCCTGGGAACCTAGCCTAGGGGATCTCTGGCAGGTCCTGGAGGATGAGATGGACGGGGTGATGGGTCAGTGAGCGGGATATCAACGGAATGGGTGTCTAGCTGAGTGTTAGTCACTTGCATTTCCGGCCCTGCCTTGTCTTGCTTGCCTTGCCTTGCCTTGCTTGCCTTGCTCGGGTTGGCCTTGCCTTGTGTGCCTGCCCTGTGTGTTTTGCCTCCCCTCCCCTGCCCTCAAGGTCCTGACCTACTGGTACCGATGACTTGCTCGCCTGGCTACCCGTCGTGCCTACCTTAGCCCTGCCAAGCATTACCGGCTGCTCATAGTACTAGGGATGTTCTGCACCTGTTCTTGCCATGCCTGTACCCCTATGACCTATCAATGAAGGACTGCTTGAGAGAGAGAGAGACTAGGGAACTAGTCCTTAGATGACTCTCCTAATGCAGGCGTCACGTAGCTCGTTGTGCGTTTTTATCCTATGCCGTGCTGCAGCGGAACAGATGATTCGGAAGCCTAGGGTCTCTCTCTCTTAAAACAGCCCTTAAAGAACTATCTCAGGACATTCGCGAGTTTTTTCTTCCCGTGCAGCTTGGTGTAGCGGTAACTGGTGGCGCGGAATGTATCGTCCACGCAGTTTGGTCACTGCTGACGGAGGACGAGAGTCGCAGTGCTCTACAACTAGACATTGAGAACGCATTTAATAGCGTTGAGTGTGCGGCCTTCTTCAGAGCGCTCTCACAGTCTAGCCGACAGCCGCTACTGCCACTCGTACGCACGCTCTATGACAGCCCGTCACGCCTCATCGTGGACCATAGGCTTGGCGTAGACCATATCATGAGCACGCAGGGAGTTAGACAAGGCGATCCGCTGGGCCCCCTCCTGTTTGAAGCTGCGATCCAGCCCACACTGCTCAGCACGGCGACATTGCTTCCCGAGGTGGCAATCGTCACGTACGCCGACGACATCACCATTATCGGCCCTCGAGATGCTTCATATGCATCAGAACCAGAGGACATGACAAGTGTGGGAGGCTTCATTTGCTGTGTTGGTGGAGGCCCAACTGCTTGGGAGAGCAAGAAGCAGGTTGATCAAGCATTGAGCTCGGTGGAGTCCGAGTACATGGCACTCTTCCGTGCCGTACGGGAGATTGTGTGGCAGCGGCGTTTGTTGGCTGAATTGGGGGAGGAGCAGCAAGGACCTACCCCACTGTACTGTGACAGCCAGGGTGCCATTGCTCTTGCTAAGAACCCTGTGTTGCATGGACTCACGAAGCACATGAGGGTGAAGTGGCATTGGACGAGGAGCATGGTGACCGCGGGTGAAGTTGAGTTGCGGTACGTGAAGACCACGGGGCAGCCGGCTGACATGATGACTAAGAGGCTGGTGGAGCAGCAGCATTGGAAGTGTTGCAAGCTGGCTGAGATGGCTCTGAACTGAGAGAGCAACATATCCTAAGGCCAACAATCCGAGGGGGAGTTTGTTGGTGCAACCCTACGGTTTGCACTCGGCTTGTTGTCCGTGTGCGTGCATGTGTGTGTGTGTATGGAATGGTATGAGGGCATGGGATAATATATATTTCATGCTTATAATTGTGTGTGAATGTTGAGTCATGATGTCGAGTGTGTGTGTCGAGTCAATAGCGAGTTATCGCTAGACGCGTGTTACGCGGTCGTTTGTGTCTCGCGCGCGGTTTCTATTTTGTCGTGCGCGGTTTCTATTTTGTCCTGTGTCGAACGTTCGGCGTGTCGCAGGTGTGTGCAGCAGACCCATCAAGAACTCAAGGATGAGTTTGTGATGAAGAGCCCGAGCCTTGGTATCAAGCCTCAAGTGATTTCGAAGCTCGCCAAAAGGGTACACCTCAAGATATTGAAGATAGTTATATGACTTTGTGTAGTGTAACATTTCACTTGGTGTAGGCCCTAGTGAAGGGTAGTTTCGAGACCCTTCGTGGTTGGGGACAGTGTGGCACTGTTCCACATCACTGTACCTCGGCTCTTGGGGTTTGTAGGAGCTGGGAGTCATTCCCAACTCGTAACTCTTCCTATCTTGTGTTCTAAGACTATAGTGGCTGCCATAGTGCCGTTCGTTCAAACTGACGCTGTGTCGTCAATTCTTGGTGAAATCGTGCGATCTAAATTGCCTATTGTAGGCGACAATAAGGCGCTCCAGATCCAAGTTGAATCAAGTCATTTGAAGCTGTGACCAGAACGCTATGAACGTTTGAAGCCGCTGTGCAGAAATCCGACTGTGCACTCTATCTTTCGTTTTAGGCACATTGGAGCCTACTGTGACTATAACAGTTTGGTCACTGCTGACGGAGGACGAGAGTCGCAGTGCTCTACAACTAGACATTGAGAACGCATTTAATAGCGTTGAGTGTGCGGCCTTCTTCAGAGCGCTCTCACAGTCTAGCCTACAGCCGCTACTGCCACTCGTACGCACGCTCTATGACAGCCCGTCCCGCCTCATCGTGGACCACAGGCTTGGCGTAGACCATATCATGAGCACGCAGGGAGTTAGACAAGGCGATCCGCTGGGCCCCCTCCTGTTTGAAGCTGCGATCCAGCCCACACTGCTCAGCACAGCGACATTGCTTCCCGAGGTGGCAATCGTCACGTACGCCGACGACATCACCATTATCGGCCCTCGAGATGCTGCCTACGAAGCCTTCAAGAACATCACGAGGGAACTCGCAATGCTGGGGCTCGGCTGCAACATCGCGAAGTCAACAGGGTGGGCTGCCGTTGAAGGGGAGAACGAGATACCACCACCGGAAGGCCTGCTAATGAGCACCGCTGGCATCGGCGTTTTGGGGAGCCCGATTGGCACGGCGGAATTCTGCACCGACCAGGCACAAGCACGTCGCCAGGACGCGTCGGCGCCGCTGCCGCTAATCACCCAGCTGCACCCCAAGCACGCCACGCTAGTCCTCTCGAGGAGCATCAGTCGCAGAATTTCCTACCTCTTACGCACAACACCAGCGGAAGTGCTGGAGCGGGAGGAGTAGAGAACGTGGAGTGAGTCCCTGATGGCAACGGCACTAGCAGCAGTGAAGCTACGGGTCCCAACTAGCGAGCTGGAACGGAGCCTATTATGGCGCCAGGGAACACTACCCGTGAGGCTGGGAGGACTTGGTATCATTGACCCGACCTCAGAGGCCCCCGCGGCCTACATCGCGTCAGTAACAGCGGCCCGGCAGCTCCTGAGGCAGATGAACCTACCCGAGGGGTACCTCATGAGCAAGGCAGCGACTCTCCTGGACCATAAATGGAGCCCAGAACCACCTAGGGCCAACCCACTGACTTCTCTTGAGGCGGGCCTGCCGGTAACTGCAAGGACTGCCCTACAGACGTACAGGGAGCTACCGGTGGGACTAGGAAACCTACAGCTGACACTGTCCGGCCACATCAATGAGACACGAGCATTAGAGCTGCTGATAGACACAATCACTGACAGGCCCGGCAAAGACCGCGGGCATACAGTGTGCCCTATCAGCCTGCAAGGGGTGGGGGCCGGGGACTGGCTTCATGCCGTGCCCACGAGAACTGACCTTACATTTGCCCCTGGTCAGTTCTCGTTGGCATTGGGCTTCCTGTTAGAATCTAGCAGCAGGAATGAATGAACTATGAAAGAGTTGGGTACAAATATGAAACCCTAAAAGGGGCTCTACCCCATATTGGCTACCCCACTACAGCCTAAACATATATGGCATATATATCATTTAACACACCCCCATAGGCAAAGTGGGGGAGAGCAAGAGGTCACAAGACCAGTCAAGAGGAGCAAAGCAAGCTCAGGGTGGATCACAAAGTCACCACACACACTGAGCACAAGCAAAGGGCCACAAGGCCAGTTCACATGCAGATGTATATATGCAACAACAAAAGCACAGTGATCTCTACCTAGCAGAGCAAGCATGCAGGTATATATATAGATCAGAGTACAAGCAAAGTCTACAGCAAGTGAGGAAAAGTGGGCACAAGGACTAACAAAGTGCAAAAACGCTGATGATCACCAGACGGAAGTGCCTTGGTGAATATATCAGCAGTGTTGGCCCGAGTGGCCACGTGAGCAAGACGAAGCTGACCACGCTGCTGCAACTCTCAAGCCAGGAAGTAATGCAGAGCGATGTGCTTCGTTCTGTGCTCCAGTCTATGCTCCTCACACAAGGCAATGGCGGCCTTGTTGTCGATTTATAGCACTGGAGGAGAACAAGGCCGCTCTCCTAGGTCGGTCAGCAGGTAGGTGAGCCAGCGTAACTCCTGCGCAGCCATGGCTGTGGCGTAGATCTCAGCCTCACAACTGGAGCTGAGAACTGAAGACGAGCGGGTAGAACGCCAAGAAACAGAGTCAGAGCCAAGGCTGAAGGTGTAACCCTGTGATGACCGCTGCGTAGCCTGGTCGTCAACCCAAGAAGCGTCTGAGTGCCCTGTAAGGACAACTAAGCTCCGCCCTCCAAGCACGAGCCCCATGCCTGATGTACTGCACAAGTAGCGTAGTACCCTCTTAGCAGCATCCATGTGCACCTTTCGGTGCCGACCAAGAGCCACATAGCGAGCCAGAAGGCCAAGAGGGTACGCAAGGTCAGGACGAGTGCAGGTCATCAGGTACATGAGGCAGCCCACTAGCTCTGGGTAAGGACCACTCGGCTCTACGGACTCGTCCGAAGGTGGAGCTGAGAGCGAGTGACCTGTAGCCAGAGGAGTGGCCTGTGGCGAGGACCAGGTGAAGCCGAAGCGCTGAAGGACCTGCTGCACCATGTGTGACTGAGTCAGTGTGATGGTGCGGCGTGCTCTGTCCCGGGTGATCTGCAAGCCAAGGTAACTGCGCAGCTCACCCAGGTCTGTGCACGTGTGTCTCTTCTGCAGCTCCGACTTTCACTAGGGCGAGAGCCTCAGTGTCAGCAGTGGCAAAGACCAAGTCATCGACGTACACGAGGATGTAGAACGGCGGCAGCAAAGTGTCGGCGCGCAGAAACAGCGACGGGTCAGCAGTCGACGGAGCAAACCCAAGAGCAGCAAGTGTCGTCCTCAGTGTGTCGTGCCACTCACGTGGCGCCTGGCGGAGACCGTAGACCGGCCGCCGGAGGCTCCACTGGGTACCAGGAGGGAACGACCCAGTGAAGCCAGGAGGGCGACGCAGCCAGATCTCCTCGTGCAGGCTGCCCTGTAAGAAGGTTGTGCTGAAGTCAAGAGAGTGAAGCTCGTAGTCACGCTGAGCGGCAACGTGCAGCAGTGCCCGAAGAGTGGTCATCTTCGGGGTGGGGGAGAAGGTCTGGAAGAAGTCAACTCCCTCTCGCTGACTGAAGCCTGGAGCAACGTAACGAGCCTTGAAGACAGGCGGAGAACCTGGCGGCCGCTTCACCCTGAAAGTCCACATGCCACTGACGATGTTCGCCCCAGGAGGGGGAACCTCGTCGACGTAAGTGCCTGTGGACTTCTAGGATGCCATCTCTGCGTCGATGGCTGTCTGCCACTGAGAGGATTACTCACCCGCGATCTCCTCAGCGTAAGAGCGCGGGGTCGGGATGTCTGGAGCATCCGGGTCTCCCTGAGGGGCAAGCAGCATGGACACGAGATGAGGCGCAGCGGCTGCAAGACACTCAAGGTCCTCCTGCCTGTCCTCAAGGACGTGCGTGCCAAGAGCACACTCACCTCCGACGGACGGAGGACAGACAGACTCAGACTCAGCAACCAGACTAGCGGCGTAGTCTAGACGACAGGCAGCAGCAAAGTCAACAAGCTCAGCGACTAAGGCAGATGCAGCAGCAGACTCAAACGACGGGTCAGAGACAACTGTGGCTAGTAGACGCATGAGAGTAGGGTGAGCAGCACGGGTGCGGTCAGACTCAGGCTCAGGAACGGTAGGCAGAGAAGACGCAGGAGGGGACGGCAGGGGAATACGCTGCGGAGGAGAGGAAGGACGACGGACCACGAGGTGGGTGCCGGGGACAGCCGGCTGACGCGAACGAGGAACACGACAACCGGAATGACCAGAACGGACAGGCGAGACAAGACGCGATGTTGGCTCACGACGCTCAGTAAGACCCCCTGTCTGCTCAGTGTAAGGAGAAGGAGCAGGCAGCGGTGAGCCAGGCTGTAACGGAAGACCAGTAGACGAAGGGAGACTAAGAACCTGGCGAAGCACAGCGTCAGGCGGTGGCTGAGACGACGGAGACGGTGGAGCAAAGAACAGGCACGGTTGTGCAGTGCCACCAGCACCAGCAGCTCCAGCACCGATAGCAGCTCCAGCACCTCCAGCAGCTCCAAATCCCCCAGCGCCTGCTCCTCCAGGACCAGCTCCACCAACAGCAGCACCCCCAGAACCGGCACCTCCAGTCCTAGGGTCTCCAGCCTCAGTGTCTCCAGCAGCAGCACCCCCAGACCCAGTGTCTCCAGCAGTAGCACCCTCAGGCTCAGCACCTCCAGCCCCAGCAGCTCCAGTACCTCCAGTACGAGCACCTCCGGGACCAGCACCACTCCCAGCTCCAGTGACGCCAGCAGAAGTACCTCCAGCGGCAGAGCCCCGAGCTCTAGAAGCGCGACCCTGACGGCGACCGTACCAGTCGTGCAGCTGCTGTGAGGTGAGAGGCACACGCGGACGAAGGCGGCTACTCCAAGGAGACCGCGCAACAGCAGACTCAGAACCCTCAGCGCCAGCACCCGCAGCAGCTCCAGAACCTCCAGCGCCAGCACCCTCAGCAGCTCCAGAACCTCCAGCTCTAGCACCCTCAGCAGCTCCAGAACCTCCAGCTCCAGCGCCACCAGCGCCAGCACCTCCAGCAGCTCCAGAACCTCCAGCGCCAGCACCTTCAGTAGCTCCAGAACCTCCCGCAGCAGGGCCCCTGGCTCCAACAGCGCGACCCTGACGGCCAACGTACCACTCACGTAGCTGCTGTGGGGAGAGAGGGAGTCGACGACGAGAGTGCAGCGGCGAGGCACCAGCGGAGCGACTACGGAGACGGCCGCTCCAGGGAGACTGCTCACCAGATGCCTCAGCGCCCCCAGGTGCAGCACCCCCAGACTCAGCACCCCCAGGCTCAGCACCCCCAGACTCCTCACACCCAGGCTCAGCACCTCCAGGCTCCGCACCCTCAAGCTCCGCACCCCCAAGCTCAGCACCCCCAGGCTCAGCACCCCCAGGCTCAGCACCCCCAGAAGCAGCACCCTGAGCAGGACCACGCTCAGCAGGACCTGAATCACCAGTGACCTCAACCGGCACAGTCAGGGGAGGAGGGTCTACCTGAGACACACCTGAAGGAGCAGGACCGGGAGCGGGGAGGGGGTCTACCTGGGGAGCACCTGGAGCGAGGAAGAGCGGCGAGGGGGGGAGAGGGGCAGTGCGGTAGGGGAAGAGACGGTAAAAGGGAACCGGCTCGTCGAACGCGACGTCCTGAGAGGGGAAGACACGGCGCGAGGTGGGGTGGTAAAACTGCCAACCAGGCGCGTCAGGGACAAAGCCAAGGAAGACACAGGGAACAGCGCGGGCGGAGAGCTTGTCCGCGGTGGTATCGCGGACAAAGGCACGAGCACCCCAAACCCGGAAACGCGACGCATCGCCAACCTTCCCCGTCCACAGCAGTGTGGGCGAGATCTCCGGCAAGGAGACACGGGGCCAGAGGTTGAGCTGATGCGCGGTGTAGCGGACCGCAAATTGCCACAGAAAATGGGGGACAGCCGCATGGATCATGGAGGTACGAGCGACCTCCATGACTAAGCCAATGCGGCGCTCAGCAACCCCATTCTGCTACGGAGAGGCCGGAAGCGTGAACGTCTGGCGGATGCCGTGCTCCGGAGAGAAGGCTGCCAAGAGGTCTGAGGAGAACTCACCACCTCTGTCAGAGTGCAGACGCAGGACAGGAAAGTCCGATCGGAACCGGTCGCGGAGCTGGAGACGAACAGCGCGGATCCAAGGGATCAAAACATCAGGGACCTCCCCCTTGCGCTGCAAGGGGAAGACCGTGGTGTAACGCGTGTAGTCGTCGACGACCAGCAGGAAGTACCGCTCGTGGCCCTGTCCACGGACGCGGGCTGGGCCCCACACGTCCAGGTGGAGAGTCTGCAGGGGAGCCTCTGTGGGAGGGAACGAGGAGGAGTGAGGGGCGGCGCGCTGCTGCCCCTCGACACAGGGAAGACAGGGAGGAGCAGGCGAGGGTGGGAGGGGAGGGAGAGACCTGGGAAGACCAGAGACAAGGACACGGCGGTGCATGCTACGAAGGCGCTGCACCGAGGGGTGACCAAGGCGGTGGTGCCAAAGGAGGGTCTGGTGCGACAAAGCGTGACACGAGCAGGGGGCTGCTAGCTGACCTGACGCAGACGCAGATGCAGCTACCTGAGGGGACTCAGTGGTCAGTGTGTACAGGTTCGACCCCGGCTGCCGAGTGAAGGTAGCCAGGTGACGACCCGTCTGAGCACACGTGCAGTGTGTGACACGCTCATAGGCCGGGGTGAACTGGTGAACACCCACGTCCTGGAGCGCAGAGCCCGCCACCAAGTTCGTAGAGAACGAGGGGAGGTGAAGACCTGACAGGGAGCCAGACGGGACCGCTGGACACGGCAGGACCGTGGAGGAGTGCGCAAGGACTGGACCCCCAGAGGGGTCTGCCAGGGAGACTGGAACCGGCCGACTGAGCGGCGAGAGGGTGGTGTTGTCGCGAAAGAAGGAGCGGGAAGCACCTGAGTCAAGTGTGAAGGTGTACAAGGCCTCAGCAGGCGCAGTACCAGAGAGAGCAGACTCACCAGCACCTGGAGCAGGACACGCACGAGCACCTAGAGCAGCAGCCTCACCAGCACCTAGAGCAGGAGACGCACTAGCACCTAGAGCAGCAGCCTCACCAACACCTAGAGCAGCAGGCTCTATACTTGGGTCAGGCGGTACGCACAGGTAACAGGCACCGTAAGCACAATGCATACATGGCAGTGAGAATATTATCATAGTCAAGAGCAAAGATATCTACCCTCTGCCTAAGCAGCTCCAGCTAGGTGGGGAGCTCAGCCTCGTCGCCAAACTCGGTACGCCAGGCGTCGCTCAGACGGGCGAAGCAGCGGGACTGTGTGTGACCAAGCGTCCCGCAAGCCTGACCAGTCCGATCACCTGTGCGAATGACGTACGGGCAGCGAACGGTACTCTTCGACCCTCTACTATGAGCGTACCACTCGTGAAGCTGCTGGGACGTAAGTGTCTCGCGTGGACGCCGCTGCAGCTGCAGCTGGCCATTGCCAGACGCTCCCAACTGACCAGCTCCAGGGCGACAGCTACGACGGCTACCGCCACAACCCCAACTAGCGTACCACTCACTAAGCTGCTGGGGCGTGAGAGACTCGCGTGAACGTCGCTGGAGCTCCATCTGGCCACCGCCAGTAGCAGCACTAGCAGCAGTAGCAGCAGCAGGCAGGGCAGGCGCGGCAGGCAGGCAGGCGTGGCAGACAGGCAGGCAGGCAGGTGCTCACCAGTGGCGGTCAGGGCCGGAGTTGGCGGGCAGTGTCGGGTAGACGCACGACGGCGGCGACGGCGGGGTCGCGACAGCTGCGGCACAGCTGGGCCGCGTCGACGGTAGGGCAGGTCCGCGACAGCTGTTGCAGGGCGGGGCCGTGACAGCTGTAGGAGGCTCCGCGGCAGCTGCTGCAGGGCAGGGCCGCGACGGCGGCAGAAGGCTCCGTGGTAGCTGCTGCAGGGCGGGGCCGCGACGGCGGGAGAAGGCTCCGCGGTAGCTGCTACAGGGCGGGGCTGCGACGGCGGCAGAAGGCTCCGCGACACTTGCTGCAGGGCGGTGCCGCGACTGTGGCAGGGCGCTCCGCGGGAGCTGCTGCAGGAGCGACAGCGGCAGTCAGGTAGGGGCGGCGTCCAGAGGGGGGGCGTCGCGACAGGCCGGGGCGACGTCCAGGGGGGGGGGGGGCGCCGCGACGAACAGGGGCAGCCGCGGCGCGCGAAGCTGCAGCGCGCTACGCGTGCTGCAGGCGCGGCGCGCGAAGCCGCAGCGGGCTGCGCGAGGACGGCAGCCGCGGCGCGCGTGGCTGCAGCGCGACGCGCGGGCAGCGGACGCGACGCGCAGGGCTGCAGCGCGACGCGCGGGGCTGCAGCGCGACGCGCGTGGCTGCAGCATGCAGCGCGGGCTGCGGACGCGGCGCGGGGAGCAGCAGCGAGCCGCGCGCGGGCTGCTGCAGCGCGGGGCCAGGCGGGGCCGCGTCAGTGGCAGGTCATGGCCGCGAGGCGGGGCGGCGCGGTGGCCTGACAAGCCTGCAGGGGCGGCTCGCGGGCCTGACGGGCCTGCAGGGGCGGCTCGCGGGCCTGACGGGCCTGCAGGGGCGGCGTGCTGGCCTTATGAGCCTGCAGGGGCGGCATGCGGGCCTTACGGGCCTGCAGGGGTGGCGAGCTGGCCTAGGGCAGCAGTAGGCAGCACGTCACAAGGCAAGGCAGGCAGGCAGGCAACACGTGGGGTAGCGTGGTAACCGCAACGGTAGGTGGGACCGGAAAAAAAAGACGGTCCTACGGACCTAGTGCTGCTAGTTCATTCTAGCAGCAGGAATGAATGAACTATGAAAGAGTTGGGTACAAATGTGAAACCCTAAAAGGGGCTGTACCCTATATTGGCTACCCCACTACAGCCTAAACATATATGGCATATATATCATTTGACACTTCCGACTCAGCATGTCCTTGCCGGTCACCGTGCGGTGCCCCTGCGGGAGGGACAACTCTAGCATCACGGACACGAGCTTACCGAACCACCTCCTGCGATGTGGTTACGGTGGAGATGTGGTCAGGACACATAATGCGCTGGTGTATCCTGCACTCAGAATGGCAAGGGAAGCGGATTACACGTGCTTCCACGAGACATCCGCCTTCTCCCCACCAGTAATGAGGAAGCAGGGGGACCTGGCCTTCAGGGATAAAGAGTTCAGTGAGACTTGGGTGACAGATGTCACCGTGACTGATCTCGTACTTCAACGCAGAGACACACGAGCTCGGAAGCCGCCGGGCTGGGCGGCAGAGGGGGCATCGGAGACGAAGCACCGACTCTATGAGGGCCGCCCAGACTATGTAGGATTCTTTGGGCTGGTGGTGGAGACGTATGGGGCGCTAAGCACATACACACAACAGTTCCTCCGCCTCTTGGCTACCTCAACGGCCAAGAAGAAGTTCCACCAGGGGAAGCTGACCACAACAACAGCCCGGCTCATCACACATTACAGGCAGCGCTGGTCGGTCATGCTGCAGCGCTCCCAGGCAACTACGTTCCTGAACAAGTCGAACCTGGCAGACGAAGCGGCGTTCCCCCAGGCTGCAAGGGACCCCTGGGAGCTGAGCCTGGGGGATCTCTGGCAGACACTGGAGGATGAGTACGAAGGGTGCCACTCCCTGGCCAGAGCGGCCTGAGAGACCGGGGGGAGCAGGGGAGCAGGGAGGGGGGAGTAAGCGGCAGGGGTTTGGAGGTGATAGAGCAGGGGGGAAATGCAGGGGCAGGAGCCGGGGGGTCTTTGGCAGGAATGGGCAGCCTCGCCTGGCGGGTTTGAGGGGCTACCAAGTGAATGGTGACTAATAGGCACATGCACTGTCGGCGCTGGCCGGGTTGGTTGGTTGGTTGGTTGTTTGTTTGGTTGGTTGGTTGGTTGCTTGCATTGCTAGTTTAGCTACATGATTGCCTACATGCCTAGACAATCTACAAGCCGTAGCATGCCATGCCTGTACCTTGCGGACCATATCAATACAAGTCTGCTTAAGAGAGAGAGAGAGAGAGAGAGAGAGAGAGAGAGAGAGAGAGAGAGAGAGAGAGAGAGAGAGAGAGAGATGGCCCAGGGAAGAAGCACTATAATATGAAGCGGTACAACACGGGGCAGTGACAGCAGGGATCAAAACAAGCTCGGACGGCCAAGCATGGCTGCTAGGGAAAAGGGGAAAGGGACGCAGGGGGGGGGGGGGGGGGCGCAAAACAGAATACCGCTACACCCGTTTCAGAAGGGAAATCCGCCAACGCAGCCACCGGAGCACTGACGCGAGCGCAGGCACGAGCCCAGGGGGCGCCTCTTCAGCTGCCGTGGCTACCCGCCGGAAACACGTCGTGCCTGGGCCCTCATTCTCGGCGGGAGACTCACTCTCCAGCGGCAGGTGCAGTAAGGACCACAAGCACCGCGCGGCAGCAGCACGAACCACACCGTGCTGCATCTCATCGAGCTGGGGATCACGCGCGGCGACAGGCCGGCTCTGCAGCCCAGCATGCAGCTGATCAAGCACGGTCGCGAGGAGAGAGAGGCACTCCTGACAACCGCCGCTCCCAACGGACGATATCAGCTACGATCGGAGTGTCAGCAGCCCACCGACCCCACGAAGATCCTGGCTCAACAGGGGCGGTCCAAGTATCCCGCTCCAGCCACCACTCCTCTGGCGGGTCAGGAGCATCCTCTGTAAGTCCAGGAGAAGGAGAGCGGTGACGGAACCGGGGCACCTGTGGCAACTACGGCGGAAGGAGAGGACGCTAACGCTGTGGCCCTTGGTTCCCAGCACCGCCGGGGGGGGCGGCCGAGACAGAAGGAACGACGGGAGGGTCCGAGCACAGCGCTGACGGGGGCGGCTGAGGAGGAGGCACCGACGGAGGCTGCACGGCCGGAGTCGGCGGGGGCGGAGGAAGCGCTACCGCCGCGGGGGCCGGGCGGCGGAGGAACCGCTAAGGTTGGAGCGGACGATGTCTGCAGCGGCTGGGGCACCAGCAGAGACGCCCACGTTGGCGGGAGCTGGGGCGCGGGCACCGAACCTGGACCCGATGACACGGACGGCTCCATCGACGGGGAGGGCAACTAGGGCGCCGATGCAGACGAGGGCTGCTGCTGCGACGAGGATGCCTAGGTCGACGACGGATGAAGCGGCGGAGGAGGAGGTGGAGGTTGCGCCGGAAGCTGCGGATACGATGCCAAGATCGCAGGAGGACACGAGGCTTGGACCAGGGACCGCGCCGACTACGGAGCAAACGATTGGGACGGCCGGGGAGGGCGCCGGCGGCGGAACGACTGGCCTCAGGCCCTTGGATGGGGATGCGTCCGCCCACGAGGAGAACGATATATCGGCTCCCGGGGCACGGATGAAACAGCGGGCGCCTGGGAAGAACCGCCGCCCGCCACGGCAGCAACAACATCAGCGGCGGCTCGGAGCAGGGCTGGCACCTGCCCGACCTGGGCCGTTGGTGGGGTGGACACAGCAGGAAGACTCTCGCCATGAGGTGGCCGCCGATGCGCAGGATGGCGCTGACCCGTCATCACCACACCGACGTGAAATCGCGGCCGAAGCCTTGGAAGACGAGGCGGAAGCGCTAGACAAGAGGGAGAACGCCGTAGAAGACGCGGAAGAGAGAAGGGTCGCGACGAGACACAGCCGCCACCGAGGGGAAATGAGCCGGCATCAGGCCCTGCGGGAGCAGGCTAACTGGCATGCGGCAGGCCGACCGCCGCAAAATGCGGCGCCCGAAGCGGCACCGAGGGGAGCATGAGGCAGGGGACGAGGCATGGAAGGGGGCCTGGCGAACCTGGTGCGCACGGTGGCGAGGGAAAAAGCCAGATCCGGGAACTGGCGGGAGAGACACAGCAGGCCAGAACGGATTGACACACGACAGAATGCCAACCCAATAACTGAAGGGGAGGAGGGGATCGATGAGGAATATATCGAATCAGAGGAAGGAGACTCCGAAGACATCTCCCTAGAGGCAGAAGAGGGGGTCCCTAACACCAGTGCAAACCAGGGACAGAGGAGAGCGCGAACGGCAGAACCAGCACAGGTGGCAGAATCAATCGCCCAGGCTGGCACGAGGACAGCCAGTAAAGAACGCTCTGCATCAGATACCGCCGAGGACGAGGCAATGTGGTAGAGGGTGAAGGAGTGGGACCTGTCACCCCTGCGCAACAGCATCCAACCTTTCCTGGTGCGGAAGCTTCCACTCAACATTCTGGGAATCTTCAGCTACTGCCTCACAATCCCCCTGCTGCGACTTTCCAAGAACCCAACCTGTCAAGGAGCCCGACGAATGTTACTATTCCTGCCGCGACTCCTACTCAAAGCCACCATTGGGAAAGTACCTGGAAACAAGTGGGCCAAGGTAGCGACGAGGCTGGACTAGTTCAAGTTGGAAGAATGGGACCTGCTATACTCCCAGGCGTGTACCATACCCCAGAACCCCCAACCGAGCCGTCACCAACCAGACCCCGAGGGACTCTGTGCGAGGGCCGAAGGCCTGGTTCGCAAGGCGAATTTGGCGAAAGCGGTAGCAGCATTACAAACATCACTACTCGCGGAACCCTCGCAGGCGACCCTGGAAGCACTAAAGGCGAAACACCCAGAGGCGGGGAACGAAATCCCGAACTGGGTAACGGGATTCGCCTCGAGCAATCTATTGATTTTGGCGGAAACCTTTCGCGAGGTTCTAGCCAAATGCCCCAACGAGATCGGAGCCGAACCCTCAGGCAGATGCTTCGAGCACCTACGAGACACGGCTCTCACAAACTGCGATGTATTCACTTACCTGCGCGGCATCGTCAACCACGTCCTAGGCAACCACCTGCCAGCGGATCTGACGGAGCTATTGCTACCGTCTAGGCTGATAGCCTTGGAAAAACCAAACGGTGGAGTCAGAACCATAGCCATAGGAGAGGCGATATTACGCCTCACAGCCAAGGCAGCGCTAAGGGAGCTGAGCGCACCCATCCGAGAGTACTTCCTACTTGTGCAATTCGGAATGGCAGTACCTGGAGGAGCAGAGTGCATTATCCACATGGTACGGGCGCTCCTAGCCGAGGATCCGAAACGGGTAGCGCTGCAGCTAGATATTGAAAATGCCTCTGTCGAACGAGAAGAGTTCTTTGAGTCCCTGCACTTCTCTGGACTCAGCCGCATCATTCCACTAGTGCGCACGCTCTACGGCACGCCCTCCTGCCTGCTACCGGATCAAGGCTTCGCGGCACCAAACATCGAAAGTGTGCGCGGGGTCCGCCAAGGAGACCCATTAGGACCCATGCTCTTTGCAGCAGCCATCCAACCGGCACTCCAGGTGGCAGCTGACATGCTCCCTACGGTCACGGTCATGGCCTACGCTGACGATATCACGATTGTGGGAACAGCACCAGAGGCCGCACTAGCACTAGGTATAATCACGAGGGGCCTTACGAGCCGCAGCCTCAGGTGCAACCTCGCGAAGTCATTGGCATGGAGCCCATCATGCATACCCGACGACCTACCCGAAGGCCTGGTGGCAGCAGTGGACGGCATACGAGTCTTGGGGAGCCCGATTGGTACCAGGGAATACGGAAGGCGCATGATCACAACGTACCTGGAATCGGTGGCGGCACCGCTAGACCTGATCGGCAGCATCCACCCACAACACGCGTTGCTACTGCTATCACGCTGCATTTCCAGGCGCATCTCGTACCTGCTCCGCACAACACCGGCGGACATGCTGCCCCTAGAAGAGTGGCGGGATTGGAGCGAGGGCCTGGTATGGACGGCACTAAAGGCGGCACACCTACACGCGCCAAGGAAGGAGATCGAGCAGAGCCTAGTATGGAGGCAGGCGACTCTGACAGTGTGCCTTGGCGGCCTGGGCCTGATAGATCCGGTATCAGAGGCGCCTGCAGCTTACCTGGCATCCCTGGACGCCGCCCAGTCCCTACTAGGCGGCATCCCTGAGCACCCAGATCACCCACTGAGGCGGGCTGCAGACCTAGTGTCTACTGAGAGCACCGTAGGGGCAGAACAGGAAGGGGAGACCCTGCAGGACCTTAAGGGCAAGCTGCCAAAAAGCGCACTGGAACTCCTACACGAGCATCACCGCCAGAGGGGGGGGAAGGGGCGGCTGCAGTTAGGGCTATCACGTCTAGTCAACCTGGACAGGGCAGCGGAACTGATAGGGGATACCCGAGTGGACAAGCCGGGAAAAGATAACGGGCACGTGGTGCGGCTCATAGCCCTGCAGGCGCCGGGGGCGGGAGACTGGCTACACGCCATCCCTACGCGGGCGGACCTCACCTTCTCACCAGGGCAATTTGCCATAGCCCTTGGCTTCAGGCTCGGCCTTACCCTGCCGGTCACAGAGCACTGCCCCTGCCGCGGCAAGCGCTCTAAGATGAAAAATAGCAGCCTTCCTAACCACCTGCTGAGATGCGCGGATGGAGGGGACTGCACCAACACCCACAACGCGCTGGTATACGCGGCGCTGCGCACGGCACGTGAAGCGGACTTCACTACCTTACACGAGACAATAGGCTTTTCGCCCCCTGTCAACCCTAAACGGGCGGACCTGGTCTTCCGTGATAAGGAGTCTGGTGAAACCTACCTCACAGACGTGATAGTGACTGGCCCAGTGTAGCAAAGGCGGGACACCCGAGGCAAAAAGGCACCAGGGTGGGCAGCAGTGGACGCGGCTAGGATCAAAAGGGGACTCTACGAAGAGCGCCCCGAGTTTGCAGGGGTCCTTGGCCTGGCGGTGGAAACCTATGGGGGATTAGCGAAGGATACCCAGAAATTCTTCCGCATTCTGGGCACGAGCGTGGCCAAAAAGAAGCACCGCCAAGGGAGGCTCACCACGGTGGCCTCCAGGCTAACCGCGCACTACCGGCAGCGCTGGTCGGTAATGCTGCAACGCTGCCAAGCCAATGCCATGCTGGCGAAGTCCAACAGGGCGGCAGAGGCAGCATATCCCCAGGCATGGGCCGACCCTTGGGAGCCAGGCCTGGGGGACATATGGCAGGTCCTGGAGGATGAGGTGGAGGAAGAGTGGGACCTGGGAGTATAGAGGGCTGGAAGGTAGTAGCTGGGGCAAGAACAAGGCTGGATGGGCCACCGATGATGTGTAGTAGAGGTTGCTTGCATGCCTAGGCTGCCATGTGTCAGGGGGAGCAGAGATAGGACAAGCAATGCATGCTAGGGTAGCCATGTTTCTAGGATAGCGTGTTGGCTGAACTACCCATGCCTTGTTTGTACCCTATGAACCATATCAATATAGGACTGCTTGAGAGAGAACTGCACAAACACGCGTACATGAACATGCATGAGACCACAGTCTTCTCACAAATCGTCAACCCTAGGCGAGCAGACTTGGTCATCAAGGACAAAAAGTCGGCCGAAACCTGGGTGACCGACGTTATTTGTAACCGATCCAGTGCTGCAGCGCCGTGACACCCGAGCTGTGAAACGGCCCGGTTGGGTAGTGGAGGATGCGGCTAGGAGGAAGACAACACTGTATGAAGGGCGGCCAGAGTTCGTTGGGGTGTTTGGGCTGGCGGTAGAAACCTATGGTGCCCTAGCAATAGACACACAGCAGTTCCTACGCCTCCTAGGGACCCAGGCTGCCAAGAAGAAATTCAGACAGGGGAGGCTCACCACAGTAGCCTCCAAGCTCACAGGACACTACCGAAAGCGCTGGTTGGTGATGCTGCAGGTAGCCAGGCAAACACATTGCTGGCAAAGTCCAATAGGGCGATAGAGCGAGCGTTCCCCCAAGCCCCGGCCGACCCGTGGCAACCCCTCCTTTGGGACCTCTGGCAAGTCCTTGAGGACGGCCTAGATTGGGGGCCGCCCCTGGATACGTAAGGGGACGGGAGTAAGGGCCCGCAGGCAGGGTTCGCAGGTCATAGGGCAGGAACTGCATGCCTTGATTGCATGGCTGAATTAGCATGATTAGACTGCATGTTGTTCTAGTCTGCATGCCTAGACTAGCTGGCTCTTGCATGTGTTGCCTGTACCTTGCATATTCTCTATGAAGGACTGTTTGAGAGGGAGTGAGAGAGAGAGAGAGAGAGAGAAAGAGGGAGAGAGAGAGAGAGAGAGAGAGAGAGAGAGAGAGAGATAGAGAGAGAGCCAACCCTTCCTCACGCGCCGGCTCCCAGCGAAGCTTCTAGAAGCCTTCACACTTTGCCTGCTTACGCCCTTGACTAGGCTGGCGAAACACCCGGAGTGCACGGGGGGTTGGAGAATGTTAACCCTATTACCCCGCCTGACACTCCGCCCGGCACCGACGAGCCAGGAGGGGAATCAGTGGATCGAAATTGCAGGGCGTTTGGC
The DNA here is from genome assembly GCA_947471745.1 of Closterium sp. Naga37s-1. Lineage (NCBI taxonomy): Eukaryota > Viridiplantae > Streptophyta > Zygnematophyceae > Desmidiales > Closteriaceae > Closterium > Closterium sp. Naga37s-1. Next base: position 383,617 of record CANJKZ010000796.1, on the reverse strand, counting down.
TAAGTTCCAGACTGGCGAGTGGGAGCAACTGTTTACCGACGCAAAGAATTTGGACGGTGTAGAAACACCACAGCAGCACGTACCGGATCCAACCGGGCTATGTGCCCGAGCGGAGAACTTGGTTCGCAAGGCGAACCTGAGCAAAGCGGTTGCGGCATTACGAGCGACACCCCTCGCACCAGCGACAATCGCCACACTTGAGGCCCTAAAGAACAAACACCCCCAGGCGACGGAGGCGTTACCCGAATGGGTAACGAGTGTGACCTCGTCCAACCTGGCGATCTCAACCGACTCACTTCGCGAAGTGCTGATTCGATGTCCTAACGGGGTTGGAGTTGGACCCTCAGGAATGTGTTTCGAACACCTACGTGAACCTGCGCTAGCTAGTGAGGAAGTACTGGGCCTTCTGCTCAAGGTCGTCAATCACCTCCTTAGCTCGACAGTAGCAGCGGGAGTACAGGAGGTGCTGCTACCGTCACGACTCATTGCCTTATCCAAACCCGACGGCGGTGTTCGACCGATCGCAATAGGTGAAACGATCCTACGCGTAGCGGGAAAAGCTGCCTTACGAGCACTAGGCGCTCAGATCCACGAGTTCTTCATCCCGGTGCAATTCGGAGTGGCAGTTCAGGGGGGAGCAGAGTTCATCATCCACTCCGTCCGCGCCCTACGACAGCTGCAGCCAGCATCAACGATCCTACAGCTCGATATAGAAGATGCGTTCAACTCCGTGAATCGCGCGAGCTTCTGTGACGCACTGAGATGGTCCAGCATGCTCGAGCTGCTCCCGTTCGTATTGACGATGTACGGAACGCCCTCACCATTGCTTCTAGACGCCAGCCTGGGAGGCCATTCCCTAACAAGCAGTCGTGGCGTCCGTCAAGGAGACCCGCTGGGGCCGTTGTTGTTCGCAGCAGCAATCTAGCCGTCCCTGGCACACCCGACGTCTTCACACCCCGAAGTAACACTGCTGGCCTACACCGACGACATCACACTGATCGGCCCCCCGGAAGCATTGGCTCGGGCATTCAACTTCCTCATAGCAGACCTGGAGCGGTGTGGGCTACGTTGCAACGTGTCAAAGTCCTGCTGCTGGAACGCGGACCCGCGGTCAGACACCCTGTTCCCGCCTGATTTGCCGCAGGTCCGCACGGGAGTGAAGATCCTGGGGAGCCCGGTGGGAACCACAGAGTTCTCCGCGGACTTCTTGCGGCGACAGCTCGAAGAGGCCGCGGAACCACTACCACTCCTATCCCAGCTCAACCCCCAGCACTCCCTGCTGCTGATAAGTCGCTGCATATCGAGGCGTGCGTCCTACCTCCTACGCACGACTCCAGCGAGTTCAGTCAGCCTAGCGACATGGCGGGAATGGAGTGAGGGGCTCCTGCGCACGGCCCTCTCAGCAGCAGCAATCTGGTGGCCGAGTCACGAACTGCACCAGAGCCTGCTGTGGCGGCAGGCCACACTACCTATCAGCCTAGGGGGGCTGGGGATCATAGACCCCATATCAGAAGCACCAGCGGCCTTCTTAGCTTCAACTGCAACGGCGACTGAACTACTGGCTTCGTTACCCCTCGAGCCAACCCACCCGCTGGCGGCAGTAAGGGCGGCCCTATCGCCAGAAGCTGACGTAACCTCGGCACTGGGAGAAACGTTACGGGATATGGAGGGGAGGCTGCCGGAGGAAGGAAAGCATCTGCTGAGAGACCGGCGCGCCAACCCTTGGCCCGGCCACTTGCAGCTGGCCCTCTCACGCGCCATCAACAAGGCCAGGGCGCTGAACCTCTTGGATGACACCCTCATAGACCGCCCAGGGACGGACAACGGCCACGGCGTCAGGCTGGTAAGCTTGAGGGGTCTGGAGCAGGGGATTGGCTGAATGCCACACCGACAAGGCCAGACCTCACCCTATCGGCTGGACAGTTTGGCACAGCGCTGGCCTTCCGCCTAGGGCTGCCCCAGGCGGTAGCAGCAAAGTGTCCATGTGGCGGGGACAGGTCAGACATCACAGACCCTAGCCTGCCTAACCACCTGCTACGCTGTGGGACCGGGGGGGATAGGACACGGACCCACAACGCGCTGGTCTACTGCTGCATCCGCATGGCTCGAGAGGCAGGCTACACCACGTCGGGGGAGACGACAGCATTCTCAGTTCCCTCCAACGTGATCAAGGCAGTCCTCTCCCTGCGGGATCAGGAATCGGGGGGCACCTGGATAGGCGATGTCACCCTCACCGACCCTGTACTGCTCCGCCGAAACCTCACAGTGCGGAAGAAGCCAGGTTGGGCAGCTAGGGAAGCGGCAAGGACCAAGGAACTCCTGTACGAGGAGCGGCCAGACTGGGTAGGCTTCTATGGCCTTGCCGCTGAGACGTACGGGGCGCTGGCCCCACAGACGGCAGAGTTCCTACAGATGCTGGCGACACATGCGGCAAAGGCAAAATTCAGGGCTGCGAAACCAACCAAAACTGCAGCCAAACTCTACTGCCACTACCGCCAGCGCTGGTCGGTCATGCAGCAGCGTTGCAAAGCAACAACCCTGCTGGCCAAGTCCAACCAGGCCGCAGAAGAAGCCTACCCACAGTCCATGGCTGACCCCTGGGCCCCACGCCTAGGAGATCTGGCCCAGACCCTCAAGGATGAGCTGGATGGGGCAGAGGACTGGGGGACGTAGAGGGCTGGGGGAGGAGAGGGAGAGGGAGAGACACGGGCTGGAAGAGGTGGTGATAGGGGGGGGACATGGCAGGAGGGTCAGGCTTAGAGCCAGGGGCGGGTCAAAGGTAGGGGGCTGGACTAGCCGCCAGAATGTTCTTCGGGTGGGGCAAAGGGCAGAATCACTTGGGTGCTTGTTTGCACGTGGGATTCCTTGAATACTTGTGTGTTTGCTGGCCTATCCGCTCGTCTGCTTGCTCACAGGCTTGCTTGCTCCCTCATCGGCCTACATGGCGGCCTGCTTGCTAGTTGACTCTCTGCTGCTGGGTGGTTGCCTCGTCCGCCTGATACTGTGCTGTCCCTGCAGGAATATCAGTCTGGAAGCTGGTAGTAGACCCCCTTGCATGCCTAGAACCATCTAGCACCTGCCCTCACCATGCTTGTATCCTTATAAACCCATCAATGAAGGACTGCTTGAGAGAGAGTGAGTGAGAGAGAGAGAGAGAGAGAGAGAGAGAGAGAGAGAGAGAGAGAGAGAGAGAGAGAGAGAGAGAGAGAGAGAGAGAGAGAGAGAGAGAGAGGGTTAGCCTCTGCCCTCTGCCTTCAGCCTCTGCCCCAGGTTTCCTAGCTACTTAAGAGGCTGCTCTAGCCTTCATTTGGTCATTATTCAGTGGGAGCCGGAATTTTTCGCTCGCGCCGGCCGCCGAAGGCGGCCGACGCTCGACGGTGCGGCCTTCGGCCGCGCGCGATGGGACGGTAAGTAACCACAAACTGAGCCGTTTAAATTCATAAGCATTACACACATGGCAACTCCTAACGCGGCTTAGCCGCGCGTCACACTAAATGGGGCAGTCGGAGCCCGCATCTACATGTGGTGAGCCCCAAGGGCGTGAAGAACGCCCGTCAGGGAGCGCCACAGCTCCCGGACCACAAGCGTGCTTGCGCCGATCGCCGCGGCTCCAGATCCTGCGCGCAAGTGCCGCCTCAGGCCCCGGACAGCCTCGTCAAGCTGCCCCGCAGCAGCAGCGCCACCCTCCACGGGCGCAGCCAACACGGGCGCCAGCAACGAAGCGAGCTGGTCCGCCGCGTCCAAGCACGTGTCACGCTGGCGGCCGCGGAAAGTCTCCGGAGAAATCACGGGGAGAGACGAGTGAGCGAGAACTTGAATCAGCAGCAACGCGTGGAGGCTCTCCGCCAGACGGTGGAGTTAGCCAAGTGTCGCCTCTGGAACACGCATCTGCGGGGGCTGCAGCGCCTCCGTCAGAAACAGCAGCGGCTCATCAGCAGCAACGTGGTGGGAATGTTGAGCCGCAGCGCCACCCCCCGCTGCAACAAACTCCACCCCCGCAACAGGCGGAACCGGTGGCAAATGCAGACGAGAGCCGGGAGCAGGTGCCGAGACAGAAGGAGAAGGAGCCGACGGGGCGAGGACAGGAGGAGGAAATGCAGCAGCTGGCGGAGGGGCCACAGGAGGCTCAGTCTGACGAGGAGCCACGGGCGCTGGCGCGGCCCGCAGCGAACTGCTCTGACTCTGCGCCGCCCTCTCCTCACGCACGGCCCGCGACACCTCCCGCTGGAGATCCGCCATTGTCACAGGCGGACGGTATCTCCCGCCACCACCACGCCCGTGGGGGCCCCTCCAGCCCCCATTGCCACCAGGGTGAGCAGGCCACTGGGCCTGCTGCTGGTAGCGCCGGGGAGAGTTGCGCCGGCGCCGCGACGTCTCGCGCTCTTTTTGGGGCGCGGGAGAATGGGGGCGAGATAGGCGGCGGTCCGGCGAGGGGGGACGAGACGGCTGCACTACAAGGGCCGCCGGCAGCAGAGCGGGAGCCGCCGGGTCCGCACCAGGAGGCGCAGCCATCGGAGCCGGGTCGACAGTGGTGGCGGACGCCGCCTTCGGGGAAGAAGCAGACACCGGCGCAGGCGCGTCGGGGACAGAAGCGGTCGGTGCAACGAGTGCGCCAGGGGCAGGAACAGAGCGAGCAACAGCTTCCCCAGCAGGCGCTGAAGCCACCGGCGCAACCACAGGCGCCGGAGGCACAGGCGCAGCAGTCGGAGCGGGCGGAGTTTCAACAGGAGCCGACGGGCCAGCCTCGACCACGCCAAGGGGAGCCGCGGGTGCGGGGGGAAGAGTCTTTTCAGCGTCTGCTGTCGCGGGCTTCGGAACCGGCGGTACAGGGGGCTTCGTCGGCATGGTCGCCGTTCCGGGGGCAGACTGAGGCGTGGCGATCACTGCCGACCAGGCGGCAGCGCGCTCTGGCGACGGCTCAGGAGCGCCGGCAATCACCATCTCAGGGACGAGGACGTCGCGAGCCTGGGGGGCAGGCAGTAAGCGGGACGGGCGGAGGACCGGAAAACGGGTATCAGGCGGAGGCACGCAGGGCTTTAACTACTTTGGAAGCAACTAATGAAGAGGAGGATTTGGGTGACCCCTCTTATAGGGAAGACACGCTCCCATCAAGTGAGGACGACGAGCAGGAGGAAGTGGGAGTTACGAGAGGGACTGCTAGGAGAGGGACTGCTGGGAGAGGAACAGCGGGGTTAGCGCAAGGGGTGGAAACACCACAGGGAGCCTCCGGTCCGTCAGATGCTGAACGGACGGCGGAGATTCCAACTTCGAACGAACAAGCCACAACGGGGCGCGCCAGACGAAATCGGACCACCATGGGCAATGCCGCGACGCGTCCCTCAATGCCAATTCCCCGCTATTACTCAGCTGACGAGCTAGCAGAGCGGCCGGATTTGTTCGCTGCCATCGCGAACTGGGATGTCGCGGCCCTGTGCGACACTCGTCAGCCTACGCTGTCAAGGCGTTTACCGCCGAATCTGTGCCAGCTTTTCGCAGTCGCGATGCTGACACCGTTACTTCACCTGTCGCGACACCCCGAATCAGAGTCAGGATGGCGACTGCTGCTGTTTCTCCCGCGTTTAACACTTTGTCAAACCTCACCGCAGCGACCAGATTGGCATGGGGTCAAGGCTCGGCTCCGGGGCTTTCAACGTGGCGAATGGGAGCAGTTATATAGGCATGCGGTGGACGCGGTCAACACACCACCTCCGCCCAGACACCAGCCCGACGCGACTGGGGTCATCAACCATGCAGAAGGATTGGCGAAACGTGGCAGTCTACGTCGGGCCGTGCTGGCCCTCGAGTCAACACCCGTCTGCACCCCTGGCCCGGAAATTCTGGAAGAATTGCGCCAAAAACACCCCCCCGCTGTACACGGGGCAGTGACCTGGCCTGAGCACGACGGGTCAAAGCTGTCAATCGCCCACCCCGAGTTCGCAAAATTATTGGGGCGGTACGAAAACGGGGTGGGAGCCGGACCGTTAGGAATGACATTTGAGCATCTGCGCGACGCGGCAATTACCAACGCACTGGTCCGCACCCATCTGCACGCCTTGGTCAACACCATCCTGGGCGGAAACCTGCCAGGCTCGGTGGCGAATCTTCTAACATCTTCACGCCTCATTGCCTTGGCCAAGCCGGGAGGGGGGGCTCGACCAATCGCGATTGGGGAATGTTTGACGCGGCTTGCAGCAAAAGCCGCTTTGGCTGCCATGGGGGACGCTGCACGGGAACTTTTTCTACCGCTACAGTACGGAGTGGCAGTGCCAGGTGGCGCGGAAGCAGTGATCCACGCAGCCAGAGCCCACATGGACGCCCGCCCAAACAGCCTGGTCCTGCAGGCTGACATTTCGAACGCGTTCAACAGCATATCGCGAAACGCCATCGCCTCCGCGTTACACGACCCCGCTCTTTCGCCGCTGCTGCCCTTAGTCAAATTGACGTATGGTAACCCATCGCAACTACTTCTCGACGCCAACTTCAACTCGGACCCGCTAAGCAGCGAACGGGGTGTACGCCAAGGCGACCCACTTGGCCCGCTCCTGTTCGCAGCAGGGATACACGCCACCCTCCGCGAAACTGCCGAGACACATCCTGAAGTGCTCTGTTTGGCGTACACCGACGACATCACGTTCTTGGGTGACACGGCGAGCACTGTAGCAGCCTTCACGTTCTTCACCGACAAACTGGCACATCTAGGCCTGAGGCACAATCCCCAGAAGTGTGCGGCATGGAGTGCAAATCCTGCCGAACACGCTATTCTTCCACCAGGGGTACCTTTCTCAGGGGAAGGGGTGCGTCTCTTGGGAAGCTTCCTAGGACCTGACAGCGGCGCCGCTAAATTCCTGGCGGACCAACTCGATGAGATGGCAAGGCCCCTAGCACTTATCGAGCGTGCTGATCCGCAGGTCGCCGCTCTCCTCATCACACGCTATATCTCGAGGCGGGTCGCTTACCTTATTAGGACGACGCCGCTACACCTGTTGCCTCGCGAACGTTGGAGCCAGTGGGGGAAAGACCTCCTCATCGCTCTGCTAACTTCATGTGACATACGCGTCCCCACGTGTAGGGCCGAGCAAGCGCGCGTCTGGGACCAGGCTTCGCTTCCGCCGTCGCTCGGAGGGATAGGCATAACTGACCCCCTAGTCGAAGGGGTATACGGATTCACAGCAAGCTTCACACAGGCAGCCTTCTTTCTGTCCACCCTCGAGCTGGGACCCGAGAATGCCTTGGCGCAGGCACGGCTTCACATGCTACTGCCGCGAGATGATGGCACGCCACTGCACAGGTGGCTTGCAGAGTGCGAGGCGGCGCTGCCTCTAGACGCTCGGGAATTACTGGAGAAGGAGCGGCTCGAACGGTCCGATGTAAGGCTCCAGCACGTACTCGGCCTCAAGGTTCACGAGCAGATACGCCGTGCAGGTTCAAGCGACGCGGCGCATGAAGCCGAACCCGCTCTCGGGCCACACGCAGCGCATGTTCTCCCTTACAGGTTACGGCACGGGCGACTGGATCACGGCCATCCCCATCGCGCCAACGCGGCGCATCGGGCCAGTACACTTCGCCAACGCCGTGCGGTTCCGCCTGGCCCTGCCGTTCTCAACGCCGAAGAAGTGTGACTGCGCTGACCACACCTCTATCACCGACCCCCGCCTCCCGAACCATCTCCTTCGCTGCGGCACGGGCAAGCACCGAATCAACACCCACAACGAGCTGCGGGACGCCTGCATTAGCATGGCGCAGGATGCTGGTTTCATTGTCCATCGGGAGTCGGCCGTTCACAGCCCCATCGAAGAGCAAATGGCCGACTTCACAATGACGGATAGAAGCAGTGGGGCGGTCTATATCTGCGACGTCACCGTCACAGACCCCATCAGCACCCGGGATCCTGAGGCTCAAAAAGGCAGGGGGTGGGCGGCACGTGAGCAAGCGGATAAGAAGATCAAGCACTATGCCAACCGCCCAGAGACGGTTGGCTTCTTCCCACTGGCGGTAGACACCTATGGCTGCCCATGCGCCGAGGTGCCCGTGTTTCTCAAGCTTCTTGCAGATACAGCAGCTCGGCGCCACTTCAACGCCGACTCAAAATCCTACTATGCCGCCAAGTTTCTGCACCAGTTTCGCCAGAGATGGTCGGTGGCCCTTCAAAGGGCCCAATCTGTAGGCCTCCTTCTCAAGTTGGGTGAGGCGGCAGCAGCTGAGAACCCGCCGGTGGGCGGTATTGGGCAGGAGTTGCACCTAGGAGACTGTTTTGCAGTGATAGAGCCCCTCCTGGAACTATAGAGGGGGTATAGGGTAGGAATTGCCTTTGTGTTTTGTTACCCCTGCTACTATACCTTGCATGCATGTACCTGGTTGCCATATCAATACAAGGACCATTAGAGAGAGAGAGAGAGAGAGAGAGAGAGAGAGAGAGAGAGAGAGAGAGAGAGAGAGAGAGAGAGAGAGAGAGAGAGAGAGAGATCTAGCCTCTGGGTTGTGGGTTCTGGGTGGGTTGTGGGTTGTGGGTGGGTTGTGTCTACTCTCAAAACCGACGGGTGGGTGGGTTCAGATTTTTTCGCTCGTTCGAGAGAGCGAGAGAGAGAGAGACACCTAGCCTCTGCCATCTCCCTTTGCCCTCTGCCCTCTCCTCTGTGAGCTACTTAAGAGGCCTTCCTGGCCTCTTCTCCTCATTGTTGGGTGGGTGCCTTCGGCCGCGCGTGAGGGGACGGCAAAGGAACACGCACAAGAGTGACTATAAGCAACGGCATACAAGCGATGGCATTCCCTACGTCAGCCTAGACAAGTGAAGCGACCATGGGGCAACCGGAGCCCGCGCCTACATGCGGTGCGCTCCAAGGGCGTGAAGAACGCCCGTCAGGGAGCGCCACAGCTCCCAGACCACAAGCGTGCTTGCGCCGATCGCCGCGGCTCCAGATCCAGCGCGCAAGTGCCGCCTCAGGCCCCGGACAGCCTCGTCAAGCTGTCCCGCAGCAGCAGCGCCTCCCTCCGCGGGCGCAGCCAGCACGGGCGCCAGGAGCACCGCGAGCTGGTCTGCCGCGTCCAGGCAGGTGTCACGCTGGCGGCCACGGAATGACTCAGGAGGGATTACGGGGAGAGACGAATGTGCAACCACCTGAATCAGCAGCAGCGCGTGAAGACTCTCAGCGAGGCGATGGAGTTGGCCGAGTGTCGCCTCCGGAACACGAGTCTGCGGAGGCTGAAGCGCCTCCGCCAGGAATAGGAGCGGCTGATCCTCATCAGCCGGATGCGAATACTGCGTCGCAAACGCGCCGCCACCAGCGGGCGCAAATTCCACCCCCGCAACAGGCGGAACCAGCGGCAAGCGAAGACGCGCTCCAGAGGCGGGCGCGGACGCAGCAGGAGCAGGAGCCGTTGGGATGTGAACCTGAGGAGGGGGTGCAGCGACAGGCGGTAGACTCGACGGGAGCACAGGCTGGCGTGGAGCCTCTTGGGCCGGCGAGGCGCGCATCGAACTGCTCTGGCTCTGCGACGCCCTCTCCTCACGTACCGCCCTCGACACTTCCCGCTGAAGATCTGCCATCGTCACCGGCGGGCGGTACCCCCCACCACCACCGCGCCCGCGGGGACCCCTCCAGTCCCCCTGACCACCGGGGTGAGCAGGCCAGTGAGGCTGCTGCTGGTATTGCCGCGGAGAATCCCGACGGGGACGAGACGACTTGCGATCCTGGTGGGGCGAGGGGGGATGAGGGCGAGACGGTCGGCGGTCAGGCGACGGGAGACGTGACGGCTGTCCTGCCGGGGCCATCGGCGCCACAGCAGGCGCGGATTGCCCCGCCGCTGAGGGCGCAACCGACGGAGCCGGGCCGCCAGTTGTGGCGGACGCCGCTTTTATCGACGAAACAGAAGCCGGTACAGGCGCGTCGGGGACGGAAGCAGGCGGTGCAACGGGCGCGCCAGGGACAAGAACTGGGGGATCAGCAACACCCCCAGCAGGAGCAGGCACCAACGGCTCGACGAAGAGGGCCAGGGGAACAGGAGCAGCCGGCGGAGCGGACGGAGCAGCCGCAGGAACAGACGGGCCAGCCCCCGCCATGGCAAGGGGATCCGCGGGTGCGTGGGGAAGAGTCTTTTCAGCGACTATTGTCGAGGGCGTCGGAGCCGGCGGTACAGGGGGCTCCGTCGGCATGGTCGCCTTTCCGGGCCCCGACTGAGGCTGGGCGACCACAGCCGACCAGGCGGCAGCGCGCACTGGCGATGGCTCAGATGCACCAGCAATCACCATCTGGAGAGCGGGGAGGCAGCGGGGCCAGGAGGCAGGTTACGAGCGGGACAGGCGGAGGTCCGGAAAACGGGTATCAAGCGGCGGGGCGTAGGGCTTTAACGGCTCTGGAGGCAACTAATGAGGATGACGAGTTAAGGGACCCATCTTATAGGGAAGAATCCCTCCCTCCAAGCGAAGACGAGGGGATCGAGGATGAAGGCAGTACAAGGGAGGCAGCGGGAAGAGGAGTAGCGAGGGTAGGGCTCTCGGCCACGCAAGCAGCACAGGCGGATCAGCGACCGTCCGATGTCGATCGAACGGGTGAAATTCCAACCCCAATCCTGCCAGGGCGGACGGGCCGCGCTCGACGAAATCGGACCGCCACTACCAATGTCGCGACGCGCCAAACCACTCCGACTCCCCGCTATTTTTCCCCTGACGAACTGGCGAAGCGAGCAGACCTGTTCGCAACCATCTCGAGCTGGGACATCGCGGCACTCTGCGACAGTCGCCAGCCTTCGCTGACACGCCGTTTACCGCCTAATCTGTGCCAACTGTTCTCGCTGGCGCTACTGACACCGTTACTTCACCTATCGTGAAACCCCGAATCCGAGGAGGGTTGGCGCCTGTTGATGTTCCTCCCGCGCCTAACACTTCGCCAGACCTCGCCACAACGACCGAACTGGCCAGGGGTCAAAGCCCGGCTCCGAGCCTTTCAGCGCGGCGAATGGGGGCAGCTATACCAGGACGCGGTCGACGCGGTCAACACACCCCCACCGCCACGACACCAGCCTGACAGGACCGGAGTCATCAGCCGAGCCGAGGGCCTAGCGAAACGTGGCAGCCTACGCAGGGCCGTGCTGGCCCTGGAGTCAACACTCGTCTGCACCCCGAGCCAGGAAATATTGGAAGAGCTGCGTCAGAAGCACCCGCCAGCAGTACCCGAAGCAGTGACCTGGCCCGAGCCACCAGAGTCAAAACTGTCCATCACCCATGCTGAGTTCGCCAAGATTCTTGGAAGGTGCGAGAACGGGGTGGGGGCCGGACCTTCAGGTACGACATTTGAGCACCTACGCGACGCGGCGATCACCAATGGAATGGTCAGCACCCATCTGCACGCCTTGGTCAATACCATGCTCGGAGGGAATTTGCCAGGCCCGGTCGCAAAAATCCTGACTGCGTCACGGCTCATAGCTCTGGCCAAGCCTGGGGGAGGAGCCCGGCCAATCGCGATAGGCGAATGTTTGACAAGGCTGACAGCCAAGGCAGCCCTGATAGCCATGGGAGAAGCTGCCCGCGAACATTTCCTGCCAATTCAGTACGGCGTGGCAGTGCCAGGTGGAGCAGAGGCGGTAATACACGCAGCCAGGGCATTCTTGGATGCCCGTCCCGACAGCCTGGTCCTCCAAGCCGATATTTCAAATGCATTCAACAGCATTTCGCGACGTGCCATCGCTACTGCGTTACAGGAGCCCGGACTCTCGCCACTACATCCATTTGTAAAACTGACCTACGGTAACCCGTCGCAGCTGTTCCTCGACACCGATTTCAACTGCGAACCGCTGCAAAGTGAACGGGGCGTTCGGCAGGGAGATCCACTAGGCCCGTTACTGTTTGCAGCGGGAATACACCCCACGCTCTGTGAGATTGCAGAGGCACACCCCAACGTGCTCTGCTTGGCGTATGCGGACGATGTCACCTTCCTGGGTGACACTTCGTGCACTGTAGCAGCTTTCACAGACTTCACAGCCAAGCTGGCACGCCTGGGCCTGACGCATAATCCGCAGAAATGTGCGGCCTGGAGCTCGATCACAGTCACACAAGCACAACTCCCACCTGGGGTGCCGGTTTCAAAGGACGGGGTACGGCTCCTGGGTAGCTACGCGGGGACGGACGCCGGAGCAGCTAAGTTCCTAACCGAACAACTAGCCGAGATGACAAAGCCGCTGCCACTAATAGAACGAGCTGACCCCCAAGTAGCCGCGCTGCTACTCACGCGATGCATTTCTAGACGAGTAGCCTACCTCATTAGAACGACACCGCTCCACCTACTCCCCCGCGACACCTGGAGCCAGTGGGGTCGGGACCTGCTCACTACCTTACTCACCTCCTGCGACATCCGCATGCCAACGTGCCGCACCGAGCAAACGCGTGTGTGGGAGCAGGCGTCGCTGCCCACATCGCTGGGTGGCATCGGCATTACAGACCCGCTCGTTGAAGGGATCTACGGTTTCACAGCGAGTTTCACTCAAGCGGCGCTGTTCTTGTCCTCCCTGGCGCTAGCACCGGAGAATGCTTTGACGATCGCTCAGAACCACATGCTGCTGCCAAGAGACGACAGCACGCCGATGCATTCTTGGCTCAAGGAGTGCGAAGCGGCTCTGCCACTAGACGCGCGCGAGATCCTGGAGAAGGAGCGGCTGGAGCGATCGGATATTAGGCTACAACATGTGCTCGGGCTAAAGGTGCACGGAAGCAGATACGCTGTACAGGTCCGGGCAACCAGGCGCATGCGGCTGAACCCACTCTCAGGCCACACGCAGCGTATGTTTTCGCTGACAGGGTATGGCACCGGCGATTGGCTGACCGCGATCCCCATTGAACCCACCAGACGGGTAGGCCCCGTACACTTCGCCAACGCCGTTCGATTCCGCCTGGCCCTCCCCTTTTCAACCCCTAAGAACTGCGACTGCGCGGACAAGACCGCCATCACTGATCCCCGCCTGCCGAACCATCTCCTCCGCTGCGGCTTGGGCAAACACCGCATCAACACCCACAACGAGCTACGGGATGCGTGCATTAGCATGGCGCAGCACGCAGGTTTCATTGTTCACGGCGAGTCGGCCGTCCATTGCCCTATCGAGGAACAAACCGCCGACTTTACCATGACGGATAGAAGCAGTGGGGCGGTTTATGTCTGTGATGTCACCATCACCGACCCCATAAGCACGAGGGACCCAGAGGCGCAGAAAGGCAGGGGATGGGCGGCACGGGAACAAGCGGATAAGAAAATCCAGCATTACGCCAACCGGCCGGAGACGGTTGGCTTCTTCCCATTGGCAGTCGACACCTATGGCTGCCCATGCGCGGAAGTACCAACCTTCCTGAAGCTACTTGCAGACACGGCGGCTCGGCGCCACTTTAACGCCGACTCTAAATCCTTTTATGCCGCCAAGTTCCTGCACCAGTTTTGGCAGCGATGGTCAGTGGCCCTTCAGAGGGCCCAATCAGTGGGTCTTCTACTCAAGTTGGGCGAGGCGGCAGCAGCAGAGAATCCGCCTGTAGGGGGTATTGGTCAAGAGTTACACCTAGGGGACTGTTTTGCGGTGGTAGAGCCCATCTTGGAGCTCTAGGGGAATAGTGAGTAGGAATTGGTGCTTTGTTTGTTTGTTTGTTACATCCATACACTGCATGCTTGTACCTTGCCGCTATATCAATACAAGGACCATTAGATAGAGAGAGAGAGAGAGAGAGAGAGAGAGAGAGAGAGAGAGAGAGAGAGAGAGAGAGAGAGAGAGAGAGAGAGAGAGAGAGAGAGAGGGAGAGAACACAGAATCAATACGCACAACGAGCTTCGGGATGCCTGCGTCAGCATGGCGCAGGATGCGGGCTTCATTGTTCACACAGAGTCCGCGGCCTACTGCCCATTAGATGAACAGACGGCGGACTTAACAATGATGGACCGGAGCTCCGGGGCTGTCTATATTTGTGATGTAACGGTCACAGATCCGATTAGTACCCGGGATAAGACGGCTGCCAAGGGAAGGGGATGGGCAGCACGGGAGCAGGCGGATAAGAAGATTAAACACTATGCAAGCCAGCCTGACACGGTGGGCTTTTTCCCCCTTGCTGTTGAGACCTACGGGTGCCCGTGTGCGGAGGTGCCCGTGTTCCTGAAACTGCTGGCGGACTCTGCTGCTAGGCGTCACTTCAACGCCAAACCTAACTCATTTCATGCAGCCAGATTCCTCCATCTTTTCAGGCAGAGGTGGTCCGTGGCACTGCAGAGGGCCCAGTCAGTGGGGTTCCTCATGAAGACGTGTCAAGCCGCTATGGCAGAGCACCCACCTGTTGGGGGGACGTAGCAGGAGCTCCACCTGGGTGATTGCCTTACCGTGATTGAACCTCTGGTGGAGGTTTAGGGAAAGATGACAAGAGTGTTGTTTAGGATGTGTGGTAGTTTGTTTCTTAGTGTGCCCATAGGCTTGTCTAATCTTTGTCATTTTACTTGCATGCTTGTACTTTGCTGCTAGATCAATACACGGGCCATGAGAGAGAGAGAGAGAGAGAGAGAGAGAGAGAGAGAGAGAGAGAGAGAGAGAGAGAGAGAGAGAGAGAGAGAGAGATGGCTTGGGGCTAGTCTTTAGCCGTTTTTCACCCTCTCCTCCCTAGCCCTTAGTCCTTAGCCTTTTCCAGGGCTGTTTTCCTAGTATTAAGCACCTAGTGAGGAGTCCTTTGAGCTCATTCTTCACTGGTGAGTTCAGTTTACTCCCCAAAAACCGGCGGCTCGCGCCGGCCGCCTTCGGCGGCCGCCGCTCGCCGGCGCGGCCTTCGGCCGCGCGAGAGGGGTGACAAGGCAAAAAAAACCCCTGGCATATCAACATGGGGCAGTTCAACATGCAGGCATAGAAGAACAACGGCTACAACAACACACCCGGGCGTGAGAACACCGCCATGGGGAAGCCCAAACCCAGACCTGCTGCTAAGGGGGCTGGCAAGGGGAAGGCTTCTGCTACTCAACGAGGATCCAACACAGCCTCCCGTCCAGCCAGCGTAGGACGGACGCGGCTGCTGCTACAAGGTCGAGCGGATCCTCCCGGGCAGAATCAGCAAGCCGTGCCAACGCCCCAGGGCCGGGCCCGAGGGCGGCCCCAGGGGAACCTGGCACAAAGCCAATCAGGGGGAGGTAATGCTGCAACTCCTCCGCTACCGCCACTGCCGCTGACTGCTCCGCCGGCTGCATCGCCTCGACCCGCACCTCCTGCTGCACCAGGGTCACGTGAAGCTGGTCGAGCACGTATGACAGGAGCGTCATGCACGTCCCAACGTGCATCACGCGCTGCTTGACGCGAGTTGGGGGCTCACCAGGAACCACGGCAGGGGGAGGAGGCTGGGCGGGAGGCGTCACTGGCTCCCACGGACGCGGCACGGGGGGGCTGCCATACAGGCCCTGATGGAACGATGGAGGGGCTGGTACTGGCTGAGGGCCTGGAGCGTGCAGGCGAGGTGACGGTGGAACGTGGGGCATTGAGGGACGTGGCGGCTGCGGCTGGAGGGGCAGTGGAAAACGACGTAGCGGGGACTGAGCTGGTGGCTGCTGCGGCACCCAGGTTGGCGGCGGCAATGGTGCCTGAGGCTGCTGCTGCTGCTGCGTCTGCAGCGGCGACGGCGGCGGGCCTGGTGCCTGCTGGCGTTTCTGCCGCTGCCTTTGACGGCGGCTCAACTTCACCCTCTGCCATCCCACGGGTTGCACAGCCGGGGGCTGAGGAGCCAGGTCCGGGCGCGGATAAGGAACAGACCGCGGAGGTGGTGTTGTCCGCGTCGCCGGCGCCTGTAACTGCGGCTGTGCTGGCGGCAGCGATGTCTGCTGCGACTGGGGAGCAGGGCGGAGCCCCGTCGGCGGAAGACGTGATGACTGCCGCTGCGTGCGCCGAAACGCCTGTTGATGCCGTGGCCGCAAACAGGCAGGAGTGCGCCCAGGCGGAGGGGGAGTTTCCAGGACACGCACACGGCGATTCTTCCGGCGCGGCACAGGCGAAGTCGAAGAAGAAGTTGCGCGCCCAGCCAGCGCCGAGACGGCCCGGAGCAGGGCTGGGACCTGGCTCCCCGGGTCCCCTCCTGGGCTGGCTTTTGCAAGGGCAACCGCCATCAGAGCGAGCGCGTCGGTCGTCATCTGCGCATACGCAAGAGGCAAGGGGGGTCTCCGGACTCAATGAGGTAGCACAGGGGACGACAGCAACCCACCAAGCAGATCAGCCGGCCTCTAACCAGGACAATGGAGCAGGCGCCCACTTACCGCCAAGCCCTGCTGCCCCAGCCGCAGAAGGCGTTGCCACTCGTCGCTTGGCCCGACTGGGCACTGTCACGTGGGGCCCTCCAAGGGGAGGCCGTACGCCGTGGATGCCGGCGGGGAGAGCGGGACTGGAGGCCACGGCTCGATCGGCGCCGGCAGCGGGCCGGGGTTTACGCGGTATGGGCCGCGGAAGGCGAGGGGGAGGGCGCGGGAGTGTCGCTCGTCTGGGGGGAGCGGAGATCCAACCCCGAACAGGCCCGTGGCGGGAACGTCACGAGCGTCCAGAGGTTTCGGAGGCTGCAGCCAATGGGGACGAAGCCGGCTCTGCTGAGGAGAACGGGGATCCAGATTTTATGTGTGGAGATGAACCAGGCCCAGAGTCGGAAGAGGTTTCGCTGGACAACGAGGAGGAAGTGGGAAGGGGGCGGAATCGAGCGAGAGGCACAGGAGATGGAGCAGACGGAGAAACATCCCATGCTGTGGGAGGGTCGGTCCCAGCCGCAGCGGTCGCCAACGAGGTGAAATCGCCTGCCACCCTGGCAGAGGACGACGCCATCTGGCAGATAGCCGGCACGTGGACCATGGACCTTCTCCAACGAATGGACCAACCGTTCCTAGTCAGACGGCTACCACCCCAGGTGTTAGACAAATACTGCCTGTGCCTCCTTGCGCCACTCCTACGGCTGTCATCAAACCCAGAATGCCCAGGTGCATGGGCGATCCTGCTATACCTCCCGAGGCTAACGCTGCGTCCACCACCAGAGCCAGTCACTGGCAGCCGATGGGCATCAATTGAGGCTCGGCTGCATCAGTTCCAGTTAGGAGATTGGGAGGGGTTGTTCGAAGCTGCTTGCACCATCCCCGACACAGGTGCTCCGCTTAGACACCAAAATGACGACGAAGGGGTTTGCGCGAGGGCAGAGGGTTTGGTTAAAAAAGGCAACATTTCGAAAGCAGTTGTAGCGTTACGCACCAGCCCTCTCGCCGAGCCGAATTTGGCGACGTTGACTGCCCTGAGAGCGAAACACCCGTCCTCTCGCACCCCAACGCCAGCCTGGGTTACCGGGATCACTGACTCTGAGCTCAGAATCCCACTAGAAGCTCTTCGCGAAATTCTCGCGAAGTGCCCGAATGGGGTGGGAGCGGGGCCTTCAGGCTGCTGTTTCGAACACCTGAGAGACCCAGCCCTAGCGAGTGAGGAGATCCTTCTGCTCCTCGCAAACGTGGTTACTCGCCTCGCCAGTTCCTTCCAGAGCCAAAAAGTCCGCGACCTTCTACTCCCTTCCCGGCTCATAGCATTAGAGAAGCCCGGGGGAGGAGTTAGACCGATCGCAATAGGCGAGGCTTTACTACGCGTGGTAGCAAAGGCGGCGCTACACAGTTTAGGCCCGAAAATCCGAGAGTTCTTCCTCCCCGTTCAGTTCGGCGTAGCGGTCCCTGGGGGCGCGGAGTGTATTATCCACACGGTTCGCTCCCTACTCCGAGATGACGAGACCCGCATAGCTCTACAGCTGGATGTGGAGAACGCTTTCAACAGCGTAGAACGCACGTCATTCCTAGCCGCCCTTCAGTGGTCCAGCCTCAACCCGCTGCTCCCGCTCGTTAGGAACCTCTACGATGGCCCCTCGCGGCTTTTAGTGGACCCCCGCCTGGAAGTGGAGCACATCCAAAGCTCCAGGGGTGTTCGCCAAGGGGACCCGCTGGGACCTCTTCTTTTTGCAGCGGCGATCCAGCCTATTCTGCTCGGCGTGGCTTCAACTGTTCCGGAGGTGGCGGTAGTGGCATATGCCGATGATATCACAATCGTGGGGCCCCGCGAAGCAGCGTGCGCCGCTTTCAACACGGTCGTTGCGGAGCTGGCTTCGTGTGGTTTGTGGTGCAACCTGGCAAAGTCTGCGGCATGGTGCGCAGTGCGGGAGGAAGGAGGGGACGGCTTGCCACACGGCCTGCCCATCCACCCAGGTGGTTTGAAGGTGCTGGGCAGCCCGGTTGGCAGCGATGCTTTCTGCACCGACCAGGTCCGGACGGCGCTTGCGGAGGCAGCTGCGCCGCTACCCCTCGTCGCCCAGCTCAATCCGCAGCACGCCCTACTCATGATATCGCGGAGCATTTCCCGCCGCATCTCGTACTTACTTCGCACAACACCGGCAGAGGCACTGGCCCGTACGGAGTGGAGGGAATGGAGCGAGGCATTGGTGGGAGCAGGTCTCACGGCATCGAAGCTACAGATCCCGCCGAGCGAGCTAGAGCAAAGCCTGCTGTGGCGCCAGGCAACGCTCCCGGTTCGGCTGGGGGGCCTGGGAATCATTGATCCCATTTCCGAGGCCCCAGCCGCGTACCTAGCCTCAACTGCAGCAGCGCACCTTCTACTGCAGCAGCTGAACTTGCCGCCGGACTACCTACTTCACAGGGCCGGGGATCTGCTTTCCCCGACATGGACCCCACCTCCCCCCCGGGTGAACCCGCTGTCCCCGCTCGAGGCAAGGCTCCCAGCACAGGCCGCGGCGGTGCTACACAGCTACAGAGAGAACCCCAGGGGTATTGGCAACCTGCATCTGGGGCTCTCCAAGGCCATCAATCACACGCGGGCGGAGGAGCTGCTGGCAGATACGGTAACTGATAGGCCGGGGGTGGACCGGGGCCATGCCATTCGGCTCATCAGCCTGAAAGGAGTGGGAGCAGGCGACTGGCTCCATGCAGTGCCCACGAGGGCTGACCTCAATATCCCCTGGTCAGTTCTCGATGGCACTAGGCTTGCGCCTTGGCATGGAACTACCGGTAGCGGAGGTCTGCCCCTGCAAGCGGTCCAATTCCAAGATAGCTGACAAGAGTCTGCCCAACCACCTGCTACGGTGTGCCGATGGTGGGGATGCTGTGCGCACCCACAATGCAATGACCTTCGCTGCTCTTCGCATGGCACAGGAAGCCGGGTACAAAACCTTTCACGAGACGACCGCATTCTCTCCCCCAGTCCAGAACAAGCGTGCTGACCTAGCCGTCAGGGACCAAGAGTCGGGAGAGACTTGGGCGACAGACGTGACGGTGACTGACCCGGTCCTGCAGAGGAGGGACGTGAGGGCGCGGAAGCCGCCGGGGTGGGCAGCGGAGGAGGCGTCGCAGGCCAAGCACAGGCTCTACGAGGGGCGGCCTGGCTATGTGGGCTTCTTCGGCTTGGCGGTTGAGACCTACGGGGCGTTGGCGACTGACACTCAACAGTTCCTTCGTATGTTGGCTACCTATGCGGCGAAGAAGAAGTACCGCCAGGGGCGCCTCACCACCACTGCTGCCCGCCTCAACGCACACTACAGGCAGCGGTGGTCGGTGATGCTCCAACGTAGCCAGGCGACATCCCTCCTCTCCAAGTCTAACCGGGCAGCGGAAGCGGCATTCCCTCAGGCTGCAGCGGACCCTTGGGCGCCCCGCCTGGGAGACCTCTGGCAAATGCAGGTGGACGAGTATGAGGAGCGCCAGGCACCAGCTAGAGCGGCTTAGGGGGCTGGGGAGGAAGGAACTCGGTGACAGGGGGGCGGCTGGGGGGCAGCAGGGGTGGGATACAGGGGCGTGGTGAGGGTCAGGAAGAGGAATACAGAGTTGGGGGAGGCTCCAGTGGGGGCAGGGAGAATGGAAGGTGTCTCAGGGAAGTTGCGAGGAAGCTGCTGGGTGAAGGAGGATAAGGGGTGGTCCTATGGTACGGGAGGAATAAGGGATAGGCGGATTGTGGGGTTCTCGGGGACCTGTGCTGCGGTGGACCGGGCTGTTCTGAGAGCTAGGTGATCGATGTGCTTTGGCTGGACGGGCTTGCTCGGTTTGTTTGTTAGTTCTGTTTTCCTGGTTGCTTCCATGTTTAGTCACGCTAGTTACCACCACTTGCCATGCCTGTACCTTTGTGACCCATATCAATACATGACTGCTTGAGAGAGAGAGAGAGAGAGAGAGAGAGAGAGAGAGAGAGAGAGAGAGAGAGAGAGAGAGAGAGAGAGAGAGAGAGAGAGAGAGAGAGAGGTTGACACGTCATAGCGGAAGGAGTTGCTCAGACACGTCGGAGGAAGTACCGACACGTCTGCTATAGCATTCTGGCCAGGATGTGCAGGAGAGAAAGGAGAGAATGGCTATGAGAGAAGTACCGACACGTCTGCTATAGCCGCTATGGCTATGAGAGAAGTACCGACCTTCCTCAAACTCCTTCCAGGACCGGAGCTCAGGGGCGGTATGGCTGGCGGATGTAACGATCACCGACCCTATCAGCAAACGTGATGAGAGGGCAAAGAAGGGGAGGGGCTAGGCGGCACGGGAGCAGGCGGATAAGAAAATAGGGCTCTACCATGGTAGGGCAGAGTTCGCGGGGTTTTTCCCCTTGGCAGTGGAGACCTACGGCTGCCCCTGTGATGAAGTACCGACCTTCCTCAAACTCCTTGCTGACACGGCAGCTAGGAAGCTCTTTAATGCGGACCCCTCTACCTACCAGGCCGTTAAGATGCTCCACCAGTTTCGTCAGCGTTGGTCGGTCGCCCTGTAGAGGGCACAGGCGGTTAGCTTCCTCATGAAGCTGAACCTTGCAGCACAGGCTGAAAACCCCCCGCCTAGGAGGGCCAGAGGGGGTGCTGAACCCGGGGGGCTGCATTGCAACACTTGAGCCCCCGCATGGGGGCTGCTAGATGGCGTGTGTAGATGCTCACTTGGTTGTATCTGCTCTATGATAACCCTACAATATGTACTGCATGTTATATCAATAAAGGACCATTCGAGAGAGAGAGAGAGAGAGAGAGAGAGAGAGAGAGAGAGAGAGGGAGAGAGAGAGAGAGAGAGAGAGAGAGAGAGAGAGAGGAACGTCGCGGCGTATAGGCCCGGTACACTTCAGCAACGCCGTGCGTTTCCGGTTGGGTCTCTCCTTCTCTACTCCGAAGAATTGCGACTGCGCAGACCACACTGCTATCACGGACCCGCGCCTCCCCAACCACCTCTTCCGCTGCGGCATTGGTAAACACCGTACGTATACCCACAACGAATTGCGTGACGCGTGCATCAGCATGGTGCAGGACGCGGGGTTCATCGTTCACAGAGAATCCAATGCCTATTGCCTCATCGAGGAGCAGACCGCTGACTTTACCATGACGGACAGAAGTAGTGGAGCGGTCTGGGTGTGCGACGTGACAATCACGGACCCTATCAGTACAAGGGATCCAGAGGCACAGAAAGGCAGGGGATGGGCGGCCAGGGAGCAGGCCGACAAGAAGATAAAACACTACGCAAATCGGCTAGAGACAGTGGGCTTTTTCCCACTCGCAGTAGAGACCTACGGCTGCCCTTGCGCCGAGGTTCCTGTGTTCCTGAAACTCCTTGCAGATATGGCGGCTCGGCGATACTTCAACGCCGACTCTAAATCATTTTATGCCGCAAAGTTTTTGCACCAGTTCAGGCAGAGGTGGTCGGTTGCCCTACAGAGGGCACAATTTGTGGGTTACCTGCTCAAACTGGGTGAGGCGGCTGCTGCAGAGAACCCGCCTGTAGGGGGGATAGGGCAGGAGTTGTACCAGGGGGACTGTTTCACCGTCCTAGAACCTCTTCTTAAGCTCTAGGAGATTCAGGAGGGGGGGTGTTAGGATTAGGCTCCTTTGCATGTTAGTGCCCTGCTGTCTTTCATTGCATGCTTGTACCCTCTTGGCTTATCAATATACGGACCATTAGAGAGAGGAGGAAGTTGAGGCACGCTGCAACAGCACCGCAGGATTTGGCTGACTGCTTGAAGGTACCGCTGGGGTGCACACAGAAAACATCGTTTTTGGGAGTTTCAACTAAATTTAGCTGGAAAGACTTGAGCAAGCAAGAGACAAGCTGGCTTTTGAGCCCCGAGCTGTTTGGCCCTTGAATCGACTCAGAAGCCATACTAAGGGAGCTCTACCTTCTTGAGGGTTTGATGTTGCTTGGCTCGTCCTCACCAACCAAGGGGAGCTTTTACCTTCTTGCCAGCTTACCTTCTTGCCAGCTTTCTTTCTTGCCAGCTTACCTTCTTGCCAGCATACCTTCTTGCCAGCTTACCTTCTTGCAAGCTCACCTTCTTGGCAGCTCACCTTCTTGCCAGCTTACCTTCTTGCCAGCTCACCCCAGCCTACCTTCTTGCCAGCTCATCTTCTTGACAGCTCACCTTCTTGCCAGCTTACCTTCTTGCCTGCTTACTTTCTTGCCAGCTTACCTTCTTGCTAGCTCACCTTCTTGGCAGCAGCGACGCTGACAGCAATTACGCGGTCGTCGTCCGAATCAAATCTGACAAAGCCATCCGTGCACTGTAGCACTTCGTTCCGTAGCTGTCGCAGGTTTTCCACCTCCTTGCCGCTAACTCGCTTGACCTGGAGGAGCACAAGAAAGGGTGGTTGGGACAAATATACAGTGGGAAATATTACGGAAGATTCTTCACATAATAAAGGCCCTCAAGTTATCCACCTCTCCGCCGTTGACTCGCTTGACCTTGAGGCAAATAAAGGTGGTTGGGACTAACACAGATGGGTATACGTGGTGTGGAAGGAAATAGATGGCGATATGAGCATGTACCGTATTACCCCGGATATAGGCGCATATGCGCTTATAATAAATTCATTTTTTTAGGGGGGGCGCTTGTAATTGAGTAACGGCCATAAGCGCCGGCGCTTAAATAATGACAAATACGAAGTTATATATTTAGAGCACCAAATTGTTCATTTTCTTCTTGCCATTTCAACCGAGTCGAAATGCTTAAAGGCCACACCCCAAATTACACAACGAAGTCAACGAAAAAAATGTAGGTTCGGGAAACCCCAGAGACATGTTCGATGGGGAAATCGAGAACCAATCGCGTCAAAAACCCACTCAAAACCCTCGACCAATCACACGAAAGTGGTGACAGTTTTGGGGCCGACACGGTAATTCTGGATGTGTCCTTTAAGCGTGACAAAACAAAATCTCGCGCAAGCGATATTCTGGGTGCACACACAGGCAAAGACACGTCATGCCAGTAGATCCTGACTAGACGCGCAGCCAGTCAGATCTTCGCGAGTCAAACGAAGCGAAATTGAAATCTGACTCGCTGCAAAAATGAATCTCGTTACCGTTTTAAGAAAGAATTTAAATTAAAATTGCACGTGCGCTTATAATAAGTAAACGTTTTCTAGGGGGGGGGCTTATAATCGAGGAACGGCCATAAGCGCTTTTACGAATAGCAATGAATGAAAATTACAGTACACTCCCGACCGCAACCAAAGGAAACATGCAGTATCGAGAAGGAATGGAAAGAGTCTGAATTGACTCGAAGCGTCAGACAGTTGGGATGCATCTGGACCGTCGCAGCAGACAGCATCGGGCTGTCAGATTATAATGCATGTCTAGTCTGTAGTGGGGTACTCAAAAGTGAGTATAACCCTTTTAGGGCTTACTACTTGTATCCCCCTCCTTCCTAGTTTCACCATTCTCCTTCCACAATTCTCTCGACATTTTCCTTACACCCTACACCCTCGAACTTAACTACCAAAGTCACCTAAGCTACTATGGCTCCTAAGCCAAACTCTCGCTAGTTTTTTAACATGCTATCAGAGCTTAAAGCTCCTGGCCTGTGGGCCCACTTGCTTCCGCTGCCCTACTGTGTGTCGCGCGCCCCGTGGCGCGCGACATTCTCCTTTTTTCTTCCCGCCACGCGCTCGGAACGCGTGGCGGTTTTCTGCCCGCCGTGCGCCCCGAGGCGCGCGGCGGGTTCCTACCTCGTAGCGGCGTCTTGGGGGCCCGCGCACTGGCCCCGACCGTCGCCTCGTCGCGGCGTTTTTGGGGGCCCGCACGCAGGCCCCTCCCGTCGCCTCGTCGCGGCACTTTCGGGGCCCGCGAGCCGGCCCCTCCCGTTGCCTCGTCACGGCGCCTTAGGGGCCTGCGCGCGGTCCCCTCCCGTCGCCCGTCGAGGCACTTTCGGGGGCCTGCGCGGCTCCCTAGCACGTCGCCCGTCAGGGCACCCTGGGGGCCGCGCCCTTCCCCTCCCCTCCCTCCTAATTTCCGCTGCAGCAGCAGCCCCTGGAGCAGCCGCCCCAGCAGCAGCAGCACCTGGAGCAGCCGCCCCAACAGCAGCAGCCCCTGGAGCAGCCGCCCCAGCAGCAGCAGCCCCTGGAGCAGCCGCCCCAGCAGCAGCCGCCCCAGCAGGAGCAGCCCCAGCAGCAGCAGCCCCTGGAGCAGCCGCCCCAGCTGCAGCAGCCCCTGGAGCAGCCGCCCCAGCAGCAGCAGCCCCTGGAGCAGCCGCCCCAGCAGCAGCCGCCCCAGCTGGAGCAGCCGCCCCAGCTGGAGCAGCCGCCCCAGCAGCAGCCGCCCCAGCAGCAGCAGCCCCTGGAGCAACCACCCCAGCAGCAGCAGCCCCTGGAGCAGCCGCCCCAGCAGCAGCAGCCCCTGGAGCAGCCGCCCCAACAGCAGCAGCCCCTGGAGCAGCCGCCCCAGCAGCAGCAGCCCCTGGAGCAGCCGCCCCAGCAGCAGCAGCCCCTGGAGCAGCCGCCCCAGCAGCAGCAGCCCCTGGAGCAGCCGCCCCAGCAGCAGCAGCCCCTGGAGCAGCCGCCCCAGCAGCAGCCGCCCCTGGCCCCTGCAGCAGCCGCTCTTGGACCCGGTGCAGCCGTGGGGGGGTGGGTGTGGGGGTGATGGTTGTGGGGGTGTCGGTTGTGCGTGCCGTCCCCTCCTCCTCCTCCTCCTTCGTCTCCCACTGCTGCAGCTATCGCTGAGGGGGGTGGTTGTGTGGGAGTCTGGGGTTTAGGATTTAAGGGGGTGCTGTGGGTGTAGGGCTAGGGTTTGAGCAGGGGGTGTGTGAGAGGGGCGTTGGGCAGCTGGGGGAGGTTAAGTGGAGGCAGCAGTCTTGTCGTCAGCAGCACCAGCAGTCCGGAGGCTACAATCTCCGGTAGTCGCCAGTCGCCTGTGGGTCAGTTGCTCGTCTGTCGCTACTTTTAGCCGCGGAGCCAGTTACTCCTGTAGTCCGGGCCTTTGCTTCGGTAGCCACTGAGCCAGCAGCTCGTCTGTGTGTCTGCAGTGTCAGCAGTCGCCTCCCATCTTCTCTCCCCTACAGTCTCTCCTCCTCCTCACTTGCCCTCTGTGATTAGCTCTAGCCTTACTTACCTATTGTGAACTCTAGCTCTATGCCTGCATGCTGTACTGATTATACCCCACTTTGACTATGGGGGTGTGTCAGATTATAATGCATGTCTAGTCTGTAGTGGGGTACTCAAAAGTGAGTATAACCCTTTTAGGGCTTACTACTTGTATCCCCCTCCTTCCTAGTTTCACCATTCTCCTTCCACAATTCTCTCGACATTTTCCTTACACCCTACACCCTCGAACTTAACTACCAAAGTCACCTAAGCTACTATGGCTCCTAAGCCAAACTCTCGCTAGTTTTTTAACACGGGCAGCTGCAGGCAGAAGGGTTCTGGCGGGAACAGTTTCGTAACTGTACGCACCGCACAGTTGGGAATGAATTTGAATAAGGGAATGTACCCCTTAGAGTACATGGCTAGCTAGGTGGATTCGAATTACTCTGTACTCCTATTTATATCGTTGTATTTGCATGTTTTTATCATCTCAAGCATTTTACATTCACTCTGCTATTGAGGTCAAGGGCCCACCACCACTAGAATAGAAGTGTACGAACCTTCCTGAGGTGATCCTGGTTACGATCTCTTTCTGATCGCAGCATGGTATGAGAGCGACTCAGGAATCCTTCGCACTGCCATCTCCGAAATCCACGACATTCGGAAAGTGGCGTCCGGCACACGATCGCGTGTAAGAATGGCCGGAGGATCTGGAGGTCAGACGAATCTGACGGCTGAAGCGCAGCCCAACCCGGCTGCGACAAGCGAGGAAACGATGACAATCCCTTCCGCCGTCCTCGCACAACTGCTTCAGCGACTCACGAGCCTGGAGCAAGGGCTCCAAACATTGCGGAATGGCGACGCGGGAACTTCATCCCAACCCACTCAACCGGTCTCAAACGGCCAGAACTCCGCCCTGCAAGGCTTCTCTCTTGACACAAATGGCTCAACACCCAAGACTCCCTGTCCCAGTGATGAAGCAATTCTTGCCATTTAGAGCACCAAATTGTTCATTTTCTTCTTGCCATTTCAACCGAGTCGAAATGCTTAAAGGCCACACCCCAAATTACACAACGAAGTCAACGAAAAAAATTTAGGTTCGGGAAACCCCAGAGACATGTTCGATGGGGAAATCGAGAACCAATCGCGTCAAAAACCCACTCAAAACCCTCGACCAATCACACGAAAGTGGTGATAGTTTTGGGGCCGACACGGTAATTCTGGATGTGTCCTTTAAGCGTGACAAAACAAAATCTCGCGCAAGCGATATTCTGGGTGCACACACAGGCAAAGACACGTCATGCCAGTAGATCCTGACTAGACGCGCAGCCAGTCAGATCTTCGCGAGTCAAACGAAGCGAAATTGAAATCTGACTCGCTGCAAAAATGAATCTCGTTACTGTTTTAAGAAAGAATTTAAATTAAAATTGCACGTGCGCTTATAATAAGTAAACGTTTTCTAGGGGGGGGGCTTATAATCGAGGAACGGCCATAAGCGCTTTTACGAATAGCAATGAATGAAAATTACAGTACACTCCCGACCGCAACCAAAGGAAACATGCAGTATCGAGAAGGAATGGGAAGATTCAGAATTGACTCGAAGCGTCAGACAGTTGGGATGCATCTGGACCGTCGCAGCAGACAGCATCGGGCAGCTGCAGGCAGAAGGGTTCTGGCGGGAACAGTTTCGTAACTGTACGCACCGCACAGTTGGGAATGAATTTGAATAAGGGAATGTACCCCTTAGAGTACATGGCTAGCTAGGTGGATTCGAATTGCTCTGTACTCCTATTTATATCGTTGTATTTGCATGTTTTTATCATCTCAAGCATTTTACATTCACTCTGCTATTGAGGTCAAGGGCCCACCACCACTAGAATAGAAGTGTACGAACCTTCCTGAGGTGATCCTGGTTACGATCTCTTTCTGATCGCAGCATGGTATGAGAGCGACTCAGGAATCCTTCGCACTGCCATCTCCGAAATCCACGACATTCGGAAAGTGGCGTCCGGCACACGATCGCGTGTAAGAATGGCCGGAGGATCTGGAGGTCAGACGAATCTGACGGCTGAAGCGCAGCCCAACCCGGCTGCGACAAGCGAGAAAACGATGACAATCCCTTCCGCCGTCCTCGCACAACTGCTTCAGCGACTCACGAGCCTGGAGCAAGGGCTCCAAACATTGAGGAATGGCGACGCGGGAACTTCATCCCAACCCACTCAACCGGTCTCAAACGGCCAGAACTCCGCCCTGCAAGGCTTCTCTCTTGACACAAATGGCTCAACACCCAAGACTCCCTGTCCCAGTGATGAAGCAATTCTCTCTGCGCAATCAAGGTTTCTGAGCATATAAAAAATAAAGACAAGTGTGTGCTATGACGGCAGAGACTTCTATACTTGGGGCTTCGAGCTGGAGCTGCTGCTGCAAAACGCGCAGATTTTTCACTACTTCGACGGGAGCTACTCGGGACCTACGGAGGACACTGACGACACACGAACCAAGTATTACAACGAGTCTCTGATGGCGTACGGGGTTCTTCTACGGAATATGTCGCCGACGAAGCAATTGAGCATTCGCTCATACAAAACCTCGTCTGCTTCAGCCCTGAACGCCTGGTGTCACCTAAATGGTGTGTATCAACCTAAGGATTCAGTGTCGTCGAGCCGCCTACTCCAGTAGCTACTAGAGCCAAAGATGGCACCAGGAGAGAAGGCCAACAGTTACCTGAATCGCTGTCAGAGCTTACGCGATCAAATCGCGAAACTTGGGAGCACGATCTCTGAGGAGATCTTCGTGAACATCGTGCTCCAAGGGCTCAGCCCAGAGTGGCGGCCCTGCAAGGCGCTTCTCCGACAGCAGGGGGTCATCTCGGAGGCCGCCCTTTGCGCCGCCCTTCTCGTCGAACAACGGGATATGGATCAGCAGCGACCAGCGCCACGACGAGAACGAGAACGGCTCGCCTTCTACGCCGACAACAACGAAGAGCGAAGGCCGCGGCGCCTCTACTGCAAAATTTGTAGAAATTTCGGGCACCTGGCGGATCGATGTAAATTCCGATCTCGCCCTCGCCAGACCAATCCGAGCAACTGGTCCGGCCGACAAGACGCATGAGGCGACGTGCGTCCAGCCCAGGGGTATCAACCCCCACCCGCGCGCAATCTGAACCCAGCGGTTCAGCATCAGCAACAGCAGCCGTCATCGACTGCCACAGTACGCAACGTCATGAGCAACATGGCCATGACAGGCGAGTCGCGTCGTCGCCGCGTGCGCTCACCTTCACCCGAGCCAGTACCGCACCCCGTTGGCGCGTTCTCCAACAATAATCCTTTCAGTCTGCGCCACGACTTCACCGACGACAATGAACAGGACTGGAACCTTCCAGTCCCGCTGCTTGAAAGTCCCTCGCACGTACTTGATATGCGGGTGGTGCCACTCGACTGGCTCTCGCGCAAGCAATTTCTAAAGTTCGACACCCCGCACATCGTCACGCTGCAACTGGCGCTGCTCGCACGTGACGACAACAAGCGTTACAACACCTGGTACCTGGACAGCTGCTGCGGCCAGCATATGGTGGGCTCTGAGCGTTACATATCCAACGCTGTCGCCACCCCCACAGTCACCTACGTCACCGTGGCCAACAACACCCGCCTTGCGCGCAAGCGCGCAAGGCATCGTCGTGCTCAAGGCACGCGGAAGCCGCACGCACATCACACTCAACGATGTGCTGATCGTCCAGAACCTGCGCTTCAACCTGCTTTCCGCCGCACAGCTCATAGACTGCGGCGTCGACCTCAGCACGGACCGCGAGATACGCGACATCCTGCTGCACTACGAATCACGAAACTTCCCCCGCAGGCAGATCGGACGAGCGCACTTCGAAAATGGAGTGTATGTCATGGACTTCGACATTCCCGACTGCAGCGGCGATTCGCACGAGTTAATCGATCTCGTGCCACTGCGGTTCGAGCATATTCACCGCAGGGATTGGAAGCACCCTGACGGCAGACCACGGGTGCCGCATCATCCCCACCGACGCGAAACGGCGCTACACAACCCTGACGCAGACGGCATCTGCAGGGATTGTCACACGCCAACGGCGTCGACTAGCGCAATTGCCGGCCGCAGACTCGCCGCCATCGCCGAAGCAGAGCGCCACGCGCCGCCGGAAGAAGGAATGTCGCAACTCGAACTTGAGGTCACCACGCACGGCATGTTCGGCACGCCAGAACACCCTCTCATCGGACCCCCCTCCCAACACCTGCAAGGAATGCTGCGCGGTACTGGCGTTGGATCCTTTGATGCGCATGGCGAGCCGCGACCCTACACTCACGAGAAATTTCTGGAAATCTACTCTCATCGACGCGACTCGTCGAAGAAACTTACCGTGGAGCAGGAAGAAGAACTGGCGCGGCGCGAAGCTGAGGAGCTTCGCCAACAAAGCCTCGCCGAAGCACGCGGGACATTCGCTTGCGGCGCATGGGGAGCCGAAGCGGAAGAAAGCGCCTCCAATGAAGGGGGGTGGGGAAGCGCTGGTGGATGGGGAACGAGTGATACCGGCGGATGGGGAACCGGCGGCGGAACCTGGGCCAACGCAAGCGGGGGATGGGGCGCCGCAACTGGCGCCGACAACAGCGGCTGGGGGACTTTCCGCGAAGAACAAAAGGGGGGAGAGGATGAAGCAGAGGAAACTGAGGTAACACCTGCAGTTGTTCCTCTTGGTTGTCCCCCGCGCCACGCTCCACTCGCATTACCTCCTCCTGACAACCCACCACAGCGCGACCCCTAGGACACCATCGATTGGGGCAACGAACCGTCAACTCCGCGTCGCACCATCTACGGGCCTGCTCCTGAGTCGCGCGAACCGACCTTTTTCTTGGGAACTATCCCTGGGACTAACATCCCCCTCTCTGAGATTCGCGACAGAGAGTTTCTGGCGCTGATGCTGACTACCGCCAACGACCAAGATGAAGCAGCAGAAGAAGCACCAGCAGCACCTGCCCCTGTACCTGATGAGGATCTCGAAGAAGCTCGCGCACGCTACATGCGCACATCCGGCTTTCGCGCTGACGATGCGCTTTGGCATCAGCGTCTCGGACATCCTTCGCGTGCGACACTGAAGAACTGCATCGACGCAGGAGTCTTCGCTCCTGGGGCGCTGTTACGCCCAGACGGCACCGAAGTGAGAGGCACGACAAATCCGCGCAACTGCACCGTCTGCCCCGAAGCTGCGCTAAGCCACCAGCCGTTCCCGCTGCTCGAGCCAGGGACGAACCGCTACCCCAAGCTGTACAAGGTGTACAGCGATTTCCTGAATGTGGGGCACAGTGGAGTCGACGACGAAATGTACACACTTACCTTCATCGACGCCGGGACGCGCTATGTGTGGATCGTAAATGTTGAATCATGCGACAGAGCCTATGAGGTGTTCCGCCTCTGGCTTGCACACGCGCAGCGGCAATCTGGGGAGAAGCTGAAAATCTTGCAATCCGACGGCGCAAAGGAGTTCAGGAGCAATCAGATGCAGACTTACCTCGCGCAAAAGGGGATCGAGCACCATATTTCTCTCCCCTACGCACACCAACAGCAGGGCGTAGCCGAGCGGACGAACCGCACGCTGATGACGAAGGTGCGAGCATTGATGAAGCAGTCAAAACTGCCGCCGATCTACTGGACTTACGCGATGCACCACGCCATGCGGGTGCACAACCTACTGTCAACTACCACCATCACTGGCAACCTGTCCCCGCATGTGAAGTGGACCGGGACTAAGGGGGACACGTCCATGCTCCGCGTGTGGGGGTGCATGGTCCAATACCGCCCGCCAACGTCAACCATCGGGAAATTCGCCAGCCGCGCGCGTTGGGGCATTCATCTCGGCATCAGCCACGAGCACAAGGCCTGGATCGTGCTGGACCTGCTCAGTCATAAGACCACCCACACTCGCGACGTGATTACGAACGCCTCTTCCTCGACCAGTTCCGCCACGACGAGCAGACGAATGCAAACCGTGTTTATGCAAATGATGGGCACAGCTACGCAACGCCCGAGGACGAAGCTGCGGCAGCAATCCTGGAGCAGGACACCAGGGGCGAGTTCACACGGGGAGATCGCAGCAGCGACGACGACGACGATTCCTCCGGAGGAGGAATGGGCGGAACAGGCGGAAGCGGCAGTGGCGCAGCACCACCCACACCACCTGAACCAGAAAGCAATGATGACGATGTGCAGGAAGTCATCCCGCAACGTCGCCACGACAGCACCGTTTCAGGATTACAGCTGCTCGGGCTTCACACCGCAACCTCGAAGGCGCCACGTGTCATCGAGCCGCGAAACTCCCGCCAAGCTCTCACTGGACCACACAGCAAAGAATGGCGCGAGGCGATGGACGCGGAAATCAAGGCGCTCGAATCTCGAGACACCTGGGTGTTAGTCGACCGTGCGGCAATCAAAGGTGCAGAAATTCTTTCGGGCAAATGGGTCTTTCGCGTGAAGACCGCAGCGGGCGGAACGGTCGAACGCTTCAAGGCGCGTTGGGTGGTACGCGGATACGACCAGAGGCACGGCATCGACTTCGACTAGACGTTCGCCCCGGTCAGCCGCCACACCTCCGTCCGAATCCTGCTCGCCATCGCAGCCGCAAGGCACCTGCCTCTACGCCAGATCGACGTGAAAAACGCGTTCCTGTACGCGTTAGTAGACGCCGTGATTTACGTGGAGCAGCCGCACACATACGGCGAAGGGGATTCGCGCGTATGTCAGCTGCGCAAATCTCTGTACGGGATAAACCAGGCACCAAGGCTTTGGCAGAAGTATCTGCACAACATCTTGCTTGAAATCGGGTTCAAGCAGATGCCGCACGATCCTGGAATGTATCGCCGCGATTTCCGCGGCGAATACATTCTACTCACGGTCTACGTCGACGACCTACTCTACACAGGATCGAGCAACGAACTGCTCGAGCAATTCGAGAAGGCTCTGGCGGGGCGCGTCGACATCACATGCAACTATGAGGTGAAGCAGTTCTTAGGCCTCAACATCTCCTACGCACCTGAGACCATTCACCTTTCAGCGGCTAAGTACGCAGAGGAGTTAGGGAAGCGGTTCAACATCTCGCATGCACTGCTCTCAACTCCCTATCGAACTCCGGGACCGAACCACAAACCTAACAACAAAGCCCTATCCCCTGCTGGAGTTCAGACTTACCAGCAGCAGCTGGGATGCCTGCTCTTTGCCTCTGTCACATGCAGGCCAGACCTCTCCTACATCGCAAGTCAGCTGGCCCAGTACTCACGCAAACCAACGGCCGAGAATCTTCTGGACCTGCAGCGTGCCCTACAGTTCTTCGTTTCAACGCCCAAGATTGGGCTGTGCTACTCAACTGCACCAACCCCATCCTTCAACCTCATCGGCTACGTGGACACCGATCACGCAACAGATCCCGACAATCGACGATCGAGGACTGGCTTCCTGTTCCGACTCGAACCAACGGGACCAATCTCCTAGAACTCGCAGAAGCAGGAGCTGGTTGCCCTGTCGTCAGCCGAAGCGAAATTCATCGCAGCAACCGCAGCAGTTCGCGAAGGCCTCTACTTGCATGAACTCCTGCAGGAGGCGAAAATTCCATCTTCGCCCACCTTTCGTCTTCACTGCGACAACCAGAGCGCGAGCGCGATTCGCATCGCGAACAAACCTGGTTTCGTCAACCGCACCAAGCACATTGCGCTGCGATATTTCTTTGTGAAGGACGAAGTGGACAAAGGCAAGGTTGACTTGAACTACTGCCCGACTGGCGACATGGCAACAGACTTTCTCACGAAGCGACTGCCACGCTAGCAGTATCAGCATTGTTCCGAACTCAGCGGCGTGGTCAAGCAGGTCAAGGCGAGCTGCGCCCAGGAGTGAAGGGGGGTGTTACGAATATCAATGAATGAAAATTACAGTAAACTCCCGACCGCAGCCAAAGGAAACATGCAGTATCGAGAACGAATGCGAAGAGTCAGAATTGACTCGAAGCGTCAGACAGTTGGGATGCATCTGGACCGTCGCAGCAGGCGGCATCGGGCAGTTGCAGGCAGAAGGGTTCTGGCGGGAACAGTTTCGTAACTGTACGTACCGCACGGTTGGGAATGAATTTGAATAAGGGAATATACCCCTTAGAGTACATGGCTAGCTAGGTCGATTCGAATTCCTCTGTACTCCTATTTATATCGTTGTATTTGCATGTTTTTATCATCTCAAGCATTTTACATTCACTCTGCTATTGAGGTCAAGGGCCCACCACCACTAGAATAGAAGTGTGCGAACCTTCCTGAGGTGATCTTGGTTACGATCTCTTTCTGATCGCAGCAAGCGCCATGCTCCAGATAGAGGCGCCGGCGCCTTTAATCGGACGGCGCCTATATCCGGGGCCATACGGTATGAAGCTAGGGAAGGAGACAAGATGGGTCGACCAAGAAGCTATGAGGTAGATGCATTCGAGTAGAGTCACGCACGCCAGAGTTCTCCGTCAACCATTCCTCTCCCTTTTGGTCAGTCTCCTAGCCTTCTTGAACGCATTTCAAAATGGTCCCTTCCTGCCTGACCCTCATTTAAGTCAAGGTCTTGGGTTGTATGGGGTGAATGGTTGAACGTTTTATATGTTTTTGTTCACATGTAGAGCATATCCGTTGTAGTCTAGTTGGTTAGGATACTCGGCTCTCACCCGAGAGACCCGGGTTCAAGTCCCGGCAACGGAATCCACCTTTTGTTTCGCAGCATGTGTGCTGATGATACACATCCAGCACTTGCGAGGTCCTATGTGATGCATTGCAAAACCTACTTACAGCTTCCCATCTTCTCACTCATGTCACTAGCACGATTAGTTCCAGAAGAAGTGGTCAATATACTCTTTTCGTAACCTTACACCCGTTCAGGCAGCTATTGCATGAGTGAGCCAACACCACCTCCTCTCTCATAATTCTCCATGCTCCAAGTCCCAGGAAAAGGCCCTGATCATCCCACAACCAGCACCACCTAACCCAGCTCCAAATGCTTTTGTTTCAACCCCTACTTCTCTTCCCTTCCCCCACCCTAAGATCTCCCCAGCTGTAGGTGCCACTGCCAGACGATCCCTTGTCCACCGACCCGTCCTCCCATCCATTCTTTGCCCATGCCATGCCCCCGTTCAAGCTGTCCTCATTGAACACATCCCTGCTTGAACCTTGCTGTCCTTGGTCTGGTTCAAGACGGCCCTGCTTGAACCCCCCCTCAGCCCAGTTCAAGACGGCCCTGCTCGAACCGCCCCCCCCCAGCCCAGTTCAAGACGGCACTGCTTGAACCCTTTTCTTTTCTGCCCTTGGCCTGGTTCAAGACATCCCATGTTGAACACTTCGTCGTCCATTGCCTGGTTCAAGACGTCCCAGCTTGATCCCTTCCCCCCTGGCCTAGTTCAAGACGCCCCTGCTTGAACCGTTGCCTCGCCCTTCTCTGCGTCACCTTGTTGCAGATCCCAGGAGGAAGCACACGGCACGCGGTAGCGCCTCAGGATCTGAGCGCTTGCCTGGATGGGGGTGGGCACACAGAGGAAGGAGGAGGTCAGAGAACGAGAGGGAAGCACATGGCTCGCAGTAGCTCATCTGGAGGGGAAGAGAATGCAGAGGAAGGGGGCGATGGGAGAGAGCGATGGGAGAGAGCATAAAACGAGCATGCAGAGCAGGATGCAATGGGAGAGAGTGTAAGACAAGAATGCAGAGCAAGAGAGAGTGATGATCGTGCAGAACGGGGGAGAGTGATGATCGTGCAGAACGGGGGAGAGTGATGATCGTGCAGAACGGGGGAGAGTGATGATCGTGCAGAACGGGGGAAGGACCAGCCAAGGGGAGGGAGATGCTGAGGTACGCTGCAAGATTTGGGTAACTTCTTAAAGGCCTCATTGCGGTGCGACTTTTGAGAATTCTCAAAACTCGCACAAACGGCCTCATTACGGTGCACACAAAAAATGGCGTTTTAAGAGTTTGGCTCATCCTTAAGGGTGCTCTAACCTTCTTGACAGGTATCAGGCTGTTTGGCTCATCCTTAAGGGTGCTCTAACCTTCTTGACAGGTATCAGGCTGTTTGGCTCATCCTTAAGGGTGCTCTAACCTTCTTGACAGGTATCAGGCTGTTTGGCTCATCCTTAAGGGTGCTCTAACCTTCTTGACAGGTATCAGGCTGTTTGGCTCATCCTTAAGGGTGCTCTAACCTTCTTGACAGGTATCAGGCTGTTTGGCTCATCCTTAAGGGTGCTCTAACCTTCTTGACAGGTATCAGGCTGTTTGGCTCATCCTTAAGGGTGCTCTAACCTTCTTGACAGGTATCAGGCTGTTTGGCTCATCCTTAAGGGTGCTCTAACCTTCTTGACAGGTATCAGGCTGTTTGGCTCATCCTTAAGGGTGCTCTAACCTTCTTGACAGGTATCAGGCTGTTTGGCTCATCCTTAAGGGTGCTCTAACCTTCTTGACAGGTATCAGGCTGTTTGGCTCAGCCTCACCAAGCAGTGGGTGCTCACCAAGCAGTGGGTGCTCTTACGTTCTTGCTAGCTTACCTTTTTGGCAGCAGCTACGCTGACAGCGATCACGCGGTCGTCGTCCAAATCAAATCTGACGAAGCCGTCCGTGCACTGTAGCACTTCGTCACGTAGCTGCCTCAAGTTCTCCACCTCCTTGCCGTTGACTCGCTTGACCTGGAGAGGCATAAACAAAGGGTGGTTAGGTTGGGACCAACATACAGGGGGAAGCACCATCGAGGATTCCACACAGATACAACAGCCTCAACTTGTCCACCTCCTTGCCGTTGACTCGCTTGACCTGGGCTCGCATGGAAGTGACATGGGCTCGCATGGAAGTGACATGGGCTCGCATGGAAGTGACATGTGCTCGCTTGGAAATGTCATGTGCACACATTCTCTTCATTCCCATGTGCATGTGAACCGCCCACTAGTAGCCCCTTCCTCCACTGTCCACCGGTCAGTGTCACATGAAAGTGCCGCAGTGCCCCGCCCCATCAGAACACCCCCTCCTCGCCTTCAGCTCTGCGGTTCAATTCCGGTCGTAGGCAATTACAGCCTCTGAAAGCTGGAGTTGACTTCACCTGCCACATGCTCCCCGTACTCATCTGTCCACTCTCACCACCCGCCCTTTCGCTTCCCACCTTTCCTTAGAATCGCCCCCACCATCGTGCACAGTTCCCCCCTCTCACCTTGCAGAGCATTTCCCCCTCACCTGCAGCTCCGCCAGCCGTTCAAAGCCGGAGTTCACCTCATCTGCCAGCACCTGCCGTGATGCGCGCAGGGGGAGTGCATGGCAACGGGAAGGGAAAGGGGGGGTGAGAGGGAAAGAAGGGCACGAGACAGAGAACAGGAGATGGGGGAATGAGTGGCAATGGGAAGGGGGGGAGGAAGGAACGAGTGGGGGATGAGTGGCAATGAGAAGGCGGGTAGGAGGGAATGAGTGGGGGATGAGTGGCAAGGGGAACGATTCACGAGTTCACCTCATTCATCTGCCCGCACCTGCTGTGTTGAGGGCAGGCACAGGACCAGCGAACGAGACAAGAGCAGCGGGCTTGTGGGGATAAGAGTGAAGACAAGAACGACAGGTAGGTGGGCATGAAACACATGCTGAGAGAGGGAAAGGAAACGAGGGAATGGGTGGGGGTTGAGTGGGAAGAGGAAACAAGATACGAGCACACTTCCCCAAGCCCTTTCCTCCCACTCATCTGCGACGGAATCCCGTTCTCCAGCCTTTCCCCATCCCCTCCTTCCCCTCCTCTTACTCACCCGTGACAGAATCACAATCTGTTGGCTGGGCTTGGAGGGGATATCCCTCAGTGCGCGCTCGCACAGCCGTCTCGGGCTGCTGTTGAACCAGTCAGGGCCGTACTCGTGCAGGTAGGGCTGGGTCAGCGGCACAAACACCAGGCCCGCGAAGATGAAGTAGGAGGGGGAGATGTCAAACTGCTGCGCTGGCACCAGTGCTGGGATCTGGTAGGAGTGGAGTGGGCAGCGGTTGAGAGATGGAGGATGGCAGAGCATGGACGGAAGACGGGCAAGATGTGAAACTGCTGCAATGGAGCCAGAGAGAAAGAAACTGGTACTGAGGGGGCTACGTCCGCAGATACGCGCTTCTTGTATAATACGCAAGCGTAAATACGCTATTCGCTAAATGTCTCTTTTGCAAAAAAGGTGAAAAAATCGCCGGCTCAGGCAGGAAAAAAAGTTCCGGGAAAGAGGGAAAAATCTGCTGTAGGGGGGGTGGGGTAGGGGGGCGAGAACGACGTGGGATGCTGAGAGCAACGATTTGTTCCAACCTTGAACTGAAGTGCGCAACGCATGCACACCGTTGGCGATCAAGTCAACCAGTCGCTGACTGGAATGAGAAAATGCTTGAGGATGGGATGGGTGGCTTCAACAACAGTCCTGCTGTTGCCACTAGAAGCTTCGACTAGCGCCCCATTGTTGGACTCCAAGCAAGTGGAGCTAGTTATTGCTTGCAATGCAACTACTAAAGCTAAGGCTACGCTTGTCGAGCATGCACATGCGTGACCTGGTTGTCCAGTGGGGGAGGAACTCTCACAGAGACAGACGCTGTCTGTCTGTCTTTTGAAGGCAAGGCAGCAGTCATGAAGAGCACGTACCGGGTTGAGGCGGATGTGGAAGTCCATGGGCTGCCCGTGCCGCAGCACCGACACTCGAGCGGTTTCCCCCACTGGCTTGAGCGACACGAGGTAGTCAAATGGCAGCCGCTCCCTCTTGCGGAACATGACTGGGGAGGGAGAGGTGGGGGGAATGGGGAGAGGGGGCGAGAGGTAAGTTTCTGTAGTTTCAGAGACACGAGGCAGTCACGCTCCCTCTTGCGAAACATGACAGGGGGGCCCGTGGGAGTGGGTTTGGTGTGGGGGTTGGAGGAAGAGGGGGGAGGAAGAAGAGCGGGAAGGAGGAAGAGGGGGGAGGAGGAAGAGGGGGGCACGTGGACACGTCACCATTCCGTAGAGCTGACTTGTGAGTCGATTCAACAAGTGCGTTGTAGCATGGTTTTGATTCAGACTAAAAACTCAACAAGCACTCACTTGACCCGTCATTGGCGATGGGAACGCCGTCAAACGCCGTGAGCACATCATCATTCCGCAGCCAGCGGCTGGAGTCGCTCAGCGGCTGCACCGCGTTCACGACCACTCCCGTGGCACCACGTGGCATCTTGAGGTGCGCCCGCAGCTGCCAGTTCTCGAGCGGCTGGCAGGACACGCCCAGCGAAGCAAAGCCCGGGAAGCGGCGGTGCCCCAGAGATGCGTCTGCTAGGAAACGACGGATGATGGGCACTGGGACGATGTAGCTGGGTGGAGAGGGGAGGGAGGGAGAGGAGGAAAAGGGACGGAGAGGGGGGGAAGGGAGGGGAAAAAGAAGATGGGGAGGAAGCAGCAGCAGAGCGAGAAAGGGCATGACGCAGCAGCCCTGGCAGTTCTCAAGCGGCTGGCACGACACGCCTAGCGAGGCAAAGCTCGGGAAGCGGCGGTGCCCTAGAGATGCGTCTGCTAGGAAACGACGGATGATGGGCACTGGGACGATGTAGCTGGGTGGGGGGGGGAGGGAGGGGGCAGGGAAAGGGAAGAGAGGGATAATAAGTGCTGGGGCGATGTAGCTTCTGGGGGATTGGTGGGGTGGGGGGAAGTGGGGGTGCGTAAGAAGCAGAAATACTAGGAAAGGGGAGAACAGAAAGTGAGAGACGATGGATACTGAGAGGGGGAAAGAACGGGGGAGGGGAAGGTGAGCTTCCTTAGGCCCTTACCATGCTTGCCTGTACTTGCCGTTATACAATACCGTGCTGTATTACATGCTCTATTCAATGAAAGACCATTCCGAGAGAATGAAAAACGATGAATGATGGGCACTGGGACGAAGGGAGAGGTGATGAAAACGACAGATGGAGTCGGGTGGAGGGAATGAGTGAGTGAGAGAAAGGGGCAAAGGGATGTGTAGGGCAGCATGGGCCCTAGGAGCTGCTGAAGGCCGCATGAAAGCCTACAAAGCGTCCCACCTCCCCTCACCTGCACCACCCCTCAGCCACCCTCTCCCTCACTGCAACCACATCAAAGCATGTGCACCCTACACCCACCGTCACCCCATTCGTTCCATAACCCTACCACCTCATTGCCCCGCCCCATTGCCCCGCCCCATTGCCCCGCCCCATTGCCCCAGCCAATGTTCTCACATGGGATCGCATGCAAGTGAGTGGTTTGCTCCAACAGCCTATCAGCTCGTTTCGTTCAGTAACTCACCCCACCACCCCGCCCGCCTTACCGGATGTCTCCGCCCCCGACAGGTTCTGAA
This sequence comes from Closterium sp. Naga37s-1, assembly GCA_947471745.1. Lineage (NCBI taxonomy): Eukaryota > Viridiplantae > Streptophyta > Zygnematophyceae > Desmidiales > Closteriaceae > Closterium > Closterium sp. Naga37s-1. The sequence continues at coordinate 343,967 of CANJKZ010000796.1, read as the reverse complement.
ATATCAGCCTTGTCATTCAACACTTCTGCCTGCTGCCTTCCACTCCTGTTAACCACCCTTGATAAATCCGCAACTCACCCGATATTTTCCGCTCCTGACAGGTTCTGGAACGCCAGCCCTGCCACGCGGTATTCCAACTGCTGGGCCCCTTCCGCCCCCCTGCTCCCCCTCACCCCCCCCTCCCCCCACACCCCTCTCCCCATCCCTCCCCCCCCTGCTTCCCCGCCACTCCCCCATCCTCCTTCCACCCCTCCCGCTCCCTCTCCCATCCCCCCTTCGACTCCTTCCCCTCCCGCATCAGGGGCGGCAGGGGCGGGAGGTGCGGCGGCAGCAGGGGCGGCGGCAGGGGCGGCAGGGGCCATGATGAGGGCGGGGCCACCGCTGTTTCCGGGGTTGATGGCAGCGTCGATCTGAATGGCCAGCAGGTGCGCTGCGCTGTGCACGTATTGAGTTGGTTCCACTCTTGAGACGACTCCCATGGTGATGCTGATGTTGTCACCGCCTGACATAGGGGACGGTGGAACGTGTTGGGAAGAAGAGGGAGAGGTGTGGATCTGAATGGCCAGCAGGTGCGCCGCACTGTGCACGTACTGGCTCCACCCGTGACACCACACCCATGGTGATGCTGATGTTGTCACCGCCTGGCACGGGGTGGTGGTGTGGTGGGTGGGAAAGGGAGAGGTGAGCGAGGGAACAGTATGAATGGGCAGCAAAGTGAGCCGCGCTGTGCACCACGCCCATGGTGATGCTGATGCTGTCCCCCCACGAGGGGCCGGGAGGGGTGCGTGGGTGGGCATTGACCTCGTTGACCTCGTTGACCTCGCTGACCACATTCCCACAGTCACGCACCTTGTGGGTATCCCACCACGGCGATCGACTCCTGCAGAAGCGGCACGTCCCCCAGCTCCAGCGCGCGCATGCCCTCCCAGAACTCCTCGCTGTCCGCGCGCGCATCCCCGCTGCCCCCGCCGTTGATCCCCCCCTCCCCGCTGCCCACGCTCGCGGGGTCCTTCACTGAGAGCAGCGCCAGGTCGCAATCGTGTGCTACAGCTTCTACAGTAGCGAGGAACTTCTTAGGGGATCCGTGCCTTCTAACGAGTACAAACGTGTGGTCCGCGACGACGTGCGCGCTCGTGAGGATGCGCCGTCCCGATACGACGAATCCGGACCCCGTCACCTCGCGCTGCGGCTTGCTCTGCCAGGGAAGCCAGTAGTTAGGGCTGCTCGCGACGCCGAACACTTTAACTACCGAGTCTAACGCCGCCTCGCGATCGTCCGACATGCCGACTACTCCCGGACTATGCTGGTGGTTCCCCGCGTTTCCCGCTGCGCCGTCCGCTGCTGCGGTGAAGCTCCTTGCGGCGGGGATGCCGAAGCTGGAGGTACGGACAGGGGAGAAGAGGACCGAGGCTGCCGAACCTCGATAGTTTTGCGGCCAGGTTCGGCATGGGAATGTGCTTTGCGGTTGTGATTGTAGCGGGGGCGCGGGGAAATCGTGCGGGGGGAAGGCGGAAGCGGACGGGGCTAGAATAGAAGGGATGGCGGAAGTCGGGGCGGAAGTGAGACGGGAAGGAGCGTCAGGCGCGCGCGGGGCGGAAGGGGGAATGCAGACGGGTGCGCGCGCGGGAAACGCAGACAGCGGAAGGGAAAGCGGCGGAGAGGGGGAGGGGGAGGCGAGAAGGCGGAGAGGGGCGGAAGGGGAAGTGGCGGAAGGCGCGGAGGCGCAAGAATGGCGGTGAATGGTGCGGAGGAGGAGGTAGGAGAGGCGGTAGGCGGAGGGCAGGCAGGCGGAGACTGTCCGCTCGCGCGCCAATTCCATCGCCATGATGAATCAATGCTGCGGTATTTTATCCCTGGTACAAGATAGCTCGGAACTATTCTAGGCGAGGTGCTCCAATGGGTCGACGAATGGCTAGAACCGAGGTTTCTAACGAGAAGAAACTCACGGAAACGGAATCGAAGGGATTGATCTACAAATGTCGAGAACTCCGTCGAACCCCGCGGCTGTCACTTCTGCTGTCAACTATTGAGATACTTCTCCTGCGGCAGTCACTGCGGTTTTCCTTGCTGCTGTTTTGGTTCATCGCGAAGGGTATCGAGCTTGAATATGTTCTTATTCAGACCCAGTCAGTAGAACCCTTCGTTTTAAGAACGCTGCCTGCCCTTGGGCGCTAAGCCCTGCTCAGATCCGCTTGCACCGAGACACACTAAAGAACAGCGCTACCACCGAGAATCCAAGGAACAAGCGGCTTGAGGATCGCGGAGCAATTTATGGACGACTGCGGAGCGGAGCTGAATCCGTTGGTTCTCTCCACTCCGCTCCCTGCTCCTTGCTTTCACGGAGGGATAAGGGCGTGGAAACTTTGCGTCCGGTCGCGGAAACCGGTTGCGGAGTTGCACTGCTCAGGGTGGTTCCCGACGTCGCGCAATGTTCGCAAACTCAACTTGCGAAATCTCGAAAGTGGTTTGAGGAATTCGCCACGGAACTGCATCGGGGTCTCGGAAGTTCGGAGTCGGAACACCCTGCATTCTATTTGCCAATGAGTTGCGCATCCCACGTGAAGGCCCAACGAACGATTTCGCAATCCACGTTCCAGAACTGTCTTGGGTTGCGTTACTCGATTCTCGCTGAAACCACAACTCTGCAACTGGTTTTCGCAATCACCTGCAAATGTTTCACGCCCTAAGGACGATATGAAGGTGGTACGGGGGGCAATTCGTTTCCTCGTTCCCTCCCCCCTGCCTGCCACAACGGCAAACGACGGGTTAAAGCTCGGGTCTCAAATTTCCAAAGGTTTAACACCTGGTTGGGTTTGCCCGTCCGTGATTGGGTAACGAATGACGAAAGTTTTCACGAGCGGGTGAAAAGAACACAGCGAACTCCCCAACAATCAAGGCCAAAACAAACCTGGGTGGGCAGGTTTGGGTGTAAGACGAGCCTTGGGGGACAGGTTTGCGTCTGATTGAGAACTATGCGACCCACCCTGGCGACGCAATCACGTTTTGAGGTTGACAGAAGTGTGAAGTCAGAAAATGAGTGCCCACGCCAAGCAACCATACTCCCGTCGCTGAGCCGTAGTAACACCGAAATAGAAAGCCAGCTAAGCATTATTTCCCCCGTTTACGATTAGTATGAGAGCATCTTCCTTGATCGGGAATGAGAGACGGGATGGGCGGATTTAGAGTGGAAAACGCGGATTGAGATTAGGAAGGGCAGATTGCGACTACTACGGGCGGAATGAGAGTAGGGATGTGCGGAATGAGTTTAGGGTTTGCGTAATGCGATTTGGAACGTCGAAAACAGGTAGGAAGGGCGGTGTGAGATGAAGAAGGGCGGATTGAGAGGCAGAAGGGCGGAATGAGAGGATGAAGGGCGCGATGAGAGAACGAGGGGCGGAATGCGAGGAAGAACGGCGGATGGAGAGGAAAAAGGACGGAAAGAGAGGACGAAGGGCGGAATGAGGAAGAAGGGCGGAATAAGAGGAAGAAGTGCGGAATGAGAGGAAGAAAGGCGGAATGAGAGGAAGAAAGGCGGAATGAGAGGAAAAAGGGCGGTATGAGAGGAAGAAGGGCGGAATGAGAGGAACAAGGGCGGAACGAGATTAAGAAGGGAGGGATGAGAGTATGAAGAGCGGAATGAGATTGCGGATGGGCGAAATGCGAGTAGTTATGATGGAATGAGATTATGGAAGGGCGGAATGAGATCAGGGATGGGCGGAAGGAGATTAGGGGTGGGCGGAATAAGGCGCGGGTTGATGGGGAGGGGGAATGGAGGGGGAGAGCAGGTGCTGCCCGAGGAGGGGGAAGAGAGACGTCGTCCCTTTTGACAGGGAGGTGAGTGCATGGGGGAGGGGATGTACTAGTGGTGAGGGTGGTGGGGAGGAGGAGGGGCAGGGGCTGTGGCATGTGGTGCGGGCATGCGGGGTGGAGTCAGCAGAGGGGCTGAGTGGCGTGGTGGACAAGTGGGGCTGGACCGCCATGCATGTGGCTGCTCGGAATGGTGACTCCCCCGTGGTCAGTCTCACCTGCCTCCCCGCCTGCACCCATGCAGCACAGCCATGCACCAGCTCTCACCCATGCAGCACAGCCATGCAGCCCGCTCAACACTCTCTGAACCCACCGTCCATCACGCGTGTGCACTCATCCCTCCCCGTCCACGTGCCTGCACTCACATGCACCTTCAATAATGTCGCAGGCATGGACCGCACTCACCCTGCTGCCCGCTTCTCTCCCTCCCCGCCGTTCTCCCATGCATGTGCCTGCAGCTGCAGGCGCTGTTGCGCATGGGCATGCCAGCGGGGGTGTGCAGCACGCGCAACGCCACCACGCCACTGCACGTGGCGGCGTATGGCGGCCACGTGGACTGCATGTGCCTGCTGGCGGCTGTGCGTGCCTGGCGGCTGTGAGTGCCTTGCGGCTGTGAGTGCCATGATTGGTTCAATGCAAGAACGGTAGAAAGTGCTTCGCTTGTTTCTTTCTCCACCCAGCTTCTTAGCCCTCTTGCCTTCATGCGCTCTACCCTGCGGTGCCCTCTGCACCCCGCTTGAATTGCTCTGGCTCTGCATCTGCTTCCAGAGCCGCTTTCCTCCTCTTTGTATCCCTCCGCCTTCTCTCATCCACCATCCGCCCCCCGCTCTCTGCCCTCCGCCCTCTGCCCTCCCCCAGGGACTCCATTACACAATGCAGTGACCAAGCAGCAGTGGGAGGCAGTGAGATGACTTGCACACCAGGGAATAGAGCCAGCAGAGGTAGAAGCAGCGGGGGCCAACCCCAAGGCGGTTCAGATAGTGTGGGAGGAGCATGCGCGGCGGGCAGGCCAAGGAGGGGAGAGGGGGCATGGGTTTTGGAAGGATGGTGGTGTGGGTGCGAGCTGAGTGGGTGAATTCCTTGTGCTTGATTATCACCATGATGTATGATTGCCTGCTGCCACTGCTTAGTGGCAGAACACAAGGAGGACAGGGTGCTGAGCAGTGGGAAGGGGCGGGAGGGGGGGGTTATAGAGCCGCTCCCAGGGCAGTGGGGAAGGTGAGAGGTGGGGATGAAGCAGGGTGGATGCTTCAGTAGCGCTTGTGGGCCACTCGCTGCTGCTCGCTGCCCGCCTCCTCGCCTCCACTTGATTACCCTCTGCCTTGATTCTGTGCTCTATTTCTGAGTGCTCATCTTGTCTCCCCTTTCCCCTCTCATCTCCACTCTACCCCATCCCTCTTCCTGCCCTCCTGTCCCCATCCTTCTCCCTCAGGAGAGCCGTACACCAACTGCACCGCTCTGAACCCATTTGTGCAGTGGAATCTGCAGCCGCTGCTACCAGCCACTCCCCCCTCCTTCACCCTCACCTCACCACCCCCACCCGCCTTCACGCCGCCATACGCCCTCTCGTCCATCTGCTTGTGGACGTCCCTCTCCGCCATCGCACCTGGTCGCACACAAGCAACAGCCCTCCTGCCACTGCCGCCACACACAAAGCCTGCTGATGCAGATGCTGGCAGTGGAGGCGAGAAGGCAGTGGGGGGCGCAGTTGGTTCGAGTCAGGGCGTGCAGGGGGAGTGGGCAGTGGCGGGGTATGAGGCGATGCGTGTGGTGCAGGTGGGGGGTGGGTGGCGCCAGGGCAGCTATGGCCTGCCCTCCTCCCTCGCTGCCTCTGCTGCACCTGCTGTGTCTGGAAGGCAAGGTGACTTGTCTGGAAACCTTTGTTGCACTTCTTTGTAGTGATCAACTGAATGGCTCAGTTCAGTATCCTAAACACTGAAGTGATTTTTATAAAGAAGCATCCAACATTGATACATGTCATGGGTACTTGTCAAACCGGTACTATTTAATAGCTAAAGCTTAACAAAATTCATGCGTGGCGGACCAGTTCTGACAAAATCCTGAGTGTCAAGGCTGAAGCAGCTGGAGAAGAGGGAGGCTGAAAAGGAGGGGAGGGAAAGGGGGAAATGAGGGGAAGGAGTGAGTAAATTGATGGGGAGCACAAGGGGAAATTATTTTATAGCAGAGGGGGTTCTGTATTGACCTGGTGCAGTAGGGGAATTGATGGGAAAGCAGAGCTGTAATTTATGGGGAGCGGAGGGGGGGATAACAGGGAGCAGAGGGGGGAATAAGAGGGAGCAGAGGGGGGAATGAGAGGGAGCAGAGGGGGGAATGAGAGGGAACAGGGGGGGGGGAATGACAGGGAGCAGAGGGGGGAATGAGAGGGAACAGGGGGGGGGGGATGATAGGGAGCAGAGGGGGGAATGAGAGGGAGCAGAGGGGGGAATGAGAGGGAGCGGAGGGGGGAATGAGAGGGAACAGGGGGGGGGGGGGGGATGATAGGGAGCAGAGGGGGGAATGAGAGGGAGCAGAGGGGGGAATGAGAGGGAGCAGAGGGGGGAATGAGAGGGAGCAGGGGGGGGGGGAATGACAGGGAGCAGAGGGGGGAATGAGAGGGAGCGGAGGGGGGATTGGGGGGAAATTAGGGGAATTTATCGCAAACTGGTATATCACCCTTCCTTCCCCCCTCTGTCCTCTCCTCCTTCCCCCCCGCAGAACATGATTGCATACAACACACAAGAAACAGGTGGTGGTACGGTGTAAAGCATGGACTAGCTTTAGCTGCGCCTCAGCTTGCTCTTCTGCTTCACCACTGAAAATTAGGGGAGTGGAGTAGGCAGAAAGAATTGTGTGAATGAACATGGGGGAGGTGGTGTGAGGTGCCAAGGGAACAACTGCAAGGGAACACAAGCAAGCGCACATGATGAAATAATGTATGGGGAGACAGTGATGGGTGCACGTGCATGGGAACTAGAGGGTGGAAGGTGAGGAGTGAGGGGGAAGGGGAGGGCATGAAAAGGAAGGGAAGGGTTGAGAAGGGATGGGGAAGGAAAGCGCAGGGCAGGGAGGGAAAGGCAGGCATTGGGAGGGCAGGTGACAACTGGGCAGAGGGTGGGGGGAAGGAGAGTGCGAGTGGGAGAGGACGGAGAGAGAGAGTGCGGGAGGAAAGGAGAGTGAGAGTGCGGGTGCCAGGGGATGGGGGGAAGCAGGAAAGGGGATGGGGGGAAGCAGGGAAGGGGATGGGGGGAAGCTGGGAAGGGGATGGGGGGAAGAAGGGGAGGGGATGGGGGGAAGCAGGGAAGGGGATGGGGGGAAGCAGGGAAGGAGGGGTAGCACCGGGGGGAAAGGAGGAGAAGCAGGGGGGGATAGGAGGGGTAGCACCGGGTCTCCCCCCCTCTCAGCGCACCTTCTCCCCCCCTCTGTCCTCTCCTCCTCCCCCCTCTCAGCGCACCTTCTCCCCCCCTCTGTCCTCTCCTCCTCCCCCCTCTCATGTAGTGCTTGACATACCCGCACCATGCGCGATTACGTGACGAATGGCGCGTGAGATTACAGGCGCATTCGCGCTGATGCTAAAGAGGCGCCTCATGCCTATAGCGGGGCGAGCGCTGAGGCTCAGGTGGCGCGTGATGCCTACAGCGGGGCGCACTCAGCTGCTTGCGGTGTGCGCGCTGCTTACAGCTGGGTGCGCGCCCCTTGAAGGGAGGTGTGCGCGCGCTCACCGGCAGGGTACACACCTTTCCCGCGTCTCGGCGGGCCTTAGTCCCGCGACTTCGGTGATATCGCCCCATTGCCGCGTTTGCCGCGTTTGGCTCGTCCCTATCGTCCTTTCCACCCTTCATGCTACTGCGACCTTCCCCTTTCACCTAATAAGGGCGGTTGATGAATGGCGATGAACCCCACGCCGGCAGTTTTTGGCGAGGAGAGGACGAAGGTGGGGATTGGACACGCTAAATTTGATGATTTTCCCGTGTTCGGGCTTAGAGAATGCGGGTCACGGAATGCGCCAAGGTCTATAGGCGCACGGTTTCCCCTACATCATGATCGCGACTGAGTTTTCAAGGCTAGCTATACTAAAAGACGTGGCATATGGCTGGTAAAACACTTGAACTGGTGCCTACACGAACCGTTTTGTCAAAGTTGAGAGTTCTGAGTCTCATAATTCTGAGAGCTGTAAATGCTTGGTTTGCACGGGGAAGTGTGCGACGATGCCTCTGTTGTCGCACGTTTTTCTGTACACCTGTAGATTGGTTCGTGCAGGTGTGTTTCCCAACCTGCGTTGTCGTATTCCTGTCCCAACCAACTTTGCAACACGTTGTTTCCCTTTGGTTTGGTTTTGCCTGGAACGAGGCCCTGTTTCAAACCTCTCCCAACCAACCTTCCCAAACCACCCCTTGCCTTGGTGTGCTTTGCGACAAACCCAGCTGTTACCGGATCCCAAGCGTTTAACACTTGGTCGGAAGGGTGAAATTTGAGACGCGAGCTTTAAAGCTTTCGTATACATTTGCAAGTACTGTTCACGGTTGCACAGTATCCCAAAAAAAATCGCTCAAACGAAACCAAATGAGGGTGGCGAGAGGTTTTGCGAAAACTTGCACCTTTGAGGGTTCCAAACACGGGAAACTCCCCCGTCACCCAACCTTGCAGTGACTCACCAGCCGAAGCATAGATAGAGGAACCGAGGCTAGCGGTTTGCATCACGACGCTGGGTCGCCGCACTCGATTAAGCCGTCACGCGATTGATAATTTAGGGGCCGTGTTCACTGAGCGGATGCGCGTTTCATGCGTTGGCCACGCCGCCACTCTCAACACTCGCTAGGTAGGCCTCTCCCGCTTGGCTCCTCACCCGCTGCGCGCCTTTCCCACTTAGCGCCTCACCCGATGCGCACCATGGCCCTTTATCGCCGAACCCGCTGCGGCGCCTCAGCCCTTAGGGCGTGTGACATTTTTCCTTTGTTTTGTCCGGACGTCCAGCCGTTCGGACGGTTGTGTGGTTACCAGAATCCTTCCAGCTCGCCAGCTAGCTCGTCCAGAATCGAAACGACGTCGTATGTGTCACCTCGCGTCCTTACCACGTCGCAGGGTACGGGAGAAGCAGGGTGAAAGAGGGAAAGGGAGATAGGGAAAAAGGGAAGCAGCGCGGGTAGAAAGAGGGAAGAAGGGTGTAGGGAAGATAGGGGAAAGGGGAAAGCAGGGCGTAAGGCAGAGAAGAGAGAGGGGGAAGCAGGGTGTAGGGAAGAGAGGGAAATGGGGTTTAGCAGGATATAAGGGGGAGAACGCATGGTGGGAGAAGAAGGGTGTGGAGTAGAGAGGGGAAAGGTGGAAGAAGGGAGTAAGGCAGAGTGGAGAATAAATCAAGAGGGGTGTAAGACAGAGAGGGGAAAGGAGGTAGAAGGGTATAAGGCAGAGAGCGGAGAGGGGAATGAAGGGTGTAGGGACGAGAGAGTAAAGGGGGAAGCAGGGCGTAGGAAGAGAGGAGCTAAGAGGGAGAAAGGGGGTAGGTGAGCTTGAGAAGGGGGGGGGGGGGGGGGGGGATGAGACGGAGAATGGGGAAAAATGAGAAGGAGAAAGGTGGGACATGAGAGGGGGGAGGGGGGTAGACGAGAGGGGGAAGGGGGGAATCGAGAGGGAGAAGGTGGAGAAACGAGAGGGAGACGGGGAGGCGGGTAGGGAAAACGAGGGGGCGAGAAGGGGAAACGGGGAGGCGGGGAGGGATAATGGGGAGCGGGAAGGGGAAACGGGAAGGTGGGATGGGGAAACGGGGAGCGAGAAGGGGAAACGGGGAGCGGGAAGGGGAAACGGGGAGCGGGAAGGGGAAACGGGGAGGTGGGAAGGGGTAATGGGGACCGTGAAGGGGAAACGCGAATGTGGGAGAGCGGGAATGCGAAACGGGGAGGCGGGAAGTAGAAATGGGGTGCGGGAAGGGGAAACGCAAATGTGTGAAGGGGATACCGGGAGCGGGAATGGGAATCGGGGAGGCGGAAAGGGGAAATGCGCGGCGGGAAGGAAAACCGGGGAGGCGGGAAGGGGTAATCATGACACGGGAAGGGGAATTGCGGTGGAGGAAAGGGGAATTGGGGATGCGGGAAGGCAAGGGGAAATGGGGAAAGAGGGAAGGGAAGATCGGAACAGGGAGGCAAGAAAGGGAGATCGGAAGGCAGAAAGTGGGAATTCGGAGGCACTAACGCGAGATACGGAGCCACGCAGGCGAAATAGGGAGGCGAAAAGGGGAGATGGGAAGGCGCTGGGAAGGGGAGAAGAATTGGCTGGTCAAGGAGACCGTTTCGGCAGTCCGTCGCGACCTCAAGTGCGGCTGCCGTGGCTAGTGCGGAAACGGGGTAACAAAGCTGCGCGAGCGGGAGGCGACTGTGATCGTGCGAGATCCCGCTGTTCGGCAGTTTCAGATGCAGCGTGCGTGTTCAAGGAGGTGTGAGGAGGCAGCGAGGTGAGGCGATGCGACGCCGCGACGGACAACGAGGCGAGGCTAATGAAAGGAGGTCCGTTGTGATCGGCTCGGCGAGGTGACTAGAACCGGCGCCGGCTAGGCCACAAGCAGCGGTTTGATGCGGCGCGACGAGAGTGGTAGGTGGAGGGATGCCGCGTTTGAAAGCTAGCGGGCGCGGCTAGTGCTATTTCAATGTCGAACGCGTGTGATGCGGGAGAGGCGAGTGTGAGAGGGCGGAACTGGCGTTGGTGCGGACGCGTAATGACTCTATACGTCTAGTTACGTCGCTGTTTGTGTCGGAAACGGGGTTCTTTGCGCTGGTTGTTGAATCGCGATCTGCTTATCTACGTAGTTTTCGGCCTATCGTGCGTAGTGGCCTAGTTCTGAGAAACATGGTAATTTGTATCCTTTTGTTGTTTCAAAAGTTTTGAACCAGCAGTCAGAGGAGATGGTGCGGGGTGTCGGGGGGATCATCTCCCTTGTGGGACGAGGGAAATGACCTGTAATAGGGTAACCAGTTTTCAAATTTCTAAACCCTGAACCGTTTGACTTGGTGAAACTCGAACGCGCTGAGGAGTGGTTCAAGAACAGAAAGCGGCACGGTCATACGTTGTGTTATGAATGAGCTAACAAAATGCGCGGAATTAGTGAATAATGAGACTCTACTCAACAAACTTACGATACAACGAAGGTGACGAAACCCCAGCTAGGCCCGGACGTCTGGTAGATAGAGCACGAAAGGGTGGCGAGTGGTGTGAGGGCGACTTGGGAATGGTTTGGGGCGGAAATGTAGGCCGAACCACTTAACACATGATGCTTTAAAGCCTGGGTACAGCAAAATAACTTTCAAGTTCAAGATTCTTGAACTTAAAATAGCCAAAAGCAGGGTTACCCTACCTTTTTTAAGAGAACTCTCGCGACTTTGGGACAATGCCTAGTGACAACCTCTCCTGGTTGGCTTTTGTGTTCAGTCGCAAAACTGAGGCGCTACCGTCATCGCCCGGATATAAGACATATATGTCTTATCTCGTACACGGGCAAAAATGCTTTAGTTATCTTGTAAACGGGATGGTTTAGGGTGTCTTATAAGTCTTATGAATGGAAAAAAAATTAAGTTGACTGTAACACTTGCAAAGTGTGTAGAAACCACCCAAGGACCAGATTCATTGAAACAGGCCGACCTCGGTGGTGATGCATGCAGCGCCCACACTTGCCACGTGAGGGAGCTGCCACCGCTGGCAACATTCCTCTGTGCTGGCAGCATCTAATGATGCTGCCAGCGTCGTTTTGCTGCCAGCAGCGCAGGGATGCTTCCAGAACGCTGCTGGCAGCACGTTGGCAGCGTGAGGGCTGTCCTCTACGAGGAGATGCCTCGTAGAGGAGCGGCTCGGCACCTGTGGATGGGGCACTCTGGCTGGGGGGGGTAGTCGGGCTCTCACTTCATTTCGTGCTCAAGGAGGTTGAATACTCGTCTCAACCTTGCTCTCGGCAGGCTCTCTAACCATGCGCAGCAAAGTACCAGTAGGCAAGTCCTCACCTCGTCCTCACGTGCAGGTGAATAACTACGGGCGAATTAACTCGCCCGGCGATGACATCCGTGTAGCCATGGCGAAGAACGCGAGCAAGGCGGGAAGTCCTACCGCCGCCTCCGGTGCGAGCTGTGACGGGGACGATGGAGACGAAGCGAACGCCGACGACGCCGAGGAGGATTGGCCGGAGAACGGCCACGACGACAGCGCTTCAGGGGACGAATTAGGTCCTGCCGACATCGAGGAGGACGACTGGTGGAATCGGCCGGTCGAGAGCGACGACGAGGTGGAAGAGTGGTGGGCTGGTGATTCCGACAACGACCGAGCGCGCTACGCCAGGTGGTTCATGCGTGAAGGGATTCACCTGAAGACGAAGAAGGGTGAGTTGGTCCTTCATTTACGGTTTTATGCCTGTTCTGTTTCCTGTCCTTGTCTTAAACATGCTCCTTCATATCCGTGTCTCTAACATCTCGCTGCCCCGCCCTCTGTCCCACCCGCAGGGAACCTGCGGAGGCCTCCGCACCCCGTGGTGCTGCAGTGGATCGCGGAGGCTTGGGATCAAGTCCCCAAGCAGATCATCATCGACGCGTTCCGCCACTGTGGGATCTCAAGCAAGCTGGACGGAACGGAGAACCACCTGGTGATGTCTCACCTGCACGCCAGGAGCACCAGCGATATCTCCGCGGACATGTCCCTCGGGGGGACCACAGGCGACAACATGCGCCTGCTCGGTCGGGCTCCAGAGGAGGAGGAGGAGGAGGCGATGCAGGCGGAGGGCGTGCGGGAGGTGGCCGTGGCAACCGGCCTGGAGGTGCTGTACCAGGAGACCCCCAACTACCGCGGAGCGGCGGCCGAGGCTGACCGCATGATCGAGCCTAGGGAGACGGCTAGGCATGCCTGGCGAGTGCCAGACCTGGGTGTAGAGCCTGTTGTTAGTGCAGGTGAGGAGGCGGTGACTGAGGGGGGTTAGGTAGAAGTAGAGATTTATGACTGTATGCATGTACCCCCGTAAAGTAAGGAAATCTCGTTTAGAAGACACCCCCTGTTTATAAGAAAACCACTAAACCCTGGTTCTGATTATAAGACATATATGTCTTCTCTCGTACACACAAATAAGTGTCGTATAAAAAGGCTAGCCTGTTTATAAGAGACACCCGTATACTAGACAACCCCTGTCTACTATTCAACACTGTCTTATATCCGGGCGATGACGGTAGTCGTTGAGGTTCGTTGCTCTTTGGTTGAACACCTGGTAGTACTCATAATCGGCCTACTCCCTTGCGTAAGTATAAAGCGCTACCAAGTGCGACAACAGCGAGTTCCCCAAACGGCGTTTATTATGGCAACCCACGTCACCCACCCTGTCTCGCCTGTTGAAGGAAATTGGCCCCGCCCTCGCATGGGCCAACTGACTTCGTGGTCGGGTGTGCGGGAGGTGCAGCCGACCTTCTGCAGGTGTACGAGGGTTGCCTGTACACGAGGTATACTAGGGAATCCATGCAAGAGTAATTGAAGCATCCGCGACTGCAACACAGTCTTCTCGTGCGCATGTACAAGTGGCGCAGCTGGTGCAGAGGTTCGCGGGTGTTCGTCTGCACAGGGTCGCGTCTGACCCTGCGCAACCTTGAGACTGCACTGTTGAAACAGTTCTAGAACCTAGGAGGCATGGAAACCTTAGGTGCTAGGAAGGGGGTTGACGAGAGTGTCGAGAGGAGAAAGTTGGCAACAAAAGAGGTTGTTCACTATAGAGCGAGCAGTACAAATAGGCAAGAATGAAGAAAGGTGCACCACCAAACAGAAAGTTATATGACTACAGTATTCTACACTACAGGCAGTTATAAAACAATATATAGAATTATATATTATTCTGACACGCCCCCATAAGTGCCTGTAGGGAAGAATGTGCAGTCAACGCCCCCATAATGGGGTACACCAGACAGGCCGCAGCGGAAATCACAGCAACAGGCAAGTGCAGTGGCAACCGGTGCAGTGATGGCAGATCCAGCTGTACCAACCCCTCGACCAAGGCAGAAGCAGTAGCAGGTGTAGGGGCGGCAGGTCGCCTGAGGAGTAGGCTCTGTGGCTGCAACGTGCAGCAGGATAGCAGCGGCTCGACGGCAGCACCTGCAGGCCCCAGCAGCAGGTAGCAGAAGCAAAGGCAGCAAAGGCAGGTGGTAGCAGGGGCGGCAGCTGGAGGTGCCACGGTAGCAGCGGGCGACAGCAGCAGATGACTGGCTGACTTCCGTCGCCCCCTCACTCTCCCCCCCCACAGCGGCACGTGCGGCAGTGAGAGAGAGAGGAGGGGCGGCAGCTTCTTGCTCACACCCGCCACCCCAAACCCTCCCCCCCCCACTGCTGCACGCGCAGCAGGGAGAGAGAAGGGACGGCGTGTGGCGGCGTAGCGGTGTGGCGCAGCAGCGAACAGAGTGTCGTCAACCACCCTCGCGCCTCCCCCTCCCCCCCCCCCCCCCCCCCGCCACACCTTCGTCCACAGCGGAAGACACGGCAGCGGGCGTGGTTGGCGTTGGCGAGATCGCGGGTAGGGGGGGGAGTAACGGGGGGGTGCAACAGGTGCCGCGACGAGCGCCTTCGCACAGCTCGCCGTCGCTTGCGTGGCAGCTGCAGTTGTAGCAGCCGCATGTTCGACGGGAGGGCGGGGCAGGGGGCGCGTTTGGCGACTGAAGCAGCTCGGCCGCCACACCCGCCGTCTCCCCCCAAAGCGACCGTCGATGCAGACGCTCGGGGCCGCGACAGGGCGTGACGAGGCTGCAGTAGGGCGTGATGGGCAGGCGACGGGGCCGACGACTGGGGCCGCGACGAACAGCGCCAAGTTCGCCACGCTCGACTTCGCAACATTCGCGACGAGCGGCTGAACGGGCACAGCTGGGGCCGCGACGAGCGCCATGGCAGGAGCGATATGCGGTGGGCCCATGGGAAAAAAAATAGGTCCTAGGATAGGAACCACTCTAATAATAGTTGAAACAGTTCTAGAACCTAGGAGGCATGGAAACCTTAGGTGCTAGGAAGGGGGTTGACGAGAGTGTCGAGAGGAGAAAGTTGGCAACAAAAGAGGTTGTTCACTATAGAGCGAGCAGTACAAATAGGCAAGAATGAAGAAAGGTGCACCACCAAACAGAAAGTTATATGACTACAGTATTCTACACTACAGGCAGTTATAAAACAATATATAGAATTATATATTATTATGACATGCACAGGCGAATTTTGGCCAGAAATTCGAATGTGCCCTAATTTCGACCAATCAGGAGCTGACATTTTGAAATGTCAACCGAGGTGTTCAACGAAGGTGCTCGACGAAGGTCGTCGACCCGCGACGACGAAGGTCGTCGACCCGCGACGACGAAGGTCGTCAACCGGTGATGACGAAGGTCGTCAACCGGTGATGACGAAGGTCATCATCCTGCAGAGATGTCAGGGGCTACACCTGGTTGACCAAGTTACCTTCTCGACGAGGTGCGCGAAGGTGTGCGAACGTCGTCGAGGTTGCTGTGGCGAAGTCGACCGACGTGGCAGCTCGTGGTCGACGTGGCTCATCATGTGCAACCGTCAGCATGTGCCTGACAACCTGCGCAATGTGTGTGACAGTGCACGTCGTGCATAACTGTCTAGAAGCACCTGCGAAGTAGGTGCTTGCACATGTGCTTACAATCACCTGCGGATGCAATGTTGGCAAGCCGCGCGGATGCTGCGTTGGCAAGTTGCGCGGGTGCAGCGTTGGCAGGCCGCCATCTGCAGCGTTGGCAAGTCGCGTACGAGCTGCGTTGGCGGACCGCAGACTTGCTCCATTGGCAGGTCGACGACTTTGTCGTGCTGGCGGTAGACCTACCTGAGCACTAGCAAACCTTGCATGTGATGTAGTCAGTCTTTGCCATTGCTTGTTAACATTATGAAATCTGTTATTCTCAACATTCCTTAGTGAAACTCTTGTTGTTTTGCCCCGTGAAAGCACAAGTCATAGAGAACACAGACAGAGCTACGATCACTCCTACAACTCGTGCCAACCCCATAGTCTAGCTCCCACCGTTGTAGAGTTAATCTCCTTATGGTGCGATGAGCGTGGACGGCCCCGCAAGGATACCTTCAGATAGGAGCTAACTTTTGCACCTACTAAGTCGTTCGTAGGCCGGCAGCAGCGTTAGTCGCCATGGTCGACCCCATTGTAGAAGCGGGTGTGGCGGACACCTTGGAGACACGACTAGCTAATGCGAGGAGACGCCACGAGGCTGGCGAGTACGGGACGACCCTCTCGTTGGAGGTTGTCGAGCTGGGCATCCGTGCGCAGTGGGCGGCGGAACACCCTTCCCGTTCTGCATCTCCTCGACCGGCACGCAACGAAGGTGGCGTCGACGAGGAGGTCGACGATGGTGCACGAGTCAGTGGCAGCACGGGCACGAGGCAGATTGGAGTGCTCAGGTCCGTCGACGGTGGTGTTGGCGGGAGTCAAGCGCGAGTGCAGCGGTCGATGGCACCTCAACGAAGTAGTGGAAGTCCCTCGGCGACGACGCACGTTTTCGCCGGACAAGATCACCGTCGCACCTCTGCAAGGTCACTTAGAGGGAGTCGATAGAGCCTCAGCTGGAGGTCGCCGGGCTGAAGAGCTTTGCCGACGGCACTGTGCCAATTCCGCACGAGGATGATGTCGAGCTGCGTGGGGAGTTTCGTGCTGCTCACTTGCTCACCTTCATGGTCATCTCGAGGTGCTGCTCGCCAGTGGTGCAGCTGGCGCTCAGGTCCTGTCGAGAGCGGCTGGATGCTGGTCACCAAGCATGGCATTTCATCCTGTCGACGTACCACGCGAAGGACGACCTGTACATTGGACAGCTGGAGGAGAAGATGACACATCTTCGGATGGGTGAGCAAGAGTCGGCGACGGACTACTGCAACCGTGCTCGACGGATACTGGCCGAAATGCGGATGGCGGGCGCCGAATATTCTACGGCGTCCTACATCACCCACGTCGTCAAGGGCCTACCGCGTAGCTACAACCTCATGAAGAGGATGATGATGGTGCCCGGCACGCGGGAGTCACCCGACGAGGACTCAATCACCAGCTACATCCTTCAAGATGAGGCTATGCAGGAGGTAGAGCAGCCCACGGAGCTCCTTCTGCAGGCGAGTTACGCTGCACCGACGAAGCAAAATCATCCGCAGGGGCAGCGAGGAAAGTCTGGCGGAGGTGGTAGCGGAGGTGGGAGGTCGGCGAAGGACGCCGACCAGGCGAAATCAACTCGTGACAGTGGTCGCGGCAAAGGTGGTCGACGGCGTGAGTGCTGGGTCTGCGGAAGCGCCGACCACCTCTCCTATGACTGCCCCGACCGAGAAGACACTGACGACGATGACCACAAGGGAGGCCGCGGAAGGACGACCAATGGTCGTCAAAGTCGGGACGAGAAGCCGCGCAAGGAGAAGCAGACGTCAAAGAAGACGTCGTCGACGAAGAAGGTCGACTCCTCCAGCGGCAAGGGGCATGGTAATGGAGAGGCTTCGTGCTCAATGGTCGCCGTGGTGGAGCAGACGGTTTCGCTGGCGCCAGAGGCCGGCGAAGACTTCCAAGCGGTCGCTGCAGCTGTGCAGGCGAATCCGATGGTGGTTCTGCTCGACAGCGGTTGCTCGCACCACCTCATGGGGACGGAGGAGGCCTTCGTCGACATGGCGCCGAGCGGCAATGTGAAGAATGTGCGTGGCTTCAACGGATCTCTGCAGACCGTCGAGGGCCGAGGCACCGTCGCTTTGCAAGGGGAGGCCGGGAAGCAGGTTCTCATCCCAGACGTGCTCTACGTCCCCGGCGTGCAGGCGAACCTGCTGTCAGCCGGCCAGCTGAAGGAGAATGGTGTGCAGGACGACGGCGACGAGATGATGCTCGTCAACGCGACCGGGGAGGTGCTTGGTCGAGCACGCTATACCGGTCGCGTCCTCTGCACCAACCTTCAACCCTGCTTGAGGAAGCTGTTGTCGAAGTCGACAGAAGTGGTGGCCCTGCGGACGATCGCATCGGCAACGAAGTCGACGCCGCCCAGGTGGCACGCGAGGCTTGCGCACGTTGGTGTAGACACCATCACGAGCTCGGCGAAGCACAAAGTTGCCACCGGCCTCGACATCACGCCGTCGACGGGGACCGATTTGCCATGCGTCTCCTGCGTAGGTGGAAAACTTGCGCGGCACACCTTCCCCGACAAAGGTTCGGACGCGGAGCAGGCACTGGCCATCGTACACATTGACCTGTGCGGACCGTTCCGAGTGGCCGCTAAGGATGGCAGCTTCTGCTTTCTTCTGCTGAAGGACCGGAAGACGCGCTACATGTGGGTGAGATCGATCGCCAAGAAAAGCGACGTCCTGGGAGTGTTTATGCAGTGGCTGCTGGTCGTGGAGAGGCAAACCAGGAAGTCGGTGATGATGCTTTGCTCTGACCGCGGCAGCGATTTCCTGGGGAAGGACTTCACCAACTTCGTCAACGGCAAAGGCATCGTCCACGACCTGACCTGTCGGTACACTCCGCAGCAGAACGGGATGGCGGAGAGGGAGATGCGGACGGTCGTCGAGGCCGTGCGGACGATGCTGCTGCACATGAGCGTGCGGCACCACTGGTGGCATCTCGCCCTGCGGCAGGCTGTCTGGGTGCGCAACTGCTTGGAGCGATCGACGCTTCCGCAGGGGACGACGCCGCACCAGCTGCTGACGGGCAAGAAGCCCGACCTGACGCTGGCAAGGGTGTGAGGCTGCATGGTGCAGTTCATGGTCCCCGAGCAACAGCGTGGTGGGAAGCTGGCTCCAAAGGCTCGTTGGGGGCTGCACCTGGGTGTGTCGCCAGAGAGCAAGGGATGGGAAGTGCTCGACCTGACAGACAACAAGCTGGTCACGACGGTCGAGGCCATCTTCTACGAGACGATGTCCCTGGAGGTGTGGAAGGTGACGCATGGGCCAGCATCGGCACAGGCGCAGACCCACTCTCCGACGGACTCCTCGACGGCGACGTTCCCACTGCTCGCCGAGGTCGACGAGGCTGCTGACGAGGACGCCGAGGATGTCCATCCTTCTCCTCCTCCTCTTGTCCCTGCTGCACCACCTCTTGTCGCCGACTTGCCTGAGCCGACACCTTCGTCGGCCACCGGCGACGAGGGGAACCTGCGGACGTTGCCTGTGGCACCGACCAGTGGCATCGCCAGCGGCCGACGTGATGTCAAGCTCGTCGACGAGACGACAGAGGAGCAGCGGGCGGAAAAGATGCCGCCGACAGGGGAGCCGTTGACAAAGGAAGCGGCTGCAGAGGATCCGCCGACAGGGGAGCAGCTCGACGATGGTTCGTCGAGTGACATTGTGGAGGTCATTGGTGAACCTGACGGCGATGAAGGAGAGCTGTCTGCAGGGGAGCAGTCCACTGACAGCGATGTGGTGGAAGTAAAAGCCGACGAGCCTCCGCTGCGACGTTCCACACGTGTCAACTTTGGCAAGCCTCGCGAGAAGCTGAGCTACCATGCTTGCCTGCCGCCGACCTCCTACAGCACGTTGCTCGACGATGCGCAAGACGACCTCGACCTGCCCGAGCTCGACCCCGACGTGCACGCTGACCCAGAGCATCGCTGGGACATCGCAACGATGACAGTGAAGGAGGCACTGGCGAGCTGGAAAGGCAAAGCGCTGAAGGCAGCGATGGACGAGGAGATTCGCAGCCTCATCACCAACGGCACATGGGAGCTGGTCGAACGTCCGCGCGGGGTGAACATCATGAAGAACCGGTGGGTGCTGACGACGAAGTACCACATCGACGATACGGTTGCTCGTGAGAAGGCACGCTTGGTCGTCAAGGGCTTCACGCAAGTGTACGGCGCCGACTACGAAGAGACGTACGCGCCGATCAGTAGCTATGTCACGCTAAGGATCTTCCTCAGCATCCTCGCCGTCCTCGACCTGCACCTGATGCAGCTTGACATGAAGAATGCATTCCTGCAGAGTAAGATGGACAGGGTGCTGTACATGTACCAGCCCGACTACTATGACGATGGAACCGGCCGGGTGTGCAAGCTGTTGAAAAGCCTCTACGGACTGAAGCAGTCACCACTGCTGTGGTACAGGGCCCTCGATGGAGTGCTGCTGGGCGCTGGCTGGAAGAAGAGCCAGGTCGACGAGGCTCTCTACTTCAAGGAAGCTGATGGAGGAGTGATGTGCTGGGTGCTCGTCTATGTCGACGACCTGCTCGCCGCCAGCAGCAGCCTCGCGATGCTGAAGGAGCTGAAGGAGCTGCTGGAGGCTGCCTTTCAGCTGCGCGAGATCACCCCGGTCGAGAGGTACCTTGGGCTGGAGATCGTGCGCGACAGGTCAGCAAGGAAGCTGTGGCTGCACCAGCAGTCATACGTCGACAAGCTGCGCAGGCGCTTCATCGACGAGGAGAAGACCGGTCGCATCCTGAAGACGCAGGTCTCCGTCGACGCCTACGCGGAGCTGACATTCGATGACGAGGATGCTAAGGCGCGCGAGGAGGAGGAGTACAGGTAGAAGGTCGGCTCACTGCAGTTTGCGGCGACGACGACGAGGCCAGACATCGCATTCGTGTGCAGCAAGCTGGGAAGTGGCCAGACAGTGCGGAGCGACAACCATTGGCGGGAGGTCGATCGCTGTCTACACTACCTCGCCGACACCCGACACCGCCCTGGAGTTCGGCGGTGGACCAGAGTCGCTGTGCCTGGTCGGCTACGTGGACGCTGATGACGCAGGCGACAAGCAGGAGCGGACGAGCACGGGTGGATATGTGTTCGTCTTCGGAGGGGCCGCAGTTTCCTGGTCGAGCCAGTGCATCAAGTGTGCAACACTCTCCTCGACCGAGTCGGAGTACGTTGCGGCCATGGAAGCTGGCAAGGAGGCTCGTCGACTCCGGTTCCTCCTTGCAGAGTTCAAGCTGCTAGACCCTGGGATGCCGACTGTCCTTCGTGTGGACAACCAGTCGGCCATTACTGTCGCGGAAGGCTTGGGGCTGAAGGGCAACCTCAAGCACATGGAGCGACGTTATGCTTGGCTGCAGCAGATGGTGAAGCGTGGGAAGATTGCGTTGAAGTACATCCCCACCTCTGAGCAGCCAGCTGACTTCCTGACGAAGGGGCTGCACTTTCCGGCCTTCAACCGGTGCTCCGTCGCGATCGGCCAAATTTGTCTGGCTGACGTTGGCGACGGTGACGACGATGTGCAGCAGTAGGTGCCGTGCCCTTCTGCACGGCTGGTGCGGTGACCGGCGTGCTGTGTGTTGTGTGCACGCTGACAAAGGATTTTCCCAGTGTATACTATCCCTTGGGTTCTGGGTGGACCTTGTGCGTTGGGTGCCCAAGCGTGAGCGCAGCAGGGGAGTGTTGAAGGAAATTGGCCCGCCCTCGTATGGGCAAACTGACTTCGTGGTCGGGTGTGCGGGAGGTGTAGCCGACCTTCTGCAGGTGTACGAGGGTTGCCTGTACACGAGGTGTACTAGGGAATCCATGCAAGAGTAATTGAAGCATCCGCGACTGCAACATAGTCTTCCCGTGCGCATGTACAAGTGGCGCAGCTGGTGCAGAGGTTCGCGGGTGTTCGTCTGCGCAGGGTCGCGTCTGACCCTGCGCAACCTTGAGACTGCACAGGCGAGGTGACCCAGAAATTCGAATGTGCCCTAATTTCGACCCATCAAGTGCTGACATTTTGAAATGTCAACCGAGGTGTTCAACGAAGGTGCTCGACGAAGGTCATCGACCCGCGACGACGAAGTTCGTCAACCCGCAACGACGAAGGTCGTCAACCGATGACGAAGGTCATCATCCTGCAGAGATGTCAGGGACTACACCTGGTTGACCAAGTTACCTTCTCGACGAGGTGCGCGAAGGTGTGGGAACGTCGTCGAGGTTGCTGTGGCGAAGTCGACCGACGTGGCAGCTCTTGGTCGACGTGGCTCATCATGTACAACCGTCAGCATAGGACTGACAACCTGCGCAATGTGTGTGACAGTGCACGTCGTGCATAACTGTCTACAAGCACATGCGAAGTAGGTGCTTGCACATGTGCTTACAATCACCTGCGAATGCAATGTTGGCAAGCCGCGCGGATGCTGCGTTGGCAAGTCGCGCGGGTGCAGCGTTGGCAGGCCGCCATCTGCAGCGTTGGCAAGTCGCGTACGAGCTGCGTTGGCGGACCGCAGACTTGCTCCGTTGGCAGGTCGACGACTTTGTCGTGCTGGCGGTCGACCTGCCTGAGCACTAGCAAACCTTGCATGTGATGTAGTCAGTCTTTGCCATTGCTTGTTAACATTCTGAACACTGTTATTCTCAACATTCCTTAGTGAAACTCTTGCTGTTTTGCCCTGTGAAAGCACAAGTCCTAGAGAACACAGACAGAGCTACGATCACTCCTACAACTTGTGCCAACCCCATAGTCTAGCTCCCACCCTTGTAGAGTTAATCTCCTCATTGCCAATAGCTAGGCAGCTCAAGTTTGCTGTCACAAATTATATTTTTTTACCGTGTCGCGTTACTCACACAAAACATGTGTTACAAAGGAGTGGTTTGCCAACCAGCCCACGTTTATGGTGATACACGATCTGCGCTCCCCCTCGACGGCCGCGCCCGCCCTCGTCACTCGCGCCTGCCCGAGATTCTGTATTTCCCCTTGTAATGCCCAAGGCAATTATAATGGAGGTTACAAGGCTTTTATAATAATCCAATAGAAAATAGTAGCCCCAACTAGCCTCAATAGCCTTGGAGATGAAGATCTTCTTGATGCCTTTGATGAAAAACACTTGGAGTACTAGTGCAGGGAAGCTTGTGAGAGAGCAAAAAAGACTTAGCCAAATAATCCCATTTCCAATTGTTTAGTTGGAGTGGGAGGTGAAGAATGAGCTTGGTTAGCTCAAATCCCCTCAATACACCCCTTGGGAGACTTTCCCAACCATGGTTTCCATGGTGGGATGGTCCCTAGGCTTGGAGCCTATGTGGCAATTAGTTGGGTTGGAAAAACCCAACTTAGAACCATTGAATGGTTGTGTTTATGATAGAGTAGATTGTAACAAATGTTTGGCAGTTTGTGATTGGTTCAAATTCCAACCTTCGATCTCATTTGATGGGTTGGAGTTTCCCAAACTTTTTGGTTGAGGTTTGGAATACCAAACCAATCCTTCCATCCCAACCAAAGCCAACCTTCTTCTCTAAGTCCCTCTTTGTCGAGGAAAATCTCGACATTTGCTTAGAGGGAAGTTGGTTAGTGAGCTTAGTTAGGGCAATGCGTTACACTCCTCCCCCCCCAGGTGGCAACGTCCCCGTTGCCCTAGGGTGCTTCTTAGGACGAGTGCTTCGAGCACGGCGCACCACTTTACGACCAGGGTCAACCCCATCCACTGGTTGTGGGCCTGCTCGTAGAGCCAGGTCTTCCATATACGCTTGAACCGCTGCTTCGGTCAAGTGTTCCTCAGGCTCCCAAGAATTGTGTTCTGGCCCATAGCCTTTCCACTGAACTAGGAACTTACAAACTGTTTTGCGGCCGCGTTGTCAGTCACGGTGCATTAGCACACGCTCGACTTCATAAAAGAGTTCCTCCTCGAGAACGATGGTTGGTGGTGGTAATTACTTGCCTTCAGCAACATACTTATTCAACAGTAACACGTGGAAGACGCTGTGAATCTGCAATGTTGCAGGCAACTTGAGCCTGTATGCGACCTCACCAACTCGCGCAATCACCTCGAAGGGCCCAATCCAACGAGGGAAGAGCTTTCGTGCTCCCGGGATCTTGAGAGGAATGTTCTTCGTACTCAGTAATACTTTGTCGCCAACTGCATAGACGACTTCCCGGCGTTTCATGTCAGCATAGGACATTTGCCTCTATTGGGCAAGCTGCATCCAATGGCGAGCGGACTTCAATGCCGCTTGCTGTTTTCCAATAAAGTCATTTGCACCTGGGATTTTGAGGTTCTTGATCCCATGCATCGCAGGGGTTGTGGGTTGCCGACCACAGTTCAGGACAAATGGTTTCTCATGGGTGCTTTCATGCACAGAATTGTTCACAACAAATTCCACGACTGGCAACAATTCATCCCAATCGTCCTGAGTTGAACTTATGAAAGAACGAAGCTTGCTCAAGGGTGCAGTTGGTCCGCTCTATCTGTCCATCCGTTTTTGGGTGGAAAGCAGACGACATCTTGAGTTCCGTTCCGATTGTCTTAATGACCTCTTGCCAGAACCGGCTTGTGAAGCGCGGATCTCGGTCAGACACCAACACACGAGGCAAATCGTGTAAGCGGAAAACGTGCGTCACGAACAACTTTGCCGTATCCTCCGCAGACACGTCGGTCGTCGTAGGCATGAAGTGCACCATTTTGGTCAAGCGATCAACAAACACTAGTATCGCCGTATGAACATTTCGCGTCTTGGGGAGATCAGTGATAAAATTCATCGATACACTCTCCCAAGGTTCATCGGGAATCCCGGGTGGTTGAAGCAAACCACCAGGCTTCTGTGTGCTTGGCTTGTTTCGTGCACACGTGTCACAGCGAGTTACAAACTGCTGGACCTCAATGCCCAATCCCGGCCACCAGTATACATCACTAAGGGCCCACCAGGTTTTCTTGACACCCATGTCTCCTCCATACTTAGTTGCGTGCACCTTTGCTAGAATATCCTTACGCAGGTTTCCTACATGTGGGACAACAATTTCTTTCTTGTGCCACCAGAGCTTATGCTCCCACAAGAGATCCTTTGTATTCAGTGGGTTCTAAAACCAAGGGTCAATATCATACCCTGAGCGGATGCGTTTCAGAAAACCACCAAAGGCAATCTCGCTCACTCGAGCAGCTGCGAGGATGCTGAAACAAGCAGCAAACACTGCTTCATGTTCATTATCATCAACACCCTTTGCTGCCCCAATCGGCTGTCTGCTCAGAGGATCAGCCATGTTCGTCGAGCCCGCTCGATATCTAATATCATAGGTGAACCCACTAAGGGATTCAGCCCATCGAGCTTGACGACGGGTGAGTGCGGCTTGAGTGGCAAAATAGGTCTTCGGACAGTGGTCGGTCGTGACCACGAAGTCAACACCTTCGAGATAACATCTCCATGTTCGTAGCGCATGCACAACCGCCAACAATTCCTGTTCGGAAGTTGTACAACGTTGCTCAGCCGGTGAAAGCTTTCTACTCTCAAATGCCATGGGGCGTCCTTCTTGCAAAAGAACCGCGCCAATCCCTAGTGTCGAGGCATCAGTTACCACCTCGCAGGGCTTGGACGGATCTGGCAAAGCCAGCATTGAAGCATTGCTGAGCATGGTTTTTACTTCCTCAAATGCCTTCTGGCATTGATGGGTCCACTGCCAAGCATTACCCTTGCGAGTGAGGGCAGTAAGTGGAGCAACTACGGAGGAATAATTCTCCAAGAAACGGCGAAAATAGTTCGTAAGCCCAAGAAATGATCTGACCTGTTCTACGTCCTATGGAACGGGCCACTGTTGGACTGCCGCCACTTTGTTTGGATCAACTTTGAGGCCATCATTGCCTACCAAGTGACCAAGGTATTCCAACTCGCGTTTGTAGAAGTGGCACTTCCACAACCGAGCAAAGAATTTATGCTCTCGCAGTTTTCCTAACACCCATTTCAGGTGTTGCGTGCGTTCTTCTTCTGTCTTCAAGTACACGAGGATGTCATCCAAGTATACCAGGATAAATTGGCCAATTGCCTCCCAAAACACGTCATTCATCGCTCGCTAGCATGACGCAGGAGCATTTGTCAAGCCAAAACTTAACTCACGCCATTGAAAATGTCCGAACGGCGATCAAAAAGCTGTTTTAGGAACATCTTCTTCGCTGTAATGACGCTGCTGATGAAACCCTTGAGCTAAGTCCAGCGCACTAAACCACTGAGCTCCTTGGAGCCGATCGAACAAATCCTCAATTCGTGGTAGAGGGTATCTGTTCTTCACCGTAATCTTATTCAAGGCACGATAATCTACGCACATGCGTAATCCTCCGCCCTTCTTGTTAACGAACAATATCAGTGCTCCGGAAGGGGATGCACTGGGTTCAATCCATCCTAATCTGAGGCATTCCTCGATTTATTGTTTAGCCTCCTCGTACTCAGCTGGACTGAGGCGATACAGAGGTCGAAAGGGTGGAACCTTTCCTGGTTCAATAGGGATGGTGTGGCCTACTGCGCGGTCAGGTGGAAGTCCATCAGGGATGGTTTCAAACACTTCCTTAAATTCCTCAATTGCTGGCTCCGAGGCCTCGACATTCTCAAGTTGTACCACGAACAGTGCATCAGCCGCCTTAACAAAATGCCCAAATTGGTTGGCCAACACATACAGCGCGTTGGGACGTTTAGGCGTCTGTGTTTCAGTGGGCAAAGTATCATTGAGTTGCCACTGGAATGTCGTTCCGTTCTTGTTGAACGAGACAATGTTGTACTGAAATTCTAGAATGACTTCGTTGGCTCGCAACCAATCCATGCCCAGGATGAGGTCGACACCTGACAAAAGTGCTAGGACATACACGCAAACTATTTCGCTATTGTCCTGTACATTCATGTCGATATGTGTCCGTCCTTTACTTGGAATGACACGATCGTCACCCAAGTGGGACATGACGGTCCTACAACGAAGACGTTGTGTGTCGTAACCCAAGTTTCATCAACAAGGGAAATCGACGCGCCTGTATCGACGAGAATCCTTGTTTCGTCCCCATTCATGCGTCCAGATAACAGTAAAATCTGTTGGAATCTTGGACGAATGGGACAAGCGACAACAAGTTTAGGAGATTGATAGTACACCTTGAATTTGTTCCTAGCACGTCCAAACCTTTGGGAGCTGGTCCACCAGACGTGGTGCCATTTGTCCCATGTTGCCAGGATATGCCATTCGTGAAATCAGCGGAATAACTCTCCTATCACGATTCGAGTCACCAATCCCACGGACGTGAGCGGGGGGTGCTCTTGGACACAACGGTCCACAATATCCATGATTGCTGGCAACTCGTTGAACGAGCAAGAGATGATTGAAAATTTGTCTCTCAAGGATTCAATTGAAATGTTTTCAAGTAAGTATGATCGAGTTTTAAAAACAGATTTTCCATTAATAGAAGAGGCATACAAACAAGCGATGTTGCATGATGCAAGCTTTTCAAGCTTTAGCAAATCCTCATCACAACGAACATAAGCCTCATCTACTCGATCTCGCTCACCAACTAGGTACCCACCCTTTAGTTGGACTTCGGAAAATCCTTCGAACCCGAAGGGCCCGAACCATCGTTCTTAGCGAACCGGCGCGGGGTTTGAAAGACTGAAGAACTTTGAAGCACGGCTAAACTGCACCGTGACCTTTGGGTAACTAGCGTTCGCGATGCATGAAACCGCGCAAGCGAAAAAAAGACTTGCGAAAGAGCTTCTTATTCTAAAGGAAGTTTTAGGCGTGAAGCGTTGGATATTTTTTTTTCTTCGCACGTGTCTCACCGGCTTCTTGCCCTAGTTGGGCTTGTCGGAGTTCTTGACAGACTTCCTCCAACGACACTGATAGGCCTTGTGGCCGAGCTTGCCACAGATGTGGCAGCCCGCTGGGGGCTTATCAGCATCCTGAGGATCCTTGGCAGGCCCAGCATGGGCCCTCTTAGACTGAGTCCCAGAAGATTCCCCCCTCTGCCGATAGGGCCTCTTCCAAGAGCCACCGCCCTTGGGCGCCTGGATCCTGCTACCACCCCCCCTAGGGCCTTCGGCACTAGGATGCTGCTGAGCACGGGTGCTCTTGAGGTCCAGGTACGCACGAAAGTGCACATCCGTGCTGATGACCTACTCCTTACACTTCTTCTAGGTCTTCCACCGGTGCTCCCCTTTCACCACATGCACACGCTTGATGACCTCGCTCTCAGGAAGAGCAGTCTTCAGCAGCGACAAAGTTTTCTCAAACTCCTTGGCGTACTCGCGTACAGGCTGGTCACCGCACTGGATGTTCTCCAGGCGGCTACGCACCTCGAGCGCCGGGGGCTGAACCAGGAATGTCGATAGCATGGCCGCTTTGAACTCCTCCCAGCCAAAGGTGTGGCCATTCGCCTCTGCGTGGCGCTTGTTGGCATACGCCAACTTGCTCGCAGTGTCATCCAGGGCAAGGGCCGTAGCGACCACGCGAGCCGCGCTACCCACATTGTGGATGGACATGAAGTCCTCCGCAATGGAGAGCCAAGTCTCCACATCAGTTTTGCCATGGACAAAACGAGGCAGGGCCGAAGGGCAGGAGCCAAAGGCATTTGCAGCTACAGTAGGAGGCTTAGCACGTGCTCCAAAAGGAGGAGGACCAGCAGGAGGTGCAGAAGCAGGTGCAGCACGGTTGTTAGCGGCATTGGTGACTCGCTCTGCTGCAGGAGCAGGCTGATAGAGGTTCTTACGCCGGATCTCCCTGTACTGAGCCTGAAGCACAGAGATGTTTTTCTCTTGTTTCTTGAACTGATCCTGCACGAACTGAAGAGTGGTATGCAGGTCCTGAATGAAGCTGGAGGTGCCGTTTTCCTTAGGGATCAACTGCACCTTCCTGATCAGCTTCTCAATCAAGGCCTGAAGCTTAACAGAATCGGCCTCCAAGTTCTGGATTCGGCACTGCTGCTCTCCAATGAGTAATTGCTGCTCCGTGAGCTGAGTCTGGAGCTTCACAGTAATGTTCTCAATCTCATTGGAAACACCCTCATCACAGCCAGCCTCATCCTCATTTCAGCATCAGCCTCAAGATCAGCTTCACTTTTATTGATCCACATGTCAACCACGAAGTCATCAAGGTTGAGATTAATGTCAGCATTAGCAGCAGCATTATCTCCTTCATTGCCAATAACAGGCACCTCCTTAGTAGCATTTATCTCTTAACCAGAAGCCATGAAATAGGTTAAGGAAAAGAAAATCTCAACGGATCTTATAATAATATTTAAAAAAACTTATTACTCTTATAGAATAATCCAATACAGAATCTTTTAAGATTGACTTGTTTGCAAAATCTCTATTTCACCTCAATGATAGAGCAAGATATACTCAAAAGAGTAATCCTCAACAAATCTTTGTAGATCTGAAACTAATCTCTTCTACTCAAGGTAGATCAAGAGTTTTCCACCAAAGGTGGGTAAGAGAAAATGTTATCTTCAAATTTCTTCTCAATGTTGATGAAGATGAAGAAGCTCCTTGTAGATCGCGCACTCCAATGAAGGATTGAAGCAGTTGTAGCTTGGAGTTTGTAGATCTTGTAGAAGCTTTTGTAGATCTTTTGAAGAAACACATGTAGATCTTGAAATCTCTTCAAGATCTTCTCTGGTTCTTAGATAAAATCCTAGATCCACAAGCCAGGATCCTTAAAATAATAAAAAAATAATAATCAAAGAAGTAAAATGGCCACACAATGCCAAGGAAGAACCTTTGCTCTAGATACCAATGTAGTGCCTGAGGCTATTATAATGGCGGTTATAATGCTTTTATAATAATTCAATACAAAATAGTAGCCCCAACTAGCCTTAATAACCTTGGAGATGAAGATCTTCTTGATGCCTTTGATGAAAAACACTTGGAGTAGTAGTGTAGGGAAGCTTGTGTGAAAGCCAGAAAAACTTAGCCAAATAATCTCATTTCCAATTGTTTAGTTGGAGTGGGAGGTAAAGAATGAGCTTGGTTAGCTCAAACCCCCTCAATACACCCCTTGGGAGACTTCCCCAACCATGGTTTCCATGGTGGGATGGTCCCTAGGCTTGGAGCCTACGTGGCAATTAGTTGGGTTGGGAAAACCCAACTTAGAACCATTGAACGGTTGTGTTTATGATGTAGTAGATTGTAACAAATGTTTGGCAGTTTGTGATTGGTTCAAATTCCAACCTTCATTCTCACTTTGATGGGTTGGAGTTTCTCAAACCTTTTGGTTGAGGTTTGGAATACCGAACCAATCCTTCCATCCCAACCAAAGCCAACCTTCTTCTCCAAGTCCCTCTTTGTTGAGGAAGCTCTCGACATTTGCTTTGAGGGAAGTTGGTTATTGAGCTTAGTTAGGGCAATGCGTTACACCCCTTGTCACACGCTCGTCCCTTCGTCACGCGCGTTCCCCTTCGGCACGCGCGTTCCCCTTCGTCACGCGCGTTCCGCTTCGTCACGCGCGTTTCCCTTCGTCACGCGCGCTTCCCTCCTTCACGCGCATTTCCCCTCGACACGTCCGCTTTCCCTCGTTACGCGCCCTCCTCCCCTTGTCACGTGCGCTTCCCCTCGTTACGCGCTATCCTCCCCTCGTCACGCGCACTGCCCCCTCGTTACGCGCACTCCTCCCCTTGTCACGTGCGCTTCCCCTCATTACGCGCTATCCTTCCCTCGTCACGCGCACTGCCCCCTCGTTACGCGCACTCCTCCCCTTGTCACACGCTCAACCATCCACTTGCGCTCTTTCGTAGATCACTAGCTGAAGCTGATACCACGCGCGCTAAGCCTCGTCACGCGCACGTGTCGTTGCCCCAGTTGCTCCTCTAGATCCTCGCCTCCCGTCGTCGCTTTCGCCACCCCAAACGAACAGTGTTTGTCCTTATCACCAGCGCCTACCCACGTCACCATCGACACTATCGTGTGTAGCAACTCCCACATATGCCTTCGCTCCGTCCAGTCATAGTGAGTGCATGCAGATGTGAGAGGCAGAGGGGGATGGACAGCTGAGGGGGGGATGGTGCCATGGTGAAAGAATGATTCGCAGGGGACAGGAGGGGAACGGGCGAGGGAGATGAGAACCTTCATATCCCCCCACACACCACCCTCCCTCCCCCTTCATATCCACCTCCATATCCCCCCGCACACCACCCTCCTTCCCCCTTCATATCCACCTCCATACCCCCCCGCACACCACCCTCCCTCCCCCTTCATATCCACCTCCATATCCCCTTGCACACCACCCTCCCTCCCCCTTCATATCCACCTCCATATCCCCCCGCACACCACCCGCCCTCCCCCTTCATATCCACCTCCATATCCCCCCGCACACCACCCGCCCTCCCCCTTCATATCCACCTCCATATCCCCCCGCACACACCACCCGCACACCCCCCCCCCCCCCCCATATACACCTCCATATCCCTCCGCACACCACTCGCACACCCTCCCCCCATATACACCTCCATATCCCCCCGCACACCACCCGCACCCCCCCCCCCCCCCCCCATATACACCTCCATATCCCCCTGCACACCACCCGCACACACCCCCCCCCCCCCCCCATATACACCTCCATATCCCCCTGCACACCACCCGCACCCCCCTTCCCCCCACCCCCCATATACACCTCCATATCCCCCCGCACACCACCCGCACACCCCCCCCCCCCCCCATATACACCTCCGTATCCCCCCGCACACCACCCGCACACCCCCCCCCCCCCCCCCCCCCCCCATATACACCTCCATATCCCCCCGCACACCACCCGCACCTCCCTCCCCCCATATACACCTCCAGTGGCAACGGTAACGAACTGTGGTTAACGCGCGACGGGCCTGTGACTGAGTTGGGGAAGTGTCGAGGCGGAGGCCCGGAGCGCGGGTTACCAGCCGAGCCGGGAGGCCGGGTTGCGATGTGCGAGGTGGCGGGAAGATTGTCGAAGCGAGGGTCGCGAGTGGTAACGGCGCTGACTCTAGTGCTACAGTGATGTACGCGCTAAGCAGGGATGCGGCGTAAGGAAATGGAAATTTCCTTACACTATCCCCCCCCCCCAAGGAGGCCCTCCTTACGAGAGTGCATGTACGTCCCGGAAACGCACAGATAGTCGGTGAGGACGGGGTGGTTTTCAATCTTGTCCAGGGGAACCCAATTGTCTTCAGTTGGGGTGCGGTCTTTCCGTCGAATCAGGAACTCGATCCTGCTGGCTCCACATGGGCCACGAACGCGATGGCTCAGAATCTTCTCGGGTATGATGACTGGCTCGATGGGTAGTCGTGTCATGCTGGCGGGTCGGTGGCGGGGCAGTTGGCTTATGGATGGTACGTAAGGGCGGAGGAGGGTGATGTGGAAGGACGAGCTGACGTACCAGTCAGCGGGGAGGAGGAGGTGGGCGGTAACGGGGGTGATCATGTCGCTAATACGAAATGGCCCGCAATATCGGGGGTGGAGTTTCGGGGTGATGAGGAGGCGG
Source organism: Closterium sp. Naga37s-1 (assembly GCA_947471745.1). Lineage (NCBI taxonomy): Eukaryota > Viridiplantae > Streptophyta > Zygnematophyceae > Desmidiales > Closteriaceae > Closterium > Closterium sp. Naga37s-1. The sequence goes on along the minus strand of CANJKZ010000796.1, from coordinate 312,068 downwards.
AGGTTTTGAGTGTCGAGTAAAACTAAGTTGTCGGGCTGGTAAGTGACGGGACGGCGGTGGCGATCGGCGTTGCGTTTAGCGATTACGCTTGATTTTTTTATTGCGTCTGCTGCCCGGGTCCGTGCTGCCTTTAAAATTCCGGCGAACTGCTGCGCACGTGGTACGGGGTTGTCAGGATTTGGGGTCATGGGTACTGTGGGGTCTTGTCTGTAGTTCAGGTAAAACGGTGACTGTTGGGTTGTGGCGGATGGCGAGTTGTTGTACGCGAACTCGATGAGTGGCAGTTGCTGTTCCCACGTGACTGGATCGTCGCACGTGGCTCGTATAAGCTGCTCCATGGCCTGGTTTGTCCGTTATGTCTGTCCGTCAATCTCGGGGTGGTACGACGAACTAAATTGTAGTCACGTGCTGAACTGCTGCCACAGATTCCGCCAGAAGTTGCTAGTAAACATTGTATCCCTGTCGCTAATGATTGCTGTTGGTATTCTGTGTAGTCGAACGACAGTGGCGATGAAGAGCCGAGTTGTTTCTTCGGCTGAGATGGTTTTCTTGCATGTTGCGAAATGCACCAATTCGTCAATCGATCGACGACGACCAGGATCGCGTCGTTCCCACTCGCCCCGGCCGGTAACCCCGTGACGAAGTCCGTCGTCACCTGCTGCCAAGCACGCTATGGGGATGGTATCGGCTGCAACTGCAGTGCCGGCCGCTTCCGTGATGATTTCATGAGCTGGCAAGTGGGACACGATGCCACGTGTCGCTGTACGTCGGTCAACATTTCGGGCCAGTAATAGTACTGCTGTAGCTGTTGCCGTGTTTTCTCTACCCCGAAATGACCCGAGGTAACGCCGTCGAGTGCCTCTTGTATTAACAGCTTAGTAGAGTATACCCTGGTACCCAGATGCGGTTGGTGCCGGCTTTTGCGTAATAAACTCCTTTTGCCGCTGCGAACTGCTGCGAATTGCCTCTTTGTGAAGAATGGGTCGATTTGATACTCGTGGGTAAATAGTCCTGTCAGTAGTGAGCTAGTCTGGGCGAGTATTATGGCATGAATTTTTGCAGTGGGACGGGTCAGTGCGTCGGCGATATTGGATGCTCCCTTTTTGTAGGTGACCGTGTAGTGAAAATTTGACTCGAGAAAATCGAGCTAGCGAATCTGTCGTGGGTTGAGATTTGGCTGTGCGTGGAGGTACTGTAGTGACTTGTGATCTGTCCGTACTGTCACGTCGACTCTGGTCAGGTAACATCGCCAGACTTTGAAAGCATGCACGATCGCAAGCATTTTGCGGTCGTGTATCGTGTACTTCTTCTCGGGCGGATGCAGCTTCCGTGATTCGTACGCGATGGGTTGGAGGCCGTTGCCGAAATCCTGTAACAGCACTGCTCCGATGGCGATGTCGCTTGCGTCTGTAACGACTTCGAAAGGGCGGTGGGGGTCGGCAATGCGCAGGACGGGTGGTGTACAGATAACATTTTTCTGGGTAGAGAAGGCATCATGCTCTTTCTCCCCCCCCCGTAAACTCTACCCCTTATCGCAGTAGGTCAGTCAGTGGAGCAGTCAGCTGCGCCATGTCGGGGACGAACCGACGGACGTAGTTAACGAACCCTAAAAAACTCTGTAATTCCGTGAGGTTCGTCGGGGGGCGCCACGCTTTTACCGTATCCAACTTCTTTAGGTCAATTTTGACCCCAGCCTCCGAAATCACGTGCCCTAGATATTCTAACCGGTCCTGAAAGAACTCACACTTTGATCCCAGGAGGCGATTCTTGTCTAAAATCTTAAACACTTCTTCTAAGCCCGTTAAGTGCTGCTGCTTATCCCAGCTGTAAACTAGGATGTCGTCGAGGTAAACTATCACAAACTTATCAAATAGCGGTCTAAACGCCTCGTTCATGGTCATCTGAAATGTCGCGGGGGCGTTCGTCAGTCCGAAGGGCATGACAGTGTACTCGAAGGATCCGTATCTAGTGCGAGAAGCTGTCTTGGCGCAGTTGGATGGTTCGACCCTAATCTGATGGTTACCCCCCGGTAGGTCAATCTTCAAAAATACTCGGGCTGTTCGCAGATGGTCTATCAGTTCGTCATCGCAGGGAATCGGGTATCGCAATTTGATGGTTACTCGGTTCAGTGCTCGGTAGTCAACACACATGCGAAAACCTTCGTCCTTTTTCGGCGTGAACAGTATCGGTGCGGCGAATGGTGACGAACTTGGTCGGATGAACTGCATCTCTAACAGATAATCTAACTGCTTCCTGAGCTCATCGAGCTCCGGCTGTGTCAGTCAGAACTGTCGCTGTACAGTTGGTTGTGCCCCTGGTTCTAACTCTATTTTGTGGTCGTGTGCGCGCTGAGGTGGCAGTCCTTTCTTTAGTTCAGGCGGTACGGTTGCTAGAAGTTTCTGAAAATCACTCGTCGCCTCTGCTTCTCCCACTACTGCTATGTCCACTGCGTACACGTCAGCTCCAACAATAACAACCCGTTTCATCATGATGGCGTTGACGTGGACCCTTGAACACACATGCGACTGCCAGCGAGGTAATTCGACCCAGCTACCACTACTTCGCACAGTGCAGCTACCTGTCGTCCAGTCAATTCGCGGGTTGTATCGTCGCAGCCAATCACGTCCCAGTAAAATGTCGTGCCCATCCAGTGTCGTCGCGAGCATTCCCTGTGTAAACCCGAAGTTCCCCCCGCAGCAAACTTTTACTCTCTCCACTTTCTCCCGTATGGCCGGAGGCGTGCCGTCGACTAAGCGTGCGTCTATTTCCGGTAAGCAGCGGTTAAGCGTCAGTTGGAGCTTTCGAGCGGTCGCGGTATTGACTAAGCTGTGACTTGCTCCTCCCTCGATAAATTTTTTGACTGCTCTCCTCTGTATCTTCCCGTAAAGCAGTACTGGGCAATCCGTCACTGTACCCTCCTTATTCAGCCGAGCCCGATCGATAGCATGAATCGGTACTGTGACTCGAAGAGGGTCGGTAAGGTTGGGCGAGCAGGTAATCTCGACAGTAGTTGGCCCGTTCTCTACTGACTGCTGGCGTTTCCCTACCTCTGATATTTCTTCCCCTGTTGTGATTATCAGCGTTTCTGTACTGTTCTAGGCCTTGTGCCCACTTGGCCTCACTTGCTCACTTCTTGACCTTGTTTGTACTGTGATGTATATACTTGTACCTGCATGCTTACACTTGCTAGGTTGTGATCACTCTACTGCTTGTTCTATATTATATAACTCTGCATGTGAACTGGCCTTGTGGCCAATTGCTTGCGCTGAGAATGTGTGGTGACTTCGTGATCCACCCTGAGCTTGCATTGTTTTGTCGTTTCTCTTGACTGGTCCTGTGACCATTGCTTTCTCTCGCTATCCCCCATGCCTATGGGGGTGTGTCAAAACATATATGCTTATGTTGTTTAGGCTATATGGGTGTTAGCACTAGGGGGAGCAGAATTTCACTCGATGTTGTTCTTGTACCCCTCCCCTTGACCTAACGACCATCCCATTCATCTCGACATATCTATGAGTATGTGTATGTGTATATGTATATGTATCTGTATATGTATATGTATATGTATATGTGTATGTATATGTATATGTATATGTATATGTATATGTATATGTATATGTATATATATATGTATATGTATATATATATGTATATGTATATGTATATGTATATGTATATGTATATGTATATGTATATGTATACGTATATGTATATGTATATGTATATGTATATGTATATGTGATAGAATCAAGAAGTGATGAACTAGAAACATTTGGGAGTACAAGTATGAAACCCTAGAGAAATGTACCCCCTAAAGGCTAACCCACTGTAGCCTACACAGCAGTAACATATATAATGTTTGACACACCCCCACAGGCTAAGTGGGGGAGAGCAAGGGGTCACACGACCAGTCAAGAAAGACAAAGCAAGCTCAGGGTGGATCACAACGTCACCACACACTCTGAGCACAAGCAAAGGGCCACAAGGCCAGTTCACATGCAGAGGCATATATGCAGTACAAAAAACACAGTGATCTCGACCTAGCAAAGCAAACAAGCAGGTATAGATATATAGAGATCACAGTACAGGTAAAGCCTACAGCAAGTGAGGAAAAGTGGGCACAAGCCCCAGCATAGTGCAGAAGCGCTGATGATCACCAGACTGAAATGCCTTGGTGAATATATCAGCGGTGTTGGCTTGAGTGGCCACGTAACGTAGACGAAGCTGACCACGCTGCTGCAGCTCTCGAGCCAGGAAGTAACGCAGAGCGATGTGCTTCGTTCTGTGCTCCAGTCTGTGCTCCTCACACAAGGCAATGGCAGCCTTGTTGTCGACGTACAGCACTGGAGGAGAACGAGGTCGCTCTCCCAAGTCGGTCAGCAGGTAGGTCAGCCAGCGTAGCTCCTGTGCAGCCATGGCTGTGGCGTAGATCTCAGCCTCACAACTGGAGCTGAGAACTGAAGACGAGCGAGTAGAACGCCAAGAAACTGAACCAGAGCCAAGGCTGAAGGTGTAACCCTGTGACGACCGCTGAGTAGCCTGGTCGTCAACCCAAGAAGCGTCTGAGTGCCCAGTGAGAACAACTGAGCTCCTCCCTCCAAGCACGAGCCCCATGCCTGACGTACTGCACAAGTAGCGCAGTACCCTCTTAGCAGCATCCATGTGCACCTTTCGGTGCCGACCAGGAGCCACGTAGCGAGCCAGAAGGCCAAGAGGGTACGCGAGGTCAGGACGAGTGCAAGTCATCAGGTACATGAGGCAGCCAACTAGCTCTGGGTAAGGACCACTCGGCTCTACGGACTCGTCCGAAGGTGGAGCTGAGAGCGAGTGACCTGTAGCCAGAGGAGTCGGCTGTGCTGAGGACCAGGTGAAGCTGAAGCGCTGAAGGACCTGCTGCACCATGTGTGACTGAGTCAGTGTGATGGTGCGGCGTGCTCTGTCCCGGGTGATCCGCAAGCCAAGATAGCTTGTCAGCTCACCCAGGTCTGTGCACGTGTGTCTCTTCTGCAGCTCGGACTTCACGTGGGCGAGAGCCTCAGTATCAGCAGTGGCAAAGACCAAGTCGTCGACGTACACGAGGATGTAGAACGGCGGCAGTGAAGTGTCGGTGCGCAGAAACAGCGACGGGTCAGCAGTAGAAGGTGCGAACCCAAGAGCCGCAAGTGTAGTCCTCAGTGTGTTGTGCCACTCACGTGGCGCCTGGCGGAGACCGTAGACCGGCCGCCGGAGGCTCCACTGGGTACCAGGAGGAAATGACCCAGTGAAGCCAGGAGGGCGGCGCAGCCAGATCTCCTCGTGCATGCTGCCCTGCAAGAAAGCTGTGCTGAAGTCAAGAGAGTGAAGCTCGTAGTCACGCTGAGCGGCAACGTGCAGTAGCACCCGAAGAGTGGTCATCTTCGGGGTGGGGGAGAAGGTCTGAAAGAAGTCTACTCCCTCTCGCTGACTGAAGCCTCGAGCAACGTAACGAGCCTTGAAGACAGGCGGAGAACCCGGCGCTTCACCCTGAAAATCCACATGCCACTGACGATGTTCGCCCCAGGAGGGGGAACCTCGTCAACGTAAGTGCCAGTGGACTTCTTGGATGCCATCTCTGCATCCATGGCTGTCTGCCACTGAGAGGAGTACTCACCCGCGATCGCCTCAGCGTAAGAGCGCGGGGTCGGGATGTCTGGAGCATCCGGGTCTCCCTCAGGTGCAATCAGCATGGACACGAGATGAGGTACAGCAGCGGCAAAGCACTCAAAGTCCTCCTGCCTGTCCTCAAGGACGTCCGTGCCAAGAGCACACTCACCCCCGACGGACGGAGGACAGACAGACTCAGACTCAGCAACAAGACTCGCAGCGTAGTCTAGACGACAGTGAGCAGCAAAATCGACAAGCTCAGTAACCAAGGCAGACGCAGCAGCGGACTCAAAGGAAGGGTCAGTGACAACTGTGGCAAGCAGACGCGTGATAGTAGGACTAGCAGCACGAAGAGAGTCAGACTCCGGGTCAGCAAGGGCAGGAAGAGAGGACGCAGGAGGAGACGGCAGAGGGACACGCTGTGGAGCAGTGGAAGGACGCAGAGTCATAAAGTGTGTGCCAGGGACAGGTGGAGGACGCTCACGCGGAACACGGCGACCAGTGCGAGCAGCACGAACAGGTGACGCAGGACGAGACTCAGGCGACACAGGACGAGACTCAGGCTCACGACGCTCTGTAAGACCGCCTGTTGGACCAGTGTAGGGAGAAGGACCAGGAAGTGGTGAGGCAGGCGGTAGTTGTGACTGCGACTGGACAGGCGGAGGACACTCTAAGGAGGGAGGAGGATCAGGAGGAGGCGGCTGACCAAGAACCTGCTGAAGGAGCGGAATGAAGTACGGCCGCGGCCGTGAAGTGCCCCCAGAACCAGCAGAGACAGCACCAGAACCTCCAGCCGGACCAGCACCAGCAGCACCTCCAGCAGCTCCAGGACCTCCAGCAGCACCTCCAGCAGGACCAGCACCGGCACCACCTCCAGCAGCTCCAGTACCTCCAGCAGTACCAGCAGCACCTCCAGCAGCACCAGCACCAGCAGCACCAATAGCACCTCCAGCAGCACCAGCACCAGCAGCACCAGTAGCACCTCCAGCAGCACCAGCACCAGCAGCACCTCCAGCAGCTCCAGGACCTCCAGTAGCAGCAGGGCCTCCAGCGGGCAGCACCTCAACACCATGAGCTCCACTCCGGAGGCTGCAGCGCCGAGTGTACCACTCACGTAGTCGCTGAGGGGAGGGAGGCTCCGGCTGCGACACTGCACCCGCAGGGCCACCAGCCCCAACTCCAGCAGACCCCCCAGCTCCAGTAGCCCCACGACGGAGGCTGTAACTCTGGGAGTACCACTCACACAGCTGCAGTAAAGAGGGAGCGCCAACAGGTGCAGTACGGTCAGTCTCAGAACCCCCAGCCTCAGCTCCTCTAGGCTCAGCACCCCCAGTCGCAGCACCCCCAGGCTCAGCACCCCCAGGCTCAACTCCCGCAGTCTCCGCACCCCCAGACTCAGCACCCCCAGTCTCCGCACCCCCAGGCTCAGCACCCCCAGTCTCAGTACCCCCAGACCCAGGACCACCAGGCTCAGCACGCTCAGCACCTCGCGCAGGACCAGAGTCAACAGCTACCTCGACAGGCTCGACCGGGTCTACCTGGGAAACACCTGAGGGAGCAGCACCCTGGGGAGGGAGGGGGTCTACCGACGGGACACCTGGGGTGAGGAAGAGCGGCGGGGGGGGGAGCGGGGCAGTGCGGTAGGGGAAGAGACGGTAAAAGGGTACCGACTCGTCAAAGGTGATGTCCTGAGAGGGGAAGACACGGCGCAAGGTGGGGTGGTAAAACTGCCAGCCAGGCGCATCAGGGACAAAGCCAAGGAAGACACTGGGAACTGCACGGGAGGAGAGCTTGTCCGCGGACATATCGCGGACAAAGGCTCGACATCCCCAGACTCGGAACACCGACGCATCGCCAACCTCCCCCGTCCAACGCAGGGTGGGCGAGGTCTCCGGAACGGAGACACGGGGCCAGAGGTTGAGCTGATGCGCGGCGTACTGCACTGCAAACGGCCACAGGAAATGGGGGGCAGCCGCATGGATCATGGAGGTACGAGCGACCTCCATGACTAGACCAATGCGGAGCTCAGCAACCCCATTCTGCTGCGGAGAGGCCGGGAGAGTGAACGTCTGGCGGATGCCGTGCTCCGCACAGTAGGCTGCCAAGAGGTCAGAGGAAAACTCACCACCTCTGTCAGAGTGCAGACGCAGGACAGGAAAGTCCGACTGGAACCGCTTGCGGAGCTGGAGACGAGCAGCGCGGATCCAAGGGATCAAGACATCAGGGACCTCACCCTTGGTACGCAAGGGGAAGACCGTGGTGTAGCGCGTGTAGTCGTCGACGACCAGCAGAAAGTACCGCTCGTGGCCCTGTCCCCGGACGCGGGCTGGGCCCCACACGTCCATGTGGAGAGTCTGCAGGGGAGCCTCTGTGGGAGGGAACGAGGAGGAGTGAGGAGCAGCGCGCTGCCGCCCCTCGACACAGGGAAGACAGGGAGGAGCAGGTGAGGGTGGGGGGGGAGGGAGAACCCTGGGAAGACCAGACACAAGGTACCGGGAGTGCATGTCGCGAAGGCGCTGCACTGACGGGTGACCAAGGCGGTGGTGCCAGAGGACAGTCCGGTGCGACAGGGAGCGACACGAGCAGGGGGCCGACAGCTGACCTGACGCAGACGCAGACGCAGCTACCTGAGGGGACTCAGTGGTCAGTGTGTACAAGTCCGACCCCGGCTGCCGAGTGAAGGTAGCCAGGTGACGACCCGTCTGAGCACACGTGCAGTGCGTCACACGCTCGTAGGCAGGGGTGAACTGGTGAACACCCGCGTCCTGGAGCGCGGAACCCGCCACCAAGTTCGTAGAGAACGAGGGGAGGTAAAGGCCCGACAGCGTGCCAGACGAGACAGCAGGACAGGGGAGGGCAGTGGTGGAGGTCGCAAGGACCGGACCCCCTGAGGGGTCAGCCAGGGAGACAGCAACTGGTCTAGGAAGCTGCTCTAGGGCAGTGCGGTCGCGAAAGAAACAGCGGGAAGCACCTGAGTCCAATGTGAAGGTGTGCAGTGCCTCAGTAGACGCGGTACCAGCAGACGCAGACGCACTAGTACCTAGAGTAGCAGCCTCACCAGGACCTAGGGCAGCAGACACACGAGCACCTAGAGCTGCAGCCACACTGGTCCCAATACCCGGGTCGGGCGGTACACGCAGGTAACAGTCACCCTCAACACTAATAGTCAATGCATACATAGCAGCAAGGATAGCATCATAATCAAGAGCAAAGATATCAATTCCCTTCTTAAGTAGATCAGCCCAGCGGGGCAGCTCAGAGGCGTCAGGAAACTGCTCGCGCCAGGCGTTGTCAAGGCGAAAGAAACAGCGCTGCGCCGTGTGAAACCTCCCACAAGTCTGGCCAGTGCGGTCACCTGTGCGGATGACGTACGGGCACGTACCTCCACCCCCAGACCCCCCACGCTGAGAGTATCACTCACGGAGCTGCTGGGGCGACTGGGGCTCGCTAGTACGGTGCTGCTGCTGCCTCTGGCCCCCGCCAAACCCGCCACGCTGCACCGCTCCACCGCGCCCGCCACCAGCTCCACCGCCGCCGCCACTACCACCACCACCCCCGCCACCTCCACCACCGCCGCCGCCACCACCCCCGGCTCCGCCACTGACCCCCCCACCACCAGCACCACTCCCACCACCGCCGCCACCGCCGCCGCCCCCTCCACCCCCTCCACCACCACCTCCCCCGCCGCCACCTCCGCCACCCCGGCCCCCCTTGCCCCTGCCACCCTTGCGCCTCCCACTGGGAGTGAACGAAGCTCCGGCCCCCTCAGCACCGAGGAAGTCGACAGCAGCAGCAGATGCAATGGAGGGGAGAAGGGGGGAGGGGGAACATCCCTCAAAGAAGGGAGTGCGAGGGTCGCCACGAGAGGCACCTACAGCTACAATGCTCTTCTCAGCTGCAAGGAGTTCCTTCTCGAGCAGGTCGACAGTGAGATCGGTGGGTGAGA